>QPKB01000010.1:21474092-21797663 GCA_003546025.1 Camphora micrantha
TCAATCTTTACCACCATCTTTCCATCTGTAATCGCTACACACTTGATAAATACAATCTTCACCTTAAAGTGGACGTAGGTCACACTGGACCGAACCACTATAAACCTCTCTCTGTCATTTTCTCTCTCTATTTCTCACATTAATTATCTTACACTTGACCGGTGGTGCCCGAATCCACTTTTTGGCATCATCACTGATGATCATGAATGTTTTGATTGCTTCTTTTTTAAAAAATTTGTGCGAGAAATATTTTATGTATTAATTTGTTTTGTTTCTGTAATCAAATCTATTTGTGCGTGATTGATAGGCACACATCATACACGATTTAAATTGAGCTCAGATAGGGCATCTGAGATGTGGCCCACGTGTAATAGTAAATGATCCCGGATAATCGTGAATGAGTTATCTGTCCCGTTTGAGAACAACCATTGTTTTATGTATAAAAATCTTACCGACATGGACATGTGGGTTCGATGCCTATACTTGTGTGCCATGCACAATCTCATGTATTCTTAGTGCCCACATGTTTCTACAAGTGTCTCAAACTCTCAATTCCTCATATATCATGTATGATACAGACAAAACATGTGTTTGTAAAGGGAAGGGGATGAGAAGTCTTATGCCTCTATTTTTTTTAGTAATTCATTATGGTATTTTGGGTAGTTATACCTTCCAAGGAGACTGTGTAGACAGTCTGTGCGTTATACGAGTGGTCATAACTATATTGGATCCTGAACCGTTTCTAAATAATGTTTCCGGATCTGGTTTTTTACTCGAAATCTGTTTTGTTGGTTTCAGACTCGATTTCAATAGAAATACCCGAATATGGTTCCGGAACTAAATCCACCTAAAGAACTGGATCTAATTCAAAAATTAATTCTAACTTCTCTTTAATTCTTTCATTTTTTTCTTAAAATAAGTATATCATTCAAATTATGACAGTCAAGTCTACTACCCCAGCATTATACATAAAAATGTTTTAAAAAAAATTATTTTGAGGTACAATTTGCAATATCAAAGACTTATATGCCGGGTCCCGGGTCCACGGGTTGGAACCTATATGGACCAGGAACCGGACCCGTTTCTCAATTGGAACCTAATTGGGTTCCGGATCCAGACTTGTTTATGAATCGGAATCTAAAATAGTTTCCCGACCCGGTCTTTTATTTTTGAGTCGGAACTTTCATATGATCGGACAATCGGATACCCGTTTGCAACCCTAGTTACAAACCTTATTGCTGCCAGGCCACTTTTGATTAAAACTCTGACTTAACCCACTATTACAACCCATGCCCATATAAATTTATGTGCAGAATAGTTGTGTGGTTTGAATTTTGGGTTATTTTAGATCTGATCAGACCCAATTCGAGCATGTAATATGATAGATCAGAATACATACAATGTGCTGATGGAAGCGCACAACACAAAGGTTGACCAAATCAACCGTTTTTCGCCTTTAAAACACTACTAGTGGAGCCCATTGCACGTGCACTGAACACACAATTTTATTAAGAAAATCTTAAAAAAGTAAAGTTCTTAAAAATTTCAATAGAAGCTTCAATACATTTAAAAATAAAATTTCAACTAGAAAATGAGTGATTGTAAATTACAAGGCCCATGCAATGTCCAAATACAGCTAATACTACTTTTTTTCCTATACATTTGAAAATAATAAAACAGCGATATAGTGATAAAAATGATTTCTCAAAAGATAATTGATATGAAATTTATATAACTTTTTGAGGATATAAATCACATATTTCTATATATTTTATCATGAATGTGTACAAAGAAATTTAATTGTAGAATGAGTAATAACATCAGAGTTGCGGGATCCATTTAGGGGATCGATGATTGACCCAAAAGTACGATCGTCTTTCAATCACTTAGAGAACTGGGGTTTTGTTGACATCAACGAACTCAGATGCATATTAGGAAATGAAAGTAGAATCTTGGTCTGGGGTTCTTAGTTGTAGTTACCTATTTTGTGGAATTTTTTTGATAAATCCCCATAAAGAAAAAAAAATAGGTATTCAAATAACTTGGAAACCGGAAGGCACCCAAAATAAGTCATAATATGAACTTCGAAAATAGCCCGAGTCAAAATCGAATAGTGCCAACCCAAAATGAAATGGAAATCACATGCATGCACGCCTTCACATGCATCCAGGCCTTCACAATTTCACGAAAATGGGATGGAAATCACAATCTACCACACTTTTTAATATTTTTAGAAACCACAATCTCAACTTGAATGCACATGTATTTGAATATATATATATATATATATATATATAAATATATATAGAGCAAAGCTCTCCTAAGCTCAAGTTTAGAATAAAATCTCTTAAGCTAGTGTGTTTGGTCCAAAGGTGTGACCCACAAGCATGAGCTTACGAGATTTTATCCTAAACTTGAGCTTAGGAGAGCTTTGCTCTATATTAGCCCATGCTAACTGAAAATATATTTAGAATTAAATTAAGAAAAAAAAAGTATGATTTAATTGAAATGAAGAGTATCATATAGACACCGGGGTACAAGTATAGTTGCACACATTCATACCATAATAATGTAATATGAAAGAATCTATATACTAAAGTAAGTTTATGCGAAATAATAACTAATGAATGTAGTTTCAAATATAAAGTTAAATAATAATGAATTTAAAGTCTTGAAGAATAAGAATATTGGATAATTTATGCTCCCTCTCCCTTGATCCACGTGTGAATAGTGAAGGTCCTATCCACTAATAGAAGGGACCCATTTTCGCTTGGCCAAATAAGCTATTAATGGGCTAGTCTAGAGTATCTTCAAGACCTCATCCAGAACAGATGGGGCCATGATTATTGAAAATATCAATTTTACAAAGCTTGGGCCCATTTAATTGACAACCATACTTGAGCATGGATTGTTTCCCCTTCACTGAATGGATTTTATAAATACATTATTCAATATTGAGGTTGTCCTTATACGCCCCACAGTCACAGGATCTCCAACCATTAATCTCAAAGGCAAAACCTTATATAGACAATGTCTCAACCCAGGCCTTGTCGTAATTAGGATTTTCAGAAAGGGAAATTTATCATTTGTGCCATATCCAACAAAGACAAAACCAAATCCAATGGTTTTCAATGGTGCTATTCGTTAATGACGGGCCTACAATTACACCTCAAATTCTTGGGAATCGGGTTCCAGTCGCGCTTTCCTTTCCTAATTCACTTCCCACAGTGAAACTCAAAACCAGAAGAGTAGTGCTAATGGACAAACTTTTTGGCCAGAAACTTTCAAGGCATATCATAGGGTTTATCCAAGATTCTGGCCAAAAAGTTTGTCCAAATAGAATTTTTGGATCCAGAATAAAATCAAAAGGTCACTTCTAAGACCATTGACCAAAGTGAAACTGAATGAGAGGAGCATTCCCTTTTGGTGTAATAAAGGATAAAGATAGAAATTTTACAGAGGAGCATTCCGTTTTAGGATAAGAAAGGATAAAGGTAAAAAAAGTTAGAAAGGAGCATTCCGTTTTGAATCTGATGTGATGAGAGGTGTATTTTTCTTTTAATAATAAGAAACTGAAAGGAGAAAACAATATAAAGTATTGGACTCAATAAAAAAACAAATACAAGCCATAAGCAGAAAACGAACCAAAATAAAATAAAATAAATTCTAAACCTATATCTTCAGGATCTTAATTGAAAATGGGCCAAAAAATTATTGAAAGAAAAACTATTTAGAAATAAAAATCTAGAGATTCTTTTGTCAATGAAAATAGAAAAGAAAGATATAAAGTATTGATAAAAAAGAAAAAAACATAAAAAAAAAAAAAAAAAAAGATATTCAAACCAATGAATAACACGAAACAAGTGCAAAAGTCAAACAAATCTAAAATAAGAGTAATTGGCAATATTTTTCAAGATTTACAAACTGAAAACCAAACTGTCCGACTGGAAAATTAACCACAGCAATTGTTGACTTTGATTCATTATACGTCATTTTACGATGATAGAACTCGGCTCCGTTGACTAAAACAAAATAAACCAGAAAGAAAAACTAAGAGATCTCATTGCTTTGAATGGAAAAAAAAACATCTTTATGAAATTGAAATGCAAAACAGAAGAATATAAACCAAATGCATGAGAACTGTACCTCGTTTGTCAAATTCTCACCAATGAAACTATATTAGATAGAATTCAAACAATATCAGAAAGAAGAACCGGGCAAAAAGAATGCCTCCTCCTTCCATTTTTAAAGTATCCACGTCACTTTGGCAACAACAATCACTATCTTATATATATTACTTTTGCCACTACTTGCACAACTTTTATTGGTTCAAGGAGATCTTCCACGCCAATGTTGGGGTTGGGATTTGATTTGGATCATTAGACGTGGATTATAGGGAGAGAGGATATGGATAGGGAGACTTTTAAAGAAATTGATATTTTTAATGAAAAATTTATTAGTATGAATTGTATAAAGGTAGGCCCCAAATTTTAAAATAAAAAAGATGATAGTCTTGAGAGGATGGAAGATAGATGGTATTAGGAGAGGGAGAGAGAGAGAGAATAATTGTAGCAAAATAGAAAAATTTTAGAAGATATTGATTGAGAGATTTTATGAAATAGATGATATGGATAAAGAGATTTTATTGGAGAAAAAATTGTATGATGACGTGGCACCTTAAAGCACTCTATATTTTTTCTCCATATTTATTTGAAAGGAGAATGATTGGGTTGCTGAGGTGGCACCCCTCACAGCCCAACTTCCCATTTGTTTTAATATAATATATATATATAATTTATAATATAATATAATATAATATAATATAATATAATGTGGTAGCCCGTGCTTAGCCTGGGCCAAAACTGAGAATATATTTAGAATTAAAGTAAGAAAAAAAGATATTATTTAATTAAAATAAAGAGTATCATATAGAATTATATTATTTTTATTATTTTTCAATCTTCTTATTCGTGGAAAAAAAAAAAGAATAAAAAAACAACTGATGAAGTTTTGCCACTAAACATTAATGATTATCGATGACATTTGGAATTTAATATATAAAACTCCAACTCGTTCCTAAATTCAGCCTGATTGAGTGCATTTCTTTTATTATAAAACCTAGTGATGCCTCAAAAAAGAAATTAGCATGATCAATAATATGCATTCGCAAATGCATATTATTTTCTTTTTTGGCTTATTTTTTTCTCCATTGATCATCCAACTCCCTTGGTCCTCCTTGAATCAAGGTTAATTTCTATGGATCAATGGCATGTGGTGGGCCAATTCAAGTATACTTCAAGCCTTTGTGACTCCTTTTAGCTTCAAGCATCTAGATCCATATTTGCCCACATTAGGCTTAAGGGCTTGACCCAAAATAGTTGTGTATGGACGATCTAGATGGATCTTACCTGAGATTGGGTCATTTGTCCCTTTTTTCTGAGCTAGGCTATTGATTCAATAGTGATAATTTCACTTGACGAACCAAGGGACCGATCTTTAGACATGGCTGTGAGACTATGGTGCCGACACCACAAAGATATGAGTGTACTTGGCCAGTTTTGCGGTTTTTCTTGCTTTTATTTCAAAATAATTTAAATATTATATTTAAGTGTATATATGATTTTTTTTCTTATAGAGTCTATTGACCTAAATCAGGATCTGACTTAAGACTAATGGGTCCAGATATTGGACATGTACGTAGTGTTAGTCATTCAGGTATACTTGATGACCCTTCTTATTCATACATGGTTATTATTTATCACATGTTTATTTAGTTCATAAATATCATTTAAATACCTAATGAAGATCTGAATACGACTTTTGAATACATAATCTATTGATAGTGTAAAAGAAATTACAACCTATTTAAGGATTTGATTTAACATAGGTCCAGAATTGGAGAAATAAAATTCGTGCAGCGCCGAACGTAACATAGTTGGATTGTAGATCTCTCTCTCTCTCTCTCTCTCTATATATATATATATATATATATATATATATATATATATATGGGAGATGCTCCTATGAGAGCATCTCATGACACCTTACTAAATGTGAGGGCTCCCACCTTATCTCTCATTATTATGTGAGAGATGCTCACATAGGAGCATCTCTCTCATATATATATATATATATATATTTATATAGCTTTTAAACTTGTCGACCACGGATCAAGTGGTTAGAGACATGAGATTGACCCCAAATATGATATGTTGGATCATCGTGAGTGGAGCTTCCCATCCCCCAATCCAATCATCAATATGGCCATATGTAACGTCCCACATCGCCAAGAGACTGGACTTATATATGTTCACGCCTGTAAGTCTAGTAAGACGCGTTTTGGAGCTTAATGGGCCCCGAGAACAGAACCTTGAAGCCTGGGTCATGAATGTTGCGCCCTTCTACCCTGTGCCAAAAAGGACAATATTTGCTGGCAGACCGGGTCGTGACAAATAATATGGTATCAGAGCCGAGGGCGGCTCTCCTCTAACGGTGGGGAAATGTAATGTCCCACATCGCCAAGAGACTGCCCAGTGACTGAGCTTATATATGTTCACCCCTGTTTGGAAAGGAAAATGTACAATAATATATTCCAGGGGATAAGTCATATTGGATTAAATACCACGAGATACCCTCCTCGGCAAACTGAAAAGAAAACTAATAGTAAAAAAGTTTAATTCATGTTGATTCTTGCTAGTACGCATCAAGTATTGATTTAGGTAGAAGCTCATGCCCCACCTCCAATTAGACAAGGCCTTTAAACGTCATTCTATTTTGAAATCATCTTCAAATGATAGTTTTAATTTTGACTCGGTACGTATTTTGTTGGGTTGAGAACCCATGGAACTGTTTCCAACTAGATGATTGGGATTTAGTTCCAAAAAAAAAACTTTAAACTTCCTTTTCATTTTTCATTTTTCATTTTTTATTTGTTATCTTTTCTTAAAATAAGATATCATTCAACTTATAATATACCTCTAGGATTAAACATAAAATGTATAACTAAAGTTGATTTTGAGCTACAATTTGAAACATTAAAAACTCATATGTATGGTTTCGAGCCTACGGCTCGTCCCGTTCTATCAATTGGAACCTAAATTGGGTTCTGCGCCCAAATCTGTTATCAATCAAAACCTAAAATAAGATCTTAGCCGGATTTTTTAACGGGTCGGAACCTCTGGATAATCAAAGAATAAGATATCCATTTGCATCCTTAAGATACTGTTTATACATACAAATCATATCTCAGCTTTCCGGAATATATATATATATATATATATATACACGTGCAATTTAGGAGGGTCACGTGTTTGGTCCATTTGGATGGACCAAAGGTAAGCCCCATAAGCATGAGCTTACGAAATTTTATTTTAAACTTGAGCTTAGGAAAGCCTTGCTCACACACATATATATATATATACACACACACACACACTCAATGTTTAATGTCAAATTCATTAAATTGGAAATTAATGGTCCTAGTCCTACTTTTAAAGGATTTCCTAAACTAATCCATTATTTTATGAAGAATATATTCAAATTGTCAGAATCAATCTAGATTACTAATAATAATAGAAACTATATCGTATGAAGTGCTAAAATCTTCCCAATTTAAGAGTCCTAATTTCTCAAATGAAGAAGCTTAAAGAAATAACCCAAAAAAAAAAACACCTTACCTAAATTATTTGCTACAAAGAAAGCAAGAAGTTATGACTGTATATACTTACTATTATACACTAAATATATACACCCCCTTCAATCTTCATAAAGCAAAAATAGGTACCCAATGAATTCGGATACTGGAAGGCAACCAAATTACATAAAGCCTGATCTGAACTTCAGATAGGCCCCAACTCAAAACCGAACAACGCGAACCCAAAATAAAGCCTCTTCTTATCACCCCAACCCATGCATGCATGCCTTCAAAAAATTCACCAAAATGGAATGAAAATCACATTCTACCACAACTACTTTCTTTTAGAAGCCACAATTTCTACTTGAATGCACACATATATGATTATATATGGTTAGAGAATCTAGATGAAACTTAACAATATCTTGACTTTTCTGAAGGGAATCGCAACAAAAAAAAAAAAATCTACCCAGATTTCATACCTTTTATGGGAACGTTGCCTTTTCCACAGATCTAGTGATTAACCTATAAAAAGGGCCCAAAGCCTTGATACAAACATATCATTATTCATAGGAGAAAAATCTTTCACCAACCAAAGATGGCCCAACAACGTTTCAGTAGCTCAACTCTCTTTGCAGTCTTTCTTGTGGCTTTCCTCCTACTGTCTGTTCCATGTATAATCTCTCTCTCTCTCTCTCTCTCTCTCTCTCTCTCTCTCTCTCTCTCTCTCTCTCTCTCTCTCTCTCTCTCTCTCTCTCATGATTTTGTATAATGTGAACATTATGGAGAACATCAAGTTTTCTCTAGTATTTCTAAATCCGATTTTTGATGAGATAAATAAAAAGTGCCGTCCAAATTAAAATTCTGTTGAGAATTTTTGAAGTTCAGAGGGGAAGTGGTCTGACCCAGAGTTTTTCTTTTATTAAATTTTCATGAGTTTTTATTCTTGCTCTTTTCTCTTTTATTGCACCAAACAAAATTTGTGGATTTATCACTTGCAAAATTTAAACCTCAAGTGGTACATAGAAAAAATATGCCATTAATTTTTCCTTAAACTTTTTACAATTAAACCCTAAAATAAATTTTGGTATTCTGGGGTTTTGATTAAGTTGTTTGCTTGTTTACAATGTTGATCTGTTTGCAGCTGCAGGGGTGACGACCATCAGAAAGAAGCTGATTAGCATTAAAAGAACGGTCCCAACAGGCAATTGTATAGGGAGGTGCTCAGACTTTGTGGACTGCAATCAGGAGTGCATTAACCATGGCAACACCAAAGGCCAATGTCAAGAAAATGTTTGCTGTTGCAATGAGCAGTAGGTGCTGTTGAAGGCTACTAGTTATAATTATTACATAGAAGGGAATATCAAGTCCTTGCTAAAGGTCTCTTTATGTTACAATTAGTGTCTTATAGGAAATTCTAATGTCCTTGTTATAGGATTTTTAGTTTTGCATAATTGCATTGTTTTGATCTTGTAGATCCCATTGATTCATTGCATGTGGTGAGCCACCTTAGCAAGGCCGCTTCCTTATGCCGATTTCTTTTGGTTTTGGCCTTAATTTATATATGTTGGTTTTTGGATAATTTAATGAAATATGATTTTTTTATGCATCTCCCAAACGTTGGATGGTTTTATGATTGATTGATGTAGTTGATGATTACATTGGTTATACCAGTATTTGTAATAGATGTAAGGTCATTTCTTATAGGATCCCTGTGGATCCATATTTATCTAAGTTACTATTAGATCGGATCATTTGTCTTCCTAGTGGTGTAGCATTGTCAAAGATAATGTTCCGGGGTTAACAGCTACTTTTTTCTTTTTCTGAGCTTGACGATTGGTCCAATGGTGATACTCCCACTTGGGAAACCGAGGGATCGATGCTTTGATAGTTGTGAGATTATGGTGACAACACCAGTCATATATGAATGTCCTAGCAAATTTTGTGGTTTTTCTTGCCTTTAATTATAAATAAAATACTCTAAATACTGTATATATTTGAATATATATACTATTTTTTTTCTCTTATGAAATCCAGGGACCTAGACAAAGATCCGACTTAAGTATTGGTCCAAATATTGGAGTTGTAACATTACCATGTCCAACGTAGTGTTCAGTCATTCAGATATACTTGAGGATCCTTCTTATTCAAACAGGGTTATCGTGTGTTCGCGTAGTGCATAATTATCATTTAAATACCGATTTGAATTGGACTTTTAAATACATTGACCATTGACAGTGTAAAGAAATTATAACCTATTCCATTGAGAGACACCATGATGGGGCCCACTTGGGGCCCCACTGATCACAAGACTAGGGGGTTGGAGAGAGCCATCTTTAATTGGCACAGCTATCAAGTTTGGGTTCAATCCAATGCCTCTAATCCCTTGATCTGTGGCCTCCAAGTTTAATGACATATATTAAAGAAGATTTTTTTTACCCTAGATCCAACCATTCATTCCATTTGGATGGGTACAAATCCATGGGCTACAACGTCATTCAGGGGGGTCCCGAGTGTGTGGATGATTCGGATTGGTGATAGGTGGGCTCTATATATCATGGTGTCTCTTTCCGTAAGATGATGAGAGCTAGCTCTTACAGGAGAATTTTTCATACATACATATATATACACACACACACACACATATATGTACACACATAAACAAGCAACAACGCTCCGTGCTCAGCCTGGAGCAAAAGGTAAGATATTACATTTTGAATTTATAAGATATCAAAATTAGTTTTAAACATATAAGAATATATTCATATATATTTATATAAAAAAAGTCAACACATTTTCAATCACAAATACAAGTGGTCAACATCAATAATAAACTATTACAAAGATAAAGCTGAAAAATCCATTCAACAACAACGTAAAAATCATAATAATAGCAATAATTACTAAAGAAGTTATAGAAAAGCGAATTTTGTTAATATATATAATATTAGTAATAAGAAATGCATTCAAGTTTTTGTTACCCATTGATAATTTCAAAGCCCAATAAAACAGAGCCACCTCATTTGGACTTGTTTGTGCAACAAGATGACTCTAGTTTATGTAGATTTTTATTTCTTCATGAAAATGGAATTCTGTATTTTCGTAGAAAATCAAAGTCCTCTCTATTAAGGAAAAATGATTCATTATTTTCTTCTATACAAGGAAAATACATCACACCAAACAACATAATATTGTTAACAAAGAAAATCATTAAAATGTGCAATCTTCTCGTTGCACAAATGCACCATTTTTTTATTTTTCAATTTTTCACATAGGCCAATGGTCATTTCAATCCATCGGCACAAATTTCTTCTTTACCCCTTTGAAGTAGCACCAATCCCATTTTAGAAATGATCAAACCATTTTTTAGCTCTAGATTTAAAAAAAAAAATGTATAAACATCTTAACTTTAAAAGCCATAAATTATGAGACTTTAAAACCACAGGCTAGTGTTATTTGATCCCAGTAATAATTGGCTCACCTTAGATCAATGTATATATCTCTTAATTATATATGAGTCTGTGTGGGCCTATAGAAGTGTAATTTATGGTGGGCCAAACCTAAGGTCATATGTCTATATAATCAGATCAGAAAAGGATGCCTATAAGATTCAACCAAAAAATCTCCAACCTCAAAATATTTTTATCACAAGCCCATCCATGAGGTCGTCTACCAATAATGAAAATTTTATTAGTGTGAATTGTTGAAAGGTAAAAAGATGATAATCTTGAGAAGATGGAAGATAGATTGTGTTGTGAAAAATTTATTGGTGTAAATTGTTAAAAGGTGAGCCCCAAATATTAAGATAAAAAGATGACAATCTTGAAAAGATGGAAGATAGATGGTGTTGAGAGAGAGAATAATTGAAGCAAAAGAGAGAGATTTTAAGGGATATTGATTGAGAGACTTTAGGAAATAGAGGATATGAATATAGATTTTAGGGGATATTGATTGAGAGACTTTAGGAGATAGAGGATATGGATAAAGAGAATTTTTATTTTTTTTAGGAAAAATTATGGCATGTGATGACATGGCACCTAAAGCACTCTATGTATTTTATCCATATTTATTTGAAATGAGAATTATTGGGTTGCTGAGATGACACCCTCCACAGTCCTCTTCCCATTTTGCTTTAATATATGGGTAAATTAGCCAATAGTCCCTATACACAGTCTTCTAAGGCATCAAGGACAACAATTTTTTCTCTAATGTCTCTAATCCAGACAGCTTGAGATATTTTGGTGAAAGGTCCCTAATATACCACGTCATATATTTTCATGACTAATTTGCCCTTTTCAATTCGTCATTTCTAAGCCAAGTTCTCTCTTATTCTTTTTTGTCCCAGAGAAATCCTTCATTCTTCTTCTCTCTCATTTTTCTATTTTTTGTTCGTTTCCATGGTTGTGGATTATCGTTGCAGAGCAAATTTCGTCGTCACCATGACTTCCCGATTTTCTCTCTTTTATTTTTTCAAAGATGATAACAGTTTTACTTTCTCTTACTTGTTCATTTGAAGTCTCTTCCAAATCTATCTATCTCTCTACAACTGATTTGAAAGAGAGCAGTTTGCTCTTTTTCTTATTTTCCCTCTCTCTTTTCTCGATTAGATCGTGGTCATCAAGTTTTCTTGTTTTGGATTTCGATTTTTATTAGAATCTGATTTTCCGTATTCTGTTTTTTGTTGTCGCCGAACTCTGATAAATTTTCCAGAATCTTTAATAAACTGGACAAAAATTCAGATAAATTTGTCGGAACTCAGACAAATTTATCTGAGTTTCTGGCAGAACTCAGATAAAAAATATCTGAGTTTTTGCCAGAACTCGGACAAATTTATCTGAGTTTCTGGCAGAACTCAGACAAATTTATCTGAGTTCTGCAACTAGATTTTTTCTATTCTTGTTACAGAAAACATCACCGGACCAAAGGAAAACAGGTGACTTTAAACTTCCATGTAATTGTTTGAAGATAATTCTCGCCCTGAATTGGATTAGTCATGTGTAGTGTAAAGAACTTTTAACAGTCAAAACGTTACGGGAGCCATTTGTGTATTTTGCTTGTGATCTGTTGCAAGCGTTTTTTTTTTTTGTGTCCATCTTCGAAAAACAGACATGGGATTCGTCATCAAGAAACATGTATTGGACAGCATGAAGGACCCCAAGTTCCCACAGGGTATATACAATGTTAAACCACACCTCCGCTGCTCCCGCATTCGCCGTCGAAGGTCGGCATCATCGCTGTTGTTGCTCGCCGTTGACTGCCACCATCCCGCTTGCGCTACGCCATCGCCGGAGAGGAAGAAGAAGACCGTTGCAGCAATTGCCTCTAAGCCATCGATTTCTGTTACAGAACCCAGGAACAGAACCAAGAAGGAAGAGGTTGGGTTCAGTTCTAAGTTTTGCTAAAACTCAGATAAATTTGTCTAAGGTCTGCCTTTGCTGACCTGTACATAGGCTTTTTTGTCTTTTTCACTGCCTCACTTTTATGCGAGGACTTTCGTCGGTACGATAAGTTATTGTGGACCTTAGCCTTTAAAATCAAATGTTCAGGGACCTCCGCCCAAAATCCCCTTAATATATATATATATATCACAAGTGACCTAGTGTCGTTATTGCGATTTCGGAGTGGGACCCACCTGAGGGTCCATTCAAGTGGACCGAAAAATACCCCCCTTGATAATTTACATGGTCCCACTGAGTTTGCACCCATTCAAATGGACCATACACTGTCAAATCGACTGTAAACCAATCTGAATGGACTATCTATTGTTAAACTTGTGGGCTCCGGATGAGGTTAATGGGATGATCGGTTAGGGCTACTTTTTTGTGGAGATGAGGGGCCAATGGAGATCTTTTGGCTCCCCTAGGTCCCAGTCCCAAGTGAGGCCAATGTGGGCCCCACATCAAGTGCGGCCCATTGTTATACATTACAATCATGGAATGCCATTAGATTCAAAGATATGGATAAGATCTACCCACCCATATTTAAAATTTCAACTCCATTAGATCATCGTAACACCTTGCCGTAAAGTTTAATGGTTTTACAAGCATCATTTTCTTAGGATTTCAACAATGAGGAGCAAAAGTTGATAGTATCAAATTTCGAAGTGTGATAATTAGGGGGGCTAGTGTGCGTGAAAGATTCGATTTTCTCAAGATGGTCCCCATGGCCAAAAAAAATTGGGGAGCAAAAAGGGTAGTTAGCTTTAAGACCCTTGTGTAGACACCTCATTTGGCCCCCTATGATAGCCTTAAACACTTATCATATATAATGATGCCCCCATTTCACCCATAATTGAATGATTAATGGCATAATTCAAATTAATTAATGACGATGAAGATGCTTGTTGATAATTTTAGATTTAGTTCAACGATTCATAGAAATTCGTGAGAAAAAAAGCCAAACTGTGTCGAGACTCCAAGTCAAGCCCACTACTCACTAAGGTACCTGGACCAATGAGTTCTACGTTCTGAGAGTTTCCAATGATATATGGATCGTTCAAATCTAACAAATGGATCAAAAGATATGGCCCCCGGAGGATTACCCTAGCGGCCCCACACCAGAGACACACTTGGGCACCACCCTAGGTGCGCCCATGTCCCAGCCTGCACTTGGGTGCACACACAGGTGCGCCCAGGTCCCAGGTTGCCCTGGAATATATCTTGAGTGCATACTAAGGTGGGTTCCGCTCTACATTTTGCAATTCCGACCCAACCTCAGTCCAAAAATAGTCTGAAATCAAACCCTAAGCCCACTTGACCCCAAAAGAGGAGTTGGGCGCACCACAAGGCACAAGACCCATAAGGGTGCACCTGTGTATGTGCCTAACTCACCCAAAACCCTAGATTTACCTTGGGATGCGTGAAACTTTTAGAAGTCCGTACAAGGAGCAACCCTAACCCTTCTTGCACGCCAAAAACCTCTATAAAAGTATCTCTTATTACCATTTTGCAAGGAGGAGGCTGCCAAAAAGAAAGAAAATAAAAGTGAATAAAGAGAAGGAGAGTAGCCACCATAGAGAGCTCTAGATCCAGAAGAAACAAGAAGAGGGAGCACTCTAGTTCTCAAAATCAACAATGGAGAAAGCTTCCCAAAGCCATGGATTTGCGCAAGAGCTTTGATCTAAGACTTGAAGAACATGAATCCAAACCGGTATTCCTAGATCTAGTTTTCTTAGTTAACAATCAATCATCATTAATAGTTAGAAATATGCTTAGGATCACGCATCCATTGTAGATCTGTATTAGTAGTGACATTTTCTTAGTAGATCTGATATCTAATATTCATCCATCATTAATAACTTGGTTAGGATCATCCATAAGTTGTAGATCTACACCATTCTCATCATCCTGAACTTGTGATTAAAAATAGATCTTGCATTCATCTCATTCTTATCATAAAAATCCGAATCTGAAAGAAAACGTGCAGAAAAGCACTTGGGCGCATACACAGGTGCGCCCAAGTCTCTGGAATAGGGTTTCGACCCCGGTTTTCGTATCGCGTGCATTTTGTCTCTCAAATCCGGGTTTCTTCTCATATAAGTTGCTATCAGAACCCTCGGATTTGTAATTTTGTATTTTGAAATGCGCAAAAGGCATCGAAAGGATACGTAAATACATTACCAAAAGGAAAAGGAAAGGAGAAGAAAGGACAATGCACTTGGGCGCCATTGTGGGTGCGCCTAGGTCTCTGCCAAAGAGATCCGTCCCTTGAACTTCGATCCTCGCGTCATCACCTTCAAATCCAAAAGTTCTTATATCAATAATTCATACTAGGACCCTGCATTTAGTCACAAAGTGTCAGAAATCGAGTTGGAATATCGTTGAAAATTAAAAGTGCGTCACAACCCGTAGGCGAGACACTTGGGCGCCCCTGTGTGTGTGCCCAAGTCCCCAGTTCGTCTTCCAGCCCATATTTCCACATTTTGCATTTCATTTAACTTGTTGTTGCATCTCTGTGATGACAATGATTGATTGTTGAACTTCTGGATTTCGAACTATTGAATCGTCGCACTTTAGGTTAGGTTGCATAGCTTTTGCATAAAATACCAAAACAAAAATGGTAAAACCCTAAAATACTTCTCCTCTCGTCTTGCTCTTTAGTAATTAGAGAAGAGAACCCAAAAAAAGAAAAGATTAAAAGAAATAGAAATATCCATAAAATAAAATAAAAGGAGTAGATACTAAGTAGATGAGCCTAGGTTATTGTATTCGTGCCTAAGCAAATTAGTACACTTTAAAAAAAAAAAAAAACTAATCAAAACACCTCATCCAACCTTAATTAAAAACACCTAATTAAAACATCTAATTCAACCTTAATTAAAACCATTGACCTGAATCCTGATTTCCAAACCCTAATTAAAACTATAATTTGAACCCTAATTCAAACCTTAATTAAAATCCTTAATTCCATTAACCCTTGATTGAAACATTTTGACAAGATACCAAATTGAACCCTAATCAAACCATGATTCAAATCCCTAATTGATAACCTCTGATCCAAAAACCTTAATCAAGTCTGAATAATAACCTTAATTAAATATCTAATTAATCAATCAAAAATTCATAATTAAAAATTTAATCAAACTATAATCAAACCTAATTAAAAGCACTTGATTAAAAAAATCTAATTTAAAACTCCTAATTAAAACTTTTAATTGATTAAACCTCGATTAGAATCCCCTAATTAAAAGCTTTCGATAAAAGTGATTAATCAAATTATAACAACCCCAAACTCAAATCAAATCCTAATTATCAATTTCTAATTAAAACCATAATCAAAACCTAATTAAAACGATAGACAAAACACACCCAGAGAATAAAAACAAAACCCCCAACCTAGACACGAGTCATACTTACTAAACCGACTCAGGAATACCCTAGGAACCATCAAATTAAAAGCTACCCTAGTGGGCTGGCACTTGGGTGCCATCACAGGTGCGCCCAAGTCACCCAACATACTTGGGAGCCCACACAGGTGCGCCCAACCCCCTGATCCTACTCCGGACCGCGCTTTGGTCACGTTTCATCTCCCAAACTCAAGCCACAGTCACAGTTAAGGTTTATAGACTCAAAACCAATCTGGGATACAAAATTATTGATATAGATGACCCGAAAATCCAAACTCAAGCGAACGAACCTCGGGAATAACCGAAACCTAAGAACCAGCCACTTGGGCGCCACCACAGGTGCGCCCAAGTCACCTCGGAGACTTAGGTGCTTATACAAGTGCGCCCAAGTCCATTTCCAACCCCTGGGACCGCCGAATCCCTATTCACTTCCAATCTCGATCCAAATCATTACCCCAAAATCATCATAGAACCAATAACAACCCTGAAATTAAAACTTCAATTAACTTAAACCCATCCAGAACTTCGAACCAAGGTCGAGTGACCAAAGAATATCAAGTCCTCTGTCAGATCTAAGTTGTGAACTCTGGTTAAGTTTCGAGTTCTAGACTTAAGATTATTAAAATAAACCAACCCAAAACTTAAAACAACATTAGAACAGAAACTTACACTTAGCAAAACTCCCCGAATTCCAAAATTAACATCAATACTGTCGTCACTAGCCAAACCATACAAAACCTGGTACTTGGGCACCACTGTCTGTGCGCCCAAGTCACCAGAGTGACCTAGGCGTTACTACAGGTGAGCCCAAGTCCTTCGCCAACCGTGTTTTGCTAATTTCGACATCTTTTCATCATTTGAAGTAAGACCTGAAATTCCAGAACCTTAAACAACTTAAATAGAGCCCTAAGACACCTCTAATCCACCCTTCATTCACTTCTTAACCAACATACAACTTGACCTAAACCGAATCAATTAAGATCATAATTAACAAATTACTTAGGCGCAGGGACTATCAAATTTAGGTTGTCCACACCCTAGGATTAGATCGGACTTCTCTATTAGATAGATTAGAACATTAGGCTTCGTTCCATCACTTTTCATGTTCCATTAGGGGACCGGGAGAGCTGATGTGGGCGGTCTAGGACCTTAGGTTATGGTTTATCCGATGATCAGTAAAAAGGCATTAATTACGTAAATCCAAGTAAAAATCCCTTAGTTAGGCCCTTCTAGCCCTAATATCAAAAATCCATAAAAACTATAAAACCAACAAAACCAACTCAAAAAGACTTTTCCTTTATTTTCTTCTTCCACCTTAGGTGTCAGACATTTTATCAAACTTAATGATAAAAGGGAATAAAGAGCTGATTTCTAAAAATTAAATGAATGAGAATGACGAGATGAGATGAGTGATTTCACACACACTTTTAAATAATCAAGGCCCATCGACCAACTCTAATCAATTACGGCCCATCGGCCCCTTCCAATCAATTATGGCCCATCGGCCTTTCAGTTTTATCACTCGCATATCGCATACAAAAAACACAGAAATCACAAGTCAAAACCTCATTTGCATCATCATTTTGGTTTGAAAAGTCAGCCTTTAAACCCTATTTTACCAAGGGATCTAAAGGGGGTACCCGGGAACGGGGCCGATCATCTTCTTAAATATTTGTCACCTCCCCTTTTTATTTTATTTGTTTTAATTATTTTATTTTACTTGGATCTATTATGATTTTGCTATGTGAGGATTAACCTTTATTTGGACTTTAACTCATAGCCCATAATTGACCCTATATTAAAGAGACCCAAATTAACGTGACAGGATAACCGCCATGTGTTGCCGGCAGCACAGTAGACGAGAGGAATAAGCTACCAATTTATTTTCTCCCCACATTTCTTTGACTTTCATTGAAGAACGGTGTTACGGCTATTACCGTAGCTGGCAATCGTGATCCGTCGATTTTGAGGGTAGTCGAAATCCTCATTTTCGATGTAAAATTTAAATATCATATATAAATGAATGAAGATTTCCCAAGCCATGTGCACGCGCGGGGCGGGGGGGGGGGGGGGGGTTGTGTGGTTTCGAAATTCACATCCGTCACCTTGGTTTTAATATAGTATAATACTAAACACCATGAATTTAGATCGGGGTGTAACAAGAGATTTTTACTAAAAAATCAATTTTAAATCATAATTAAACAGTTTTATGAAGAAAAACCATAAATTGACGAAATAGTTGTTCGTATATGTTTTTGGAAAAAATTACCCCAGTTGACGATATCATCAACCAAGTATCATCAACTTCCTGCAACATTTTTTTTTTCTAGGACCTTTCTTCTTCTTCTTTGATAATGTTCACACTTGATTGTCTTAAGTTTGGAGGGGATAATGCTAAGATTTGGCAGAAGATGAATATCCATTTCAAATAAATAAAAACAAAATCAAAAGCATGTGATAAATACATCAAAGAAAAAGGGTTTGGCAAGACTTTCACAAATCACATAAAAGTGTGTTCAATTCATCACTGTCAAATTCACTTTTAAAGCTGGTTCAAAGATTTCGGATTAAAGAAACAAAAAACACTATATGGATCTAAAACTCCACACAAACAAGACAATACTTAGGAGAAAACCTTACATTTACTATTCAAAGACGGCCCTCAACATGGTCCCCACATTTTGCTCAAAGACATCAAGACTTATGAAATCCCCCCAAATAAATGGCTTTAGACTCTAAATGTTTACAAAAGCATACCCAAATTCATCCCATCAAGTCTCATTGAAAGCCACTGCCAAATTAAGAGAAAATCTTTATTTAGGCATTTCACCAAACAACTTACATTCCAGACTTGAACTCTCAAAACTCATGTGAAGAGGGGCGACAATTGTGTATAAACTAAGTATGGGACCCGCACAACTAAGAAAGATTACCAGAACTACCCAAGGAAGACTACTGGGACATAGAACACAATAATTTTCATAACCTTTCCATTACTAGTTAGAAAAAGAGGGAGCAGAATATCATTTTTTTTGCAATGAAAGTTGATGATATCATCAACCAATTGATGATATCGTCAACTGGGGTGATTTTGTCCAAAAACATGTACGAACAATTATCTCATCATTTTATATTTTTTCTTCAGAAAACCGTTTATTTAAGATTCAAACTTAATTTTTTTTGTAAAAATCCCGTATAACAATTCATAGGAGAAAAATCTTTCGCCAACCAAAGATGGCCCAACAACGTTTCGACAGCTCAACTCTCATTGCAGCCTTTCTTGTGGCTTTCCTCCTATTTTCTGGTCCATGTATGACCTCTCTCTCTCTCTCTCTCTCTCTCTCTCTCTCTCTCTCTCTCTTTCTGAGGATTTTGTATAATGTGAACATTAAAAGTTTTATCTCGTAATTCTAAAATCAGATTTTTGTTACGATAAATAACAATTGCTTTCCAAATTAAAGTTCTTATGAGAAATTTTTAAGTACAGGGGGGAAGTAGTGGTCTGACCCATGGTTTTACCACTTCCCCATGGTTTTAATTTTATTAATCTTTGTGGATCTTTACTCTTACTCTTTTCTCTTTGATTGTAATAAAAAAAAAATTGTGGATTTATCACTTGCAGAATTTAAACCTAAGATTGTACATATATAGAAAAAATATGCTGTGGAATTTGTGTCAACTTTTTTCGAAGGCACCCTAAAATAAGTTTTGGTATTATGGGGTTTGATTAAGTTGTTTGCTCGTTTTCAATGTTGATCTGTTTGCAGCTTCTGGAGTGATGAACATTAGAAAGAAGCTGATTGACATTAGAGGAAATGTCCCAACAGGCAATTGTATTGGGAAGTGCTCAGACTTTGTGGACTGCAATCTGGAGTGCATTAACCATGGCAACACCAACGACCAACGTCTAGTAAATGTTGTTGTTGCTAGGGGTGCACAAAAAATTCACCGATTCGTAAAATTGATCCGATTTGATCCACGGATTTTTAACCGATCCGAAGGCGAACAAATTGGTGACAGATTGAAAATTTTGTAATCTATTAGCAATGAATCGGTCACAGATTTCACTCTTTGATCTGCAGATTCAATCCGATCCAGTCCATTGACATTAAATATAAAAAAAAAATAAACTAAAGGGTCTAAATATAAGTTAAGATGTCTAACTATCAAATAAGAAAATAAATTTAAGGGATCAAATATGAAATTTTTAACAACATGTTTGATATCTTTCTTTAAACATTAGATTGAACAGATTAACCTGATCCGATCCTGTCCTCCACGGATCGGATCGAATCGGATTTTAACAACCACATATTGGTGACGGGTTCCAAATCCATCAATCCATAGGCAACGGATTGGTGACGGATTTGGCCCAATCCGCACGAATCCGATCTGTTTACACCCCTAGTTTTGCATTCACTAGTAGGAGCTGTTGAAGGCTTCCTTCTTTTCCTTCACACAAAGTTCAACCCCCCAAGCCTCAAAATGCTGCATTAAACTATGTTACTGAATTGAGGCAAGGGAAGCAATGGAATGATTCACTTCTTCATGAGCTTTTCACCCCAATGGAGATAGCTGCAATAAAAAATGTTCCAGTCAGAGAAGCACCCTGTCATGACAGGTGGACATGGCGGTATACAAATAGAGGCACGTTTTCGGTCAAATCAGCATATCATTCTCAAATTCAAAAGGCCCATTCAGTGGCTTCATCATCAGCCACTGTTGCTACGAAGACATGGAAAAACCTATGGAACACCCCTTTCATGCCCAAAGTTAGAAACTTCTTATGGAGGGCTCTACACAACAAACTACCAATTGGGGAAAACTTAATGAAGAAAAAAGTTTGTGTAGATAACCTTTGTCATATGTGTGGGATGCAAAATGAGACCATTGAACCTCTTTTTTTAAAATGTCACTTTGCTCGAGCCATTTGGTATGGCACATCATTGTCCTTTTTCATGGATAATAGCGATCATACCTCATTCATATCTTGGTGGGAATATTGGCTAGAGAAGTAGAATGAAGGGATAATTCATCGAGATCATATTATCTATTTTGGCTTCGTGCTATGGTGGATATGGAGAGCAAGAAATGCAAAAATCTTTCGTCAGCAAGATCTGAATGGAGAGAAAGTGCTTTAAAGAATCATCCTTGCTCACATTGAATGGATAAGCTTGCTTGAGAAAAAGTAGAGAGATCGGAATCGAGATGATGATCAGCTGAATATTTCCAAGAATAATCAAGATATGGATATAGATGTTCGCATTTTTTGCGATGGAGCTGTTAATAAAGTTGCTAACAAATTAGGAGTTGGATGCATTGCTTATAGCAAATTAAGATGGTAGCATTTTGACAAGGATGTCCAAAAGATTTGAAGGTGATTCCGCTATCATGGCAGAAATTTTGGCTATTGAAGAAGCTTTGGATGTGGCAATTCAGTATGGGTGGAGGAAACTAGGTTTCTTTAGTGACTCCAAGATTGCTATTGATTCAATAACAAAATCTCAATATCCTTTCCCTTGGGAAATTTATGCCCCGCTACAAAAGATCCTGGAAAAAAAAGATGTTTTTACTAGAGTGCACTTTACGGTGATTAGTAGAAGCATTAATAGTAAAGCACATAATCTAGCGAGGGCGGAGTTGTGTACAGGCCCTGATGCCTCCATTAGTAATCATGTTGTATCTTTCTCCAATGATTAATGAATAACATACCATCTTTCCCACCAAAAAAAAAAAAAAAAAAAGGCTGCTAGTTATAATTATTACATGGAAGGGAATAATATCAAGTTCTTTTTAAAGGTCTCTTTATGTTACAATGAGTGTCTTAAATGAAATTATAATGTCCTTGTTATAGGATTTTTAGTTTTACATAATTACATTGTTCTGATCTTGTGGATCCCATTTATTCATTGCATGTGGTGAGCCACCTTAGGAAGGCCACCTCCTTATGATGATTGCTTTGGGTTTTGGCCTTAAGTTATATTGGTTTTGGATGATTTAATGACATAGGATTTTTTTTGTAATGCACCTCCCAAACATTGGATGCCTTTTTGATGGGTTGATGTATTTGATGATTATATTGGTTACACCAGTATGTGTAATTGATGTAAGGTCCTGTCCTATAGAATGGCAGTGGATCCATATTTGCCCACATTACTCTTAAGGGCTTGACCCAAAATAGTTGTGTATGGACGATCTGGATGGATCTGACCTGAGATCGGGTCATTTGTCCCATTTTTTTCTGAGATGGGCTACTGGTTCAATTAGCTCGAGATAATTCGAGGCCTAAATCGACAATCCTAAATGAGACATTATCTATGTTTTAATATTATTATAAATATTTTATTAAAAATTTATTTTTTTTCTTTTTTGTGATGCAAAATTACTAATTAAGTTTTTATATTCAAGTTTTGCTAATCTATCTTAAGTCCACCTCCAAAACCCATATGAAAATTTTTGGTCCATCCCCAAAACTCACATAGAAATCTTAGGTCACAAAATCCAACTACTTATTTGGCTCCAACGTCTGCCACTTGTGGGGCTCGAAGCACTTTCACCTGTGCACGGTGCACATATGCACCATGAGTCAGGACCATCCAAGATGGATCTCAGATGTGTGGCCTACGTATTGGATGTTCCAGATGCACTGTGCTCATATGCACCGTAGGCAAGTGAATAAATTCCGGCGGGGCCCATTGTTTGTCTTAAGTTTTAATATCTATTATTGGGGCTAAAATCCCAAGCTATGGATCTATTACAACCACATCATGGATCAAATATGAATGGGCCCCTATTGAATATGATACACAAAAACAATGAGAAAGACTTATAAAGCAAATTCATGACTAAATGTATGATTGAGATTTGATACACATGGACTGCTAGAAATATAGTAGTGTGTTCAAAACAATTGGACTCGTATCAATATATATAAGGGGCAAATTTGGAAATATAATAGGCCATAAATGACAATTTAAGGCCCCATGAAAATCTTGGTCCTATCTTCTCAAAAGAGAGTTATTATAGGGCCTTATGATTTGAAAAGAAAAAAAAAAACAGGGATGGCAGTTGACAAGTTCGATTTTTTGGAATTTGAAAAAGATGCCAGCTCCTAGGGCTGTTAATTTACGACCCGACCCGTTAACACAACACGAACCCACACGATATTAACGGGTTCGGGTGGGCTCTTAATGGGTTCGGGTCGTTAACGGGCCAAACCCGTTAACACGTTAAGTTAACGGGTCATGTACGAATTAAACTAGTAACCCGTTAACAACCTGCTTAACCAGTTAAAACTTTTTTAGTCCCTAAGTGTAGCTAGAATTAATTTATATTCATAAAGAAGAAATTCAAATTTATTATTTTATAGTGGGGTTTTAGGTGGGATCTACTCGAGATCAGTTTCATGTAGCTTATATATTTTTCTCCTTATATATTTTTATATGGATTTTCTTTTAATTTTCGAAATGACTTAATTACTTAACGGGTTAACGGATTGGGTCGTGTAACCCGTTAAATTAACAGGTCGTGCTCGGGTTGGAATTTTTGACCCGTTAAGTTAAGGGGTCGTGTACGGGTTAAGACGATTTTAATACGAATTTATTAACCCGTAACCCGAATTCATTAACACGACACGATTGACAGCCCTACCAACTACAATTATTGGGCCTTTTTTGGGGCCTAAAGCAAAGGCGTAATTAGCCTTATGGTACAACCGGCCCTAGGTTCAATAGTGATAATTAATTTCACTTGACAAATCAAAGACAGATCTTTAGACATGGTTGTGAGACTATGGTGCCAACACGGCCACACTGATATAAGTGTGTTGGCCAGTTTTGCGATTTTCCTTGCTTTTATTTCAAAATAGAATAATTTAAATATTGTATTTAAGTGTATATATGATTTTTTTTCTTATGGAGTCCATTGACCAAAATCAAAATCCGACTTAAGACTAATGGGTCCAAATATTGGACATGTACCTTGTTCGACATAATGTTAGTCATTTAGGTATACTCGATGACCCTTCTTATTCATATAGGATTATTAGTTATCACATATTTATTTAGTTCATAAATATCATTTAAATACCTAATGAAGATTATAGGGCTTTTGAATACATTATCTATTGATAGTGTAAAGAAATTGCAACCTATTCAAGGATTTGATTTAACATAGGTCATAATTGGATAAATAAAATTCGTGCAGCCAATCTCTCTCTCTCTCTCTCTCTCTCTCTCTCTCTCTCTCTATATATATATATATATATATATGCGTTAAACTTGTCGACCATGGATCAAGTGATTAGAGGCATGAGATTGACCGAAATATGACATGTGGGAGTGGGATCACCATGAGTGGAGCTTCCGATCCACCAATCCTATCATAAATGTGGCCATAGGTGGCCCCCATCCAGTTGCCTCACACGTAGCTTCTATGCAAGGTAAATGTAGCCCAGGGGATAAGTCATGTTGGGTTAAATACCACTAGATACCCTCCTCAGCAAAATGAAATTAAAACGAAAAATAAAAAAAAGTTAAATTCATGGTGATTCTTGCTAGCAAGCATCAAGTATTGATTTTGGTAGAAGTTCATGCCCCACCTTTAATTAGACAAGGCCTTCAAACATCCTTCTATTGCAAGAGATGGCAAATTGCATAGAACATTCAATTAATAGAAAGATTGTATTGATTGAAAGAGCTAAGGGTATAGATGCAAACAGGTCATTCTCGGGCAGGACTCATACTGGACCCAGAATTGGAACCGTCTTCAAACGACAGCTCTAATTCCGACTGAGAATGTATTTTGTTGGGTCCAGAACCCAGATCTGGTTCCGATAAAAGGACCCAAATCCCATTTTGGAACTGTTTCCAATTAGATGACTAGGATTTAGTTCCAAAAAAATTTTAAACTTCCGTTTCATTTTTTTATTTTTTCTTTTTTCTGTAAATAAGATATCATTCAACTTATAATACTACATCAAATATACTACCTCTAGGAACATAAAATGCATAACTAAAGTTGGTTTTGAGCTACAATTTGAAACATTAAAAACTCGCATGCATGGTTTCGAGTCTACTGTTCGTCCTGTTTTATAAATTGGAACCTAAATTGGGTTCTGCGCCCAAATCTGTTGTCAATCCAAACCTAAAATAGGATCCTAACCGGATTTTTAACGGATCGAAAATTCTAGATAATTAGAGAATGAGATATCCATTTGCATCCTTAAGATACTCTTTATACATACAAATCACATCTCAGCTTTCCAGAATATATATATACACAGACACAAAACTTTACGCAATATTTATTTATAAAAAAACTCAACGTTTAATGTTAAATTTCTTTAATTGGAAATTAATGATCCTAGTCCTACTTTAAAAGGATTTCCTAAACTAATCCATTACTTTATGAAGAATATATTCAAATTATCATAATTAATCTAGATTACTAATTATAATAGAAACTATATCGTATGAAGTGCTAAAATCTTCCCATTTTAAGAGTCCTAATTTCTCAAATGAAGAAGCTTAAAGAAATAACCCAAAAAAAAAAAAAAAAACTTACATAAATTATTTGCTACAAAGAAAGCAAGAAGTTATGATTGTACTTACTATTATACACTATATATATATATATATATATCGGTAATATTCATGTGAGAATTAGTTCTCACATATTATATGAGAACTTTTTTGTGGGGCCCAATTATGGGCCCCATTTGGGGATGAGGCCGGGGGAGATGGAAAGATCTATGTGAGACCACCCCAAGTATCAAGTTTAACTCCAAACCCATGACCATAATCCCTTCATCAATGGCCCTCGAGTGTAATAGCTTCATATTCAAAAAAGTATTCAACCCTCGATCCAACGGTTCAGTCCATTCGAATGTGTGCAAATCCTTGGAATTAGTAACTATGAGGGACACATTCACACCCTTCAATCTTCATAAAGCAAAACTACGTACTCAATGAATTCTGATACTGGAAGGCACCCAAATTAAATAAAGCCTGATCTGAAGATCTGAACTTCAGATAGGCCCCAACTCAAAACCGAACAACAAGAACCCAAAATAAAGCCTCCTCTTATCACGCCAACCCATGCATGCATGCCTTCAAAAAAATTCACCAAAATAGAATGGAAATCACATTCTACCACAACTTCTACTTTTTTTTAGAAGCCACAATTTCTACTTGAATGCACACATATATGATTATATATGGTAAGAGAATCTTAGATGAAACTTAACAATATCTTGACTTCTCTGAAGGGAATCGCAACAAAAACAAAAAAAAAAAAAAAAAAATCTACCCAGATTTCATACTTTATATGGGAACGTTGGCTTTTCCACAGATCTAGTAATTAGCCTATAAAAAGGGCCCAAAGCCTTGATACAAACATATCATTATTCATAGGAGAAAAATCTTTCAGCAACCAAAGATGGCCCAACAACGTTTCAGTAGCTCAACTCTCTTTGCAGTCTTTCTTGTGGCTTTCCTCCTATTGTCTGTTCCATGTATGATCTCTCTCTCTCTCTCTCTCTCTCTCTCTCTCTCTCTCTCTCTCTCTCTCTCTCTCTCTCTCTCATGATTTTGATTAATGTGAACATTATGTAGAACATCAAGTTTTCTCTAGTATTTCTAAATCCGATTTTTGATGAGATAAAACAAGTGCCGTCCAAATTAAAGTTCTGTTGAGAATTTTTGAAGTTCAGAGGGGAAGTGGTCTGACCCATAGTTTTTCTTTTATTAAATTTTCATGAGTTTTTATTCTTGCTCTTTTCTCTTGTATTGCACCAAACAAAATTTGTGGATTTATCACTTGCAAAATTTAAACCTCAAGTGGTACATAGAAAAAATATGCCATTAATTTTTCTTTAAACTTTTTACAATTACACCCTAAAATAAATTTTGGTATTCTGGGGTTTTGATTAAGTTGTTTGCTTGTTTACAATGTTGATCTTTTTGCAGCTGCTGGGGTGACGACCATCAGAAAGAAGCTGATTAGCATTAAAAGAACGGTCCCAATAGGCAATTGTATAGGGAGGTGCTCAGACTTTGTGGACTGCAATCAGGAGTGCATTTACCGTGGCAACACCAAAGGCCAATGTCAAGAAAATGTTTGCTGTTGCATTCAGTAGTAGGTGCTGTTGAAGGCTGTTAGTTGTAGTTATTACATAGAAGGGAATATCAAGTCCTTGCTAAAGGTCTCTTTATGTTGCAATTAGTGACTTAAAGTAAATTCTAATGTCCTTATTATTGGATTTTTAGTTTTACATAATTACATTGTTTTGATCTTGTGGATCCCATTGCTTCATTGCATGTGGTGAACCACCTTAGCAAGGCCGCTTCATTATGCTGATTTCTTTGGTTTTTTTATGCATCTCCCAAACGTTGGATGGTTTTATGATTGATTGATGTGTTTGATGATTCTATTGGTTATACCAGTATTTGTAACAGATGTAAGGTCCTGTCCTATAGAATGGCTGTGGATCCATATTTATCAAAGTTACTCTTATTGATCCAAAATACTTGTGTGTGGAGGATCTGGATGGCTCGGATCATTTGTCTCCCCAGTGGTGTAGCATTGTCACAAATAATGTTCATTGTCACAAATAATGTTCCGGGATTAACAGATACTTCATGTTTTTTCCGAGTTTGACTATTGGTCCAATGGTGATACTCCTACTTGAGAAACTAAGGGATCGATCCTTGGACATGGCTGTGAGACTATAGTGCCAACACCATTCATGTATGATCGTGCCAGCGAATTTTGTGGGTTTTTTTTTTTTTTTTTTTTTGTTGCTTTTAATTAAAAATAAAATACTTTAAATATTGTATATAATTGAATATACTAGTTTTTTTTTTTTTTTTTTTTCTCTCTTATGAAATCCAGGGACCTAGACAAAGATCCGACTTAAGTATTGGTCCAAATATTGGAGTTGTAACATTACCATGTCCAACGTAGTGTTCAGTCATTCAGATATACTTGAGGATCCTTCTTATTCAAACAGGGTTATCGTGTTCGCGTAGTGCATCCTTATCATTTAAATACTGAATGACTTCTTGAATTGGACTTTTGAATACATTGTCCATTGACAGTGTAAAGAAATTATCCTATTACGGTCATAGACACCATGATGGGGCCACCCTGGGCCCTACTGATCACAAGACGAGGGGGATGGAGAGAGCCATCCTTAATGGGCCCGGCTATCAAGTTTGGGTTCAACCCAATGCCTCTAACCCCTTGATATGTGGCCGCAAGTTTAATGACTTGTATTAAAGAAATTTTTTGACCCTAGATCCAACGGTGCATTCCATTCGAATGGGTGCAAATCCATGAGCTTTAGCGTCATTCAAGGGGGGTCCCACGTGTGTGGATGGTTCGGATTGGTGATAGGTGGGCCGTATCACGGTGTCTCTCTTCATAAGATGATGAGAGCTAGCCCTCACATCCATATCCAATGCAAGCAACTTAAATGTGAGGGCCCGCACCCCCATCTCTCATAAGAAGGTGAGAGATACTCTCATAGGATCACCTCCCATATATATATATATAGACTCACACACACAAGTAACCCAGTGCCCTTATTGCAGATTGGGGGTGGGACCCACCTGGGGTCCATCCGAGTGGACAAAAAAATACTCCCCTCGTTAATTTACACGGTCCCACTGAGTTTGCACCCATTCAAATGGAACATACACTGTTAGATCAACTGTAGACCAATCTGAATGGACTATCCACTGTTAAACTTGTGGGCTCGAGATGAGGATCATGGGATGATCGGTTAGGGCTTTCTTTTTTTACGGAGATGAGGGGCCCACGAAGATCTTTTGATTCCCCTAGGTCCCAGTCCCAAGTGAGGCCAATGTGGGCCCCACATCGAGTGTGGCCCATTGTTATACATTACAATCATGGAATGCCGTTGGATTGAAATATATGCATAAGATCTACCCATATTTAAAATTTCAACTCCATTAGGTCATTCTAATACCTTGTCATAAAGTTTAATAATTTTACAAACATCATTTTCTTAGGATTTCAATCCGACAGTGAGCAAAAGTTGATAAGTATCAAATCTGGATGTGTGATAATCACGGGGGCTAGTGTGCGTGAAAATATTAGATTTTCTCAAGATGGGCTCCATGGCCGAAAAAAATTGGAGAGCAAAAGGGGGGAGTTAGCTTTAAGACCCTTGGTTTTAATATAGTATAATATGTCCAAGCTAAATTTCACCTTGGTAGAAAAAGGTCCCCAGCCGAATTTTACTCTAACATCAATTTAGCAGAATAAGATTAAATATATAAATTATATGGAAATCTTTATATTTTAATATTTCTTATGTTTTTTACATTTATAACATATTCACTTTTCATATTTTCTGCTAGTTACTTCCAAAAGTTTAGTCAAAATTCTGAAACGCAGAAATATTTCATTTTAGAGGCCAAACCAATGGGGAACGAAACAAAATTGAAAACTATGTTGTTGATGCTTGTAGTGCAAATTCATAGTCTAGAGAATTTGACTAAAATTTTTGTATCATTAAATATAAGTTACAAGCATAGGATCTACTATCATTAAGATGAGCCACTATCTTTTATCCAGGAATCATTACTCTCTTATGTTTTGGGTGATATCGAGTTCAAGCTCGAAGAAAAACAAAGAAAGAGGATTTCCCCCATCCCTCTCTGGCCAACTCAGAGGGGCGCACTTATGCATGTGCGTGCATGGTCATGTTAGCCATACGCCCATACCTTATACACTTTAATAAAAAAATGTAGTTAGACCATGGAAGATTACCTTCTTAGATTTGAATCTGACTATTGATAACTCAAGTGCCATTAGAAATCTCGCCTCTTCCAGCTGGCGCAAGCTTCTTTCCCACTTGTGTGGGCTCTCTTTCCGCTTGTGCGGGCCTCCTTCTCACATAAGTGAGTTGTCTTTCCATGTGTACGCAGTTTCTTTGTTTGATCCCAGCCCCCTTGGCTTTGGTACCAAAAAACAAAAGAAGTTTTTACAAAAAGACCCCTATATTTTCGAGTAACCTCAAAGAGCCCCCTGTATTTTATATTTTTACTTAAACCTCCCTAATTTCACCGTAAGATAGATATCTGTTTGTTTTTAGGATTAAATGATGAAAGTACCCTTTGTTAAATTCCCCCATCCCATCCTTGAGGGTGGGAAAGAAGCAGAGCATCCGAGTGAAGGTTGTTGGTTGGAAGCAATAAAATCACGTATATCATACATATGGTATTCGTAATCCTTCAATTGAAGGCTTCTTCCTCGATCCTTACCAATTGATCTTCCAAGTTCAAGGGCTCTACCCTAAGACAACAGCTCCAACATATCTACTTCGAAAGAACAAGACAAGAAATCCAAAAATGTACCACTTTCACGAAATCAAGAGAGAGTTGGACTGAGAAGGAACACGACAAATTTGTTAAAGCTCTGTAGCTATATGCTTTCGTTCTCTTTCTAATTTCTATGAATCCATACACTCCCTTCCATTGCTGTGTCTAGGTTGGTGGCACTTCTTTGTCTGATTTAAAGTGGGTTTTGGGTCCTATCCGATGATAAGCATTGGTTTACAACTTGGTTATATGTTACTTGCCTTTTATTTTGAAATCTTGATGTGGGTTATATCTGGAAACTGGGTTGATGGGACGTATTCTTTTTTTTCTTTTTTTTTTGTTGAACGGTTCATAGGATATATTTTCTATCACCGCGACTTGGTGATCTCTTCACCTGGGAAGTCACGGTACTCGAGTGAACTCCTTATTACTATGTTTTCTTGCATATCAAAAGGGGGCATCTTCGAGTCATCATCGGCTTCATTGGAATCAATTTCCTTTCTACCATCAATACCCAATTCACTCCATTGCCTTGTCTGATGAAATCACCAATCCTCTGTGTCACATCCCGGTCCCGAAATTACCTGGCCAAAGATAATTCCCGAGGTGTGCCACGCGTACTCCCGTGCTCATCGCACTTGTTTTTGGGTCCAGTGTGAGTCACGAAGGAGAAAAATCCACTTTGCACGTGTGAGAGACATGCTCACATACACTTGTTTCTGTACATTTTTCAGCAGAAGCATTTAATCAAAACATATAAGGTATCATGTCATGAGCTGTTCAAACATTCAAGTTCGTTAAACAAAAGATAATTTCATTACTATTAAGAAGTAGAGATCTAAAACATACTCTACCTCAATAATACAAAAGTATTTATATACATCAATACCAAAAGTAAGTTTAGTTTGTTCATCTACACAAAAGTATTCTATTTGCCAAAAGACCATGTGTACGCTCTCTGGAAGCATGAGCTAGACAGCTTCTTCGGCAGTCCATTCTTCTATCCTTGGAGGTACCTCAACGGCCTCCTCCTCTCCCTTCGCGGTCTCCTCAAGACCGGGATTGGAATCTGCACCTGTAACACTAAGAATAACTAGTGAATACAACGATTCAGCTGAGTATAAGCAATAATTCACTTACACATGTTATATCAAATTCAGAATTAATGACAATAGATTGAAAGGGATCAAATAACAGGACAGTAGATTGAAAGAGATCAAATAACAGGACACTAGGCAATCGTGCAGTTAAAGTAAATCATGCTTTAAGAATCAATGATAATTGAAAACCATATACAAACTAGTTGGTAACCACATTAGCTAAATCCCCTCAATGAGGGCATGCGTTTTGGGATGTCACCAGTGACCCGGACAAAGGTTCAACTGGCTACCCGGGTTCTGGAGTTCCAGTGCTCTAGACTGTCTACTGCGCAGAGACGTTCACAATTCTAAACCAAGAGTCACCCTGTCGAGTATCATCCGATCGAAGCTAAGTACCGACTCTTCAAACAATTGACAAATTGGGCTTGAGTAGACCACACTAATAATTTCAATCAAAACACTCAATCCGTTGATGTACAATCACTGAACTTGCTCAAGACTTTTCTCAAAAGTAACAATAGTATGACATCAAATCTATAATGCAAAGACCAATTTAGAGATTGATGTCATGAATATGATAAGAGTATGTTCATGCTTTAAGAGTTTGAAATCAAGGATTGTTACAAGCCAAACTATTCCAACTATTCGTTTTTCACCATTATACAACACAGTACCAAATTATAGAATTCAATGTATTATTATTCAATAGTTGGTGTCACATTATGTATTAAGTATACAATGAGGTTCCATAATTTAATAATCATGGTATAACATGAATTGTCCAACTAAACGTATGAGAATCCTCGCCTCAAGAAGGACTTCACACATTAATAAGTTTTTCCAATGGTCCATATGATTAAAGGAACCAACAAGGTGAGTTCTACAATGTCTCTCTTTAATCCTCTTTCTTATTAATCTAGGATTTTCGGTCAGCAATCAATCAAATTCAGCTAGCAGTTCGGCTAGCATTCAGCTGGCCGAATAGGTTGTTCGGCTAGCCGAATGGTGGCCGAATAGGTGGCTGAATTCAGCCTACAACATAACAATTACTGAACAGGTGGCCGAATAGAGTGTTTGGCTGGCCGAATTCTGGGTTGAATTTCGGGATTTTCTGAACTCCAGCTGTGGTTCTTCTTCTTCTGAAGCTCTCTCTCTCTTCTAAACTCTTTCCAACACTTCCATATTCCATAAACCTGAATGGAGAGAGCTTCTTTATTGCAATCCTCACAACTTGCATCCATATAATTGCATTCTAATCAAACAATTAGAGAATAGAAAATAGTAATTCCAATCCAATCTCATTTTCCATTAAAACCAGAGGCTAATACCACATTTATACTGATATTGAAATCAAGAATCAATAAAAATCACATGCACTAGTGAAAGCCCCCCGTGCTGAGCACGGGCAATGTAATTAGTGGTAGTCATAATGTAAAGGTCTAAAATAAAAAATCGATAGAAATAGTTTTAAGTGTAGCCCTAATAAAAAAAAATCAATGGGTTATTTATTAGAGAGGATGGAGAAGAGGAAAGGGCTTGTAGCGTTTAAAGGTGGAAAATGTAGAGACATGAATAGAAACACAGAGAGAAGAGAAAGAGTTTCTATTACATTAGATTAGTAAAAAGAACATTATCAACAGGGCTAATATTAGTAGGAGGATTAATGAGTGATATAAGTAGGAGGTCAACATGAGAAGAGTCAAAATCAAATTTGAAATTGACAGTGAAATTGGAAATCGAATTCACTTCGCTTCATATATAATAATTGAGAAACATTGTTTATACCTGTTGTAAATGCAAAAAATCTTATGGACTTACTTAGATGATATAAAAACTTCTTTGGGAAGGATTAGTTGCCTGAAAACCTGAAAGGGGAGGAGAAGAGAGGGTTAGAAGACCCTGGCTGCTATCAGCGCAAAGCCCTCCGATGCCTAAGTTAGTTCAACAACTCAACGAAGGATCAAGGAAGAAGAGAAAAAGAGTATCTCTGTATATGTTTTTTTTTTTTTTACCCCTTTGAGCGTACATGGTTTGCTCTTTATATAGGTTGAGAGTTTGACTCTTGGATGTGAAGTCTCATCGGACCATACTTCTTTAATTGTAGTCCCATCAGACCCTTCCTGAGTTGAGGTAGGTGGAGACAGAAGTCCCATCAACCGGTACTATGTTCCCTTAGTGGGGGTTGGTGAAGGCATTGTCCCATCGGAACATACTTCTGACGACTTGATGTAAACGTAGCCACCGGATAATGACAACTTTTTATCTCTACCCAATGCATGTCATCATTATTCAACACGTTCTATAACGTGGTTGAGTCTCCATAGAGGTACAGCTATTTGTACTCGTCTTAATAAGCATTCTGGCACTGCTGCCTACGTGGGAGCACCTAGCTGAGGTGGGAGTACCTGGCCGAGGTGAAGCATTTGGCCGAGGTGAAGCACCTGGCTGAGGTGAAGCATTTGGCCGAGATGATGCACTTGGCACTATTGCTGAGATGAGATGTTGAGGTGCCTAGCTCGGGTGCTGAGGCTAAAACCGAGCTCAGGTGTTGAGGTACTGAGCTCAAGTGCTAAGGCGAGGACCGAAGTGGTGCTAACCGAGGTGGGATGACAATTCGGTATCATGTAGATATCCCCACACACTTGCCTTTACCAAGCTTTTACACACTCGCTCTTCTTCTTGAGTCAACACAAGTGAAACCCCAAAATTTCACAAACCCTATTAAGAAGGTCTTACCAAAGTCTATTAAAATGCATGCATGTGATAGACAAGAATTCTATTAGCTAAGTCACCACTAATTTCTAAGAGGAGAAGTGGAGTTCTTACCAAAGGGACTGATGAGAGGTTGGAGAAGACCAGTCTTAGCCCAATAAAGATATGAAGGTGTAGGGATGAGGAAGATGAAGTCAAAAGTTAACCTCCACACACCCATACAACTTCTTTCCTTAAATGATTTTGAAGAGAGAAGGGGAAAATGAAGGAAGGAGTAGGAAACTAGAGTTTTCTTTTCAGTAGCCCACATGAACTATAGCATGCACAGAACGAATGAAGTGGGTTGCTGTTTGAGTTATGTTGCTTCACAGTTTATAAGAAAGTCCTCCTCCATTGTCATATTTTTATTTTGAGTCAAATGAGGGCCTAATTGATTAATTTGAGGTCGAATGAGAAAGTGATCAATAAGAAAAATGACGTGTTCGATGAGATACACGCGATGATGCCAAGATGAAATGCATACGATGTAAATTAAGAAAATCCAAAATTATGAAAAAGTCGCCGGCTCCACCCAAAAGAGTTAATCTTTAGTCAACTTATCTAACCAGGACCCAAGGTCTAACTAAAATGCTAAGACAAAACTAGTTATACATAAGATAACTTAATTAGTATCTAAACACAATTAATTTATATAAAGCATAGTTAATTAAGCTTAAACATGATTAAATCGGGTCGGGGTGTAACACTCTGCCCTTGAAAGCCATTGCTGAGGGAGAGCTCAACGGCCGTTGGTGCAATTCTACATGAAACTCCAAGAGGGTCGATCTAGAACCAACCCTAATGATAAAAAACAGTCCCAACACAGATTTTAATATGTAAATGTGAAAGTAATTATCTAAGTTAATCAATCAATCAACCACACAGATGGACACACGATTTTATACGTGGAAAACCCTAAATAGGAAAAAAGCCACGGGACCTCACCCCAGTCCAAAAAGTTTAAGCACTAATAAAACGAAGGTTACAAGATATACTAATCCTTTCCAGTTATACACAACCTAAGACTGTAGTGGATCTTGCCGACGAGCACGCCGTTCACCTTCTCCAGCACTTCGATCTCCACGCCTTTAACAATGCGAGTCAACTGAGAACGTAGAGGATGAGTCTCCAGACTAGCACATAAATCTCACAAAGGTTCTTTAGAGGGAAGAAATCTCTTTGGTAATGGTCTGAGGTTTAGAGCTGGGAGAGATGCATTCTTTTATGAGGCTTAGGGCTTATATGAGGCTTGTGGATCATGTAGGAGAGATTGGGTTCGAATAGGATCAGAATAGGAAGTTAGAAACGAGAAACTTCGTAAAGTTATTGAACCCGATGCTGTCCGATCGATCAAACAGGCCAAAATAACTGAGAGCTTTCTAGGGCCGATTGATTAGACAGTCTCTTAACTGGGAGCCATCCCAGCTCCGATCGGTCCGATCCAATGGTCTGATCGATCGGATGAACTAATCCAATTCAAGATGTTGACTTTGACAAATCTTCGGACGTTCTTCAATCGCTCGATATGGTCCATCTACAATAAATAAAGAATTACATTTTATAGACCCAAGTTTTGTCCATCCAAATGAATTTGCCAACACTCAAATCCTGATACTGCAATTATCATTGGAAATTGGTATGTTATGTTCTTCTTCTTCGATGATCTTGTGACAAATTCATGAGTTTCCCATAGGGAAGAAAAATGGGGTCGACGTACGAGACTTGGAATAACTTTAAAGCAGCCTTTGGCAATCATGATGGGTCTTCGGGCCGGGAAGCCGTTCATGCGCTTCATATTGGAGGCCATCTTTCTTGATGGTGATCTTGGGAACACAGCTTGCCCCAATGCCGTAGATATTGGTTGCCCCTAGTTCAATACATACGCCTCGCGGAAGTGCAAGGTGCGGATTCCATGCAGATGTGGTGGCAAATCTCCACATGCAGAGCTCCAAGAGGTAGATGGAGTCTTGTTCGTTGTACGAGTCCGACCATTCTCACTGTCTTCTGCTATTCCAATTGCTGCTTCGCCACGAAACAAGAGTGATAAAAGTGTGTTTTTGTCATTTTATTATAACAACTAATGACTGTTTGTTTTACTGCCAAGTAGGGGGGTGATAGTAAAAATTCATAATACAGGGGCTTTTTCGAAATTGTCTAAAAATCTAGGAGCCTTTTAGTAAAATACTCAAAATAAAAATAAAAAAAGTGCCATTGGAGACCACTTTACCAAACCAAGGTTTATGTCTACCTGGTGGACTCGGTCTTACCTCTCCATGAACAGAATGTGTCCCCTGCTGCAAAGTCAACAGATATGATCTCAAAGCTACAACAGCAACTCAAAGAAATTGGATACTGGAAGGCGACCAAATTAAATAAAGCATAATCTGAACTTGAGATAGGTCCCAACTCAAAACCGAACAACGCCAACCCATGCATGCACGTCTTCAGAATTTCACCAAAATGGAATGGAAATCACAATCTACCACACTTTCTACTTTTCTTTTAGAACCCACAATTTCCTCTTTTTTTTTTCTTTTTTTTAATGATGAGAATTTATATGGTAAGAGAATCTCCACAGATTTCACACCATAGATGGAAACCCTTTTCCACAGATCTAGTAATAACCTATAAAAAGGGTCCAAAGCTTTGATACTCACATATCATTATTCAATAGGAGAAAAATCTTTTAGCAACCAAACATGGTCCAAAAACGTTTCAGTGGCTCAACTCTCATTTCAGTCTTTCTTGTGGCTTTCCTTCAATTGTCTGTTCCATGTATGATATCTCTCTTTCTCTCTCTCTCTCTCTCTCTCTCTCTCTCTCTCTCTCTCTCTCTCTCTCTCTCTCTCTTACTTCCAAAATTTAAACCTCAGGTGGTACAAAGAACAAATATGCTGTGGAATTTGTGTCAACTTTTTTCAGTGGCACCCTAAAATAAGTTTTGGTATTCTGAGGTTTGATTAAGTAGTAGGTGCTCTTGAAGGCAGCTAGTTATAATTATTACATAGAAGGGAACATCAAGTCCTTGCTAAAGGTCTCTTTATGTTGCAATTAGTGAGTTAAAGGAAATTCTAATGTTCTCGTTATAGGATTTTTAGTTTTACATAATTACATTGTTTTTCTCTTGTGGATCCCATCTTTACATTGCAGTGGTGAGCCAACTTAGCAAGGCCACTTCCTTATGCCGATTGCTTTGGCTTTTGGCCTTAAGTTATGTTGGTTTTTGGATGATTTAATGACATAGGATTTTTTTATGCATCTCCCAAACATTGGATGGTTTTTTTTTTTTAATTTTATTGATGTATTTGAGGATTATATGGGTTATACCTGTATTTGTAGTAGATCTAAGGTCTTGTCCTATAGAATGGCAGTGGATTCATTGTTGCCCAAAGTACACTTAAGGGCTTGATCCAAAATAGTTGTGTATGGACGATTTTTTTTTTTTTTATCGGTAACGGTATGATAGAGGCAAGCTAAATTCCATGTTTTATTCACTGCTCAATGCAGTTGGTTCACTGCCCACTGCAGCTGCAGGAATTTAATATTCCTCACTACTCTATGAAGACATGTCTCTTGGCTATGTAGCATCATTGTATTTTGGGATTTTTATGTGTCTTTTGGTTTATTCATGCATTTGCATTTTTAAGTTGTTGCTTAGAAAATTGTAAGGGATTAATTGTTGTTCAATCCCAGTTTAGAAGTGAAGTCTACAAGTAGAGTACTCATGTATTCTCATTCAAAAAATGAAGTTAGATTGACATCTTAAGGCTCCATACTTGGTCTATCTATTAGTCTTGTTTTTTTATTGTTTAAGATCAAGAGAACAAGTTTCTTCTCTTGAATCTCCATACTTCGGTTTTTTTGAGAGAAAGAAGTTTCTGCAAAGTAATTTATGTTCTCATTGTAACCTCAGTATTTCACTCTGTTAACCTTAATACACAGAACCTAAACATAAGTATTTGTTGAACGCAACTTTAGTATACACAATATACGAACTTCAGTTCCAACAAAGTTGTAGCAGAGCATTCCATCACGGTGAAATAAATTATAAACTACAACAAAGAAGATGGAAAAGAAAAACAGAACTGCGCAAGAGTTAAAGCGAAATACCCACACAAAAAGAACAAATTACAAAGGAGTAAGCAAAACTACATCTCTTTCTAACCCCAACTTAGCCAAAGCATCCGTCATGCCATTCCCCGACCGAAGCACATAATGAAACTCAGCATTTAAAGATGATGACCAAGTCTTGATTTCATTGAAAAGAAATTAAAACTTCCATGGACCCTTCCCCAAACAAGACATCCAAGAAATCACATTTAAGGAATCACTTTCCACCACTATGCTATGAAAATTATTTGAGACACATATCCTTAGAGCTTTCGATATAGCTAACGCTTCCGCTTCATTAGAATCCTTGATGCCTATATGCTTTGAGAACATAAACAATACATCACCCTTGTAGTTCCTCAAGATGCCACCTATACCCGCAAGACGATCTAGATGGATCTGACCTGAGATCAGATCATTTAATTATCTCCCTAGTGTTGTAGGATTGTCACAAATAATGTTCCATAGTTAACAGGTCTTGTAGATAGTTTTACTTGAGGAATCAAGGGATTGATCCCCAAGCTTGGCTGTGAGACTATGGTGCGAACACCACTCATATATGAGTGTGTTGGCGAGTTTTGTAGTTTTTCTTGCTTTTAGTTAAAAATAAAATATTTTTTAATATTGTATATAATTGAATAGTGGGGCTTCCCAGCCCCTGGCCAGTTCAACAATGGGGCAATAGTTGGCCCGTGGCCCCCATCCATCTGCCCCGCACGTTGCTTCTGAGCAAGGTAATTATACCACAACATACCTAGGGGTGCTCATGGACTGGGCCAGCCCGAGCCCGACCCAGGCCTAGCCTGCTTTGGGCCGGGGTTGGATTAAGTGATTGAAAGCCTATATAGTTTGGCCCGGCCCGGCTTGTGTAAAAAATGCATGTAATTTAATTTGATTAGTGCTCTAATTCCCACAAAAGTAATGAAAATCCAGGTTTGGCCCGGTCCTATTGATTAAATGGGCAAGCTCGGGCCTAGCTTTTATGGCCCGTGCCGGGCTTGTACCTGGCCTGAGCCACTATTTCTAAAGCCGGGCCATGCATGGATATATTACTTAGCCCAGACCAGACCATGAACACCCCTTTACATACCCCTTTAGCAGAACCAGTGTCTCAAAGGTGTTTTTTTTTTTTTTTTTGAAGGCTACATTTTAGAAAAACTAGTTGCTTGATTAGCTCAAACCACTAGTCCTCCCACTCTTATTTAACGCACTATATGGACTATGACAATTCACAGTGTTTTGGGAATGACAATGGATCAGGTCAGAGGCAGAGCACATGGAGCTAAACATGAACAAGTAGCAAGGCCCATACCCTAGTTTTGGTCAAGGCAACTGGACTTATACCTGCATCTATATCTAAATTAAAGATCCCAACCAGAACCTAGATCTGTAAAAGGACCTTGGACTTGGGCTCAGTTACTTGTACACTCACATAATACACTTATATGTTAATATAATATACTTAGTTTTCTTGGTATTCATAAATTGGAAAATAATATATAGTTGCAGGTCAGGTATTCAGGTCTTTGGGCATAAAATCCAAGGACCAATACTCAGACCCAAATTAAGAACAAGTCAAACATTGGACCCATACTCAATTTTTTACCATTAAGGTCAGTCACATATTCTGAAAGCCATTTTCATCCCAATGATTTTCCAAGATCCTATTTACTAAGAAAATTTAAATACATGTGCCATTCAATGTAATCGAAATTTAAATAAATTAGTTCTCGGTTGTTGTCTAATTGGTTAGAGACATGGATATGTGTGCGAGTGATTGAACTCAATTCAAGCGCTGCATACAGCCAAAAATTAAAAATGAAAAAAATAAATTGAGTTAGGTTTTAATTTTAAGCCCCATCAAACAGTACAATCTAATGCAGACCCCATCGAAGACCATATTCACAATGTGACCTTTTCATCACTCATCCTCTCACAACTGGGAATGAATCCAAGTGGGTCCCACAAAGAGGTGCCTCTCAGCAAAAGAAATCCCAATTCCTTCATATATTATATATGTATTGTGTGTGTATGTACACAAAACCCTCATTATTTACATGATATAATCTATCTACATCTTGCAGCCATTCTTGTGTTATATTTCAGAACAAAATTTATTTCAAGTCATACATCTCATTGTAATTAGTCACACAATTGCTGATTCTTTGGAAGAGGACTCATCATATGCTCGGGGTACATCTGAGTCCAAATTATTCTTTGGAATTCTAATCTCAAGTAAACAGTCATCAATGACATTAGCCTCCATTTTTCTCCAATTTGAATTCTCTGGCAGCTCGATTCGCCTAACATATCCGAATTCCCACCAGCAACTGCTTTTCCAGTCATTGGCATTTGATTCTTGCTGCCTCCATAGCCCACTGATTTCCATCACCTTCCCATTCTCCACATATATTTGCACATCATTTTTCCTTGAATCTGTTTTGTCAAATCTGTTGTGTGTTAATGCATCCTCTAATTTTTGTTTATACTTGCACTGGTGCAACTTGGTCAGGCTGGAATGGGTCAGGTCGGTTTATAGACCAACTTTGGTGATGTGGATCTAAACTATAACAATGCAATAAGTAAACAACTAAGATAAGAAGAGCACAACAAGATTTATGTGGTTTGGTAGTGTGCCATCATTTTATGATGTGATGTGAGAGCATTATACATGATATTTGAAAAATTAGAGTTATAACTTTTTTGGGTCTTACTCTCCTCATGCTTCTTGGAATAAAATAATTTTCGTAAGCCTGGACAACCCACTCAGAGAATATTTTTATTGGCAAGATCCCGTGACAAAAAAGCTGAAGGTGTTAGACGTAAGTGGTCCACATGCCAACATGTCTAATAATTATAAGGCCCCACTTTAAGTTAAATTAATTTTAGATAAGCTTTTCTCTTTAGTTTTGACTTGAATAAATCTAGCTTGGATTCACTTTAAGAAAGCCCAATTCATTTAGGATTCTTGTTTAGCTAATCAACTTCTAACAGAATTTCCTTGATGGGAAGAAATCATTCTACGGCTATCTATATAAGTGGTATTCCGGTCCTTTCTCTTGACTCACGTCATATTGCATAGTATGTATTAACTCTCACGCATCTTGAAGTGAGTGAAAAGGGAGATAAAAGAAAACCCTATTTGATAAAGGTTGTTGATTGCAAGGCGCAACAATCTTTAGATCATATCTAAACCGCTCATCATCAAGATCATGATGCAGAGTATGCTTTTAATATATTTGATTATCCATTGTTGCACATGTAAGTCTAGATCCATAGGTTTGATTTATGTTTTAAACCATATTAGATTCAACAATTGATATCTCATCAAGGTTCAGCAATTGGTATCTCAGCAAGGTTCTGATTTATGCATTCAAAAATCTTTGTTTGGTTGATTTTTTATTTATTTTTTTTATCTGTATGGCTGTGATTCAAATATATATTGGTTAATGCATAAGTCTAGGTCCATAGGTTTGATTTATGTTCCAAGCCATATTATATTCTACATAAGGTGCTCACTATTTCAACCTCAGGCAATATTTGTTTTTCAAATTAATAGTAAAGTAAAATGTGCTTTCACAGCTGACAGAACTTTACTTTACCAATTACCATATTTCGTTGGTCAAGTAAGAAAGTTAAATTTCAGCCAAAAGCTTTTGCTATTATTTTATCCGCCCCCAAGAAACTTTACCTCATAAACCACAAGTGGTTACTTTTTCACTTATTGACTTCTCATCTCACCTTACGTTACTTTAGCTAATAAAAACAAATGCAATTTTACTTTACCAAAAGATATACTTCATCTTTACCTAACCAATATCTTTTCAATGATTTGACATTTACTTTACCTTACTTTATCAATAATATTTTCATAAAAAAATAGAAAAAAGAGAATTCTACGAAAATAGTTTCTCTCAGCGTTATCTTTTATTTTATAATTTTAAATATTTAAGATTAACCTAATTTCCAAGATATTTTCTTGAAAATATCCTGATAAGAATCTTCAACTTGAAAATAACCTGTTGTTTTTTACAAGAGGATAACTTCCTGAGAACAATATTTGTGACAATAAATCTGAACCCAATCCCTTGTGTTATTTTCTCAATCTAAGTTGGCTCAAGTTAATTAAGCCAAGTAGAGACGACTTAGCCAAATTCGGCTCAGGGTGGTAAAAGATATGGGACCTTGAGTTGAGCTCAAGCTAGTTATGCATTGTCAGGTCAAGCTTAAGCTTAGATTAGGTTAGCTTGATTTTCAATTAAGCTTGAGCTAGAGCCCCACTAGTCCATTGATCGCTGTTTAATGCGACTTGGTTAATGTTCAAGCCAAGCTCTAAATTCAGCTCGGATTGGCTCACTCATGTCCTAGGACCTGTCCAAGTCTGGTTAATTAGTTATGACTTGACTGAAGCCACTTCAGTTTTCAATTTTGTTTGAGATTTCAATTGAGGCCCATCTCTGACTGCCCCATTTAAAGTTTTGGGCCCAATCTGTCTACTTTGGTTTCAGACATTGCCTAATAAGTCATTCCAAGTCAGGGTGACTTGTGAACAGGTGGTTCAAGGTGAAAAGTGAGGGAACAACTAATACGAGCAGAATGAAAAGGTAGAAGCAAAAACAAAAAAAGGGGTGATAAGAGATCACTACAGGCACAATATGATACAGATGTTAAGGTAGGGCTGAGTCTAGTTGACTCAGACTCACCAGGCCACTGAGTGGGGCTAACGAGTCTGGTCGAGTACATGACCTGACCTGCCTGAGTTACTCAGCTCATAGACCTTTTGAGTAAAGTTTTAGAGTACACCCAAGGACTTCTTCCCTCATCCGAGGGCCCCTTAACTCATGCCAGGTCTCTTCTACTAAAAAAAAGTCACTCAAGGCCTCCTTCCCTCACCCTACGGGCTCTCGCACTGGTGTGGGTTCAATGGGTCCCCAACCCCCCGAAGTTGAGCTGCCCAAAACAAAAGTTAAAAAAAAAATATTAATCATGAAAGGAGAAAAAGAAAACAAGAGCTATATGGTGTTAGATAAAATTGCCTTCAACTAAGCATTACAATGCTTCAAGTTTCTCTTTCTCAACCCACAAATAGAACTCATCTGGGTGGATCTATTGTCAACTTAGAAGATCATTAAACCGAGTAACTCAGGTGAGTCTATCCATATATGATATATACATGGCCAGAGTCATTCAACTCACCAGATTGGTGACTTACTGAGTCTGAGTCAATTCGGGCTAGTCAAACCCATTTTTTAAACCATGGTCCGGACAAGGGAAGAACTGAATTTTAAATAGGCCCGGCCCAGAGGATTTTAAGTTGTGAACCCATGCACAAGTCAAGACTGAGGAAAATTATGCACTTACCTGGTAGTTCTGCTTTGAGCACATACTCTTTATCTGTTGCAAACCAATCAACGCTGCATCTACCGGAGCTCCGGAGACCCGAGAGGAGAACTTCCGATTCGAAGTCCCACAATGGAAAAGCGTCCGATGGATCGAAGAATTTGCCGAACAACAGCGGGCTGAACAGCGTTCCATCGCCGAAAACACCATGGACAGTGGTGCCACCCTGAGATATGAATCCGGCGAGCACATCTTCTCGGAGCGGAACACGCCATTTCCGGGGTGTTCTGTCTTCGAATTGAACTTCAAGCGCTCGCCGGCGCGACATTGCCGGTCAATGGGGGCTGGAAGATATAGGAATGGTATCAATGAAAGGTACAAATATTTTTGTTTCTTATCTTATAGTGTCGTATTGGCCTTTAGAAAAAAGCAGGGGACTGATTCCTTTGGAATTTTTGGTTGATTGAGAAAGCCCAGAGAATATTTTCCTTTTTTCTAGAGCTTTCCCACTGTGAAAGGGCAATGGAAGGAATGAGATGCTGGTGGTCCACGTGGCATGTCTAGCAGCACGCCATCTGGCATTAGAAAGTGGGCCCATGCCCCCAAGTGCATATTGTGGGTCCTATAAGGTGGGTCATGAATATGGGTCTTATAAACGGGCTGGGCTAGTCCATTGGTTGTTGAGACTAACCCATTAAGTGGAGGGAATGACTTTTTGGATCCAGATGAAGTATAGCCTAATATCCCATATCTATCCCACTTTCCAAGTCCATGAAAGCCTGACCCGAATCCAGACGGCCCATTGTTAAAATGCTTGTTAGAAGTGATCTTCTGTTTAATCAATGATTTTGTCCAAATGCTCAAATGGTTTGCTTGCTGTAAAGAACTTTCCAAACTCTATATTAGTATTATTGAAGAATAAGATGCTAAAAACCTTTTGACTTTGCAAAGCTCACAATCATGAGAATTTAGATAATGAAAGCCATATTCTAAAAATGAATCTTGCAGTCTAATCCATCCGATAAGATATCCAAAGGTGCCAAGAATATTTTCAGGTCTATCATGGGGATGGGTAGGCCCGAAAGTAACGACATGCCATTTGTCACGATCCCATTGTGCTAGTACGGACATGTATGGCAGAGTTCATTCCGTGAGTCCGGTTCTCCTATTTCATCCAATCCACATTCGTCATCTATATAAAATTTCTTTCTTAATTTTTTTTTTTTTCTCATTCCAATAAGGCAATTAAGAGGGTACATTAGCTGGCATAAGATTTTGTATAAGTAGCGAATGCAGATTGGATAAAAAGTATCTTTCAGTTTCTATGAAACAAGTGATCCGGACTCATTGCAAATGTCAATTCTCTCTCATGCAGTTGGTTTCAGACATCAATCCTCTTTCTTCCTAGAGTGAGAACTCAAGTTCAAAATATGTGACAAGGGTCTTAAAAAAGATCTGACAAGGTGTCCATAACACTCTTTTCAAAACTATTCATTTCACCAGTTTGGGCAAAGTTTAAGAACTGAGGACCTATTGAGGCTGCCCGAAAAATAAATAAATACGGTTGTATTTGGGTCTATTCTTAGTTCATTTTCGGAGTAGGGATGGTAATAATATATAATAATGGAAGATTGATCATACCGTGAGTAAAGTGATTTAAATTGAATTATGAGATGTGTAGTTCACTTTGTAAAAATCATCATCATCCTCAAAGCTTTGTCCTAACAATGTTGGGGACTTTGTGAAGATAGAATATCTAAACCGTAAAAAATATGTGCTTGCCCAATGTTAGCCATGTTAGTCAATGAACGCTACTACCATCTCCTTTTGATTTTAACAATTCCCAAATATATATAGTTAATCACAAAATCAAAAATCAATTTCCACTGATAAAAAAATCACAATATCAAATATTTACGCAATTGGGCTCAAATTACACGGATTTGAACCTTCAGTTCAATCTTGACAAAAAACAAGAAGCGTGGTTCTCAAACTTCAGGTCAATTAAAGACAATGGTTGATGAATTGGACACATTGGAAAAATGTGGGTAAACTGTGTGTAAGCAATCTAACATAAATGTTTCTCCACTTATAGGACATGTTTGTATAGTCCCTTTGTTAGGTTTTTTAGTGTTGGCTAACTCATGGGGTTAGACAAAACTCTGGATCCATTGAGTTGTAATTTTATTTTTAGATGTGGACTATGTTTGAGGCTTCACACTGAAGATTGAAGTCTGAAAGATTTAGAAGTGAGAAGTCTGGTAGAATTAGAAGTATGTTGAAGGAAGGAAAAATAAGTCAAAAAGAACTAGAAGTTTACTGAATTTCCGGAACCAGAATAAGGGCCCGCTCGAGCACCACTTCTCCCGATAATGGCCGATATTGACAAACCTGTCAGTCACGATGAGAAATAATTGAACCTATTATTTTGCAGGTTGCTAAAAGCTTGGTCGATATAGATCATGGCTAATGGTCAATATCTATTAAACCGTCAGCCACAATCAGAAATAACTAAAGCTGGTATTTTATAGGTTACTTAAATGATGGTAGATATCGGCCATATCGCAAAAAAAAGAAAAAAAAAAGACTGAAAAGCAACAAGAGGACCCCTTCCATCTCCAAAGTCCTAGTGGGTCCCCATCTGTCCTATGGCATCCTATGGGGTTTTTTCTCGTAAAGTCCCCTATAATAAATCTTATCTTTCCCTACTAAGAGAAATTCCCGACTCCCTCCACGGATCTCATGTTGATCCCCGCACAACTCGAAGCCTTGGGCAGACCTAGGCTCTGATACCACTTGTTGTGTGCATGTGCGGAAGCATGAATCACCGCGATCGATAATCAATCAAGCCACACAAGAAAAGAGAAAATCACACACACAGAGATTTACATGGTTCGACAAACTCGCCTACATCCATGGGAAAAAAACTCTACTTTCCTTTGGATTCTCAAGTCTATGTTTTTGTTTGGGGCATGGATTATAACAATATATAAAGTTGGAAGTAGGTGGGCCTCGTGGATAAGTTTTCAAAACTTTTTTACCTATTTGACTCATGAATCAAGTACCAATAAGGCCATAAAGCACATCCAGGATGCAATTCATCCATCTCATCAATCATGTACGGCAATAAACTCTATCTAGAAGATAGAAATCAGCAACAAACAAGTAATCAAAAATCAACAACATCCAATGAAATAGATTATACCTTTGGAGTTCAATTGTGCTCTAATGGAGAAGAAGACAATAAGCTTTAACAAGAACTCTTCTTGAAGAAAATTAGGATCTCTAAGGCCTTTTTGTCTTCCACGCTTTGACTCGCTATCAGATCTCTTTTCTCAAGAAGAATGGTGTGATCTTCAAGAGAAAACCAACTAGAAGCTCTAACGGAATTATAAGAGAACTAGAAGAGACATATGGAAAAAGTAATGCAATTCTTGCACACTTTTTAGGGGTTGGGCGTGTAATCCAATGTTAGATGTCCAACCCCATAGCTCCTCCTTTTATAGCCTTTAAGCAACTCATTTTTCTCTACTAATTAAAATAGAAGTCCTACTTCTACTAAGAATTAGTAACTTTCTCATTTCTAATTATTATAGAAGTCTCACTTCCACAACAATTAGCAACCTACTATTACCACTATTAGAAGTCTCACTTCAAATAGAAATAATAACTTTCTAATTCCTTCCTTTTAGAGTTCAAGTAGGATTAGTAACTTTCTAGTAACTTAGGCTAGCTTGGGGACCACTAGAGATTTCATAGAAAGCTGGCTCCAACTGGGACACCGTGACCCCACATCTCATGCGCAATCCGACTCCACAGTTAATTGCAAATAATATCACTATATAAATGCAATTGCACTCCAGTCTTAAGAATAAATTATAAAGAAGACCATAAACTTCCCAATTACCACAAGTATACTCCTCTATCAATATCCATGGATCAATTGGATTAAACATGTCTCTTCCAATCTTAGATCCACATCTTATTATCCTTGAGACCCAATTAATCACAATGATCATCAGTACCATCCAATTAACTTTTAATTGAGATGAGTTCGCACATACTAATGATAAATGATGACGAATTTCCTGCAAGTATACGGTTGTCTCAAGTAATATAGACTATGGAAGTCCGAATATCGTTCCTACGAGGATCGTTACAAGGAAAATAACAATTATCAATGAAAAGGAGTATCAACTCAAATATAGCTAACAAATGCAAATGGAAATAACAAAAATAATGAAAACAAGAAACAAAATAATAACAAGGGAAATAAAAAAAAAATGCAAACTAGAAGAAAATAAAAAACTAGATAACAAAGAGATGTTAGTAGAAATAGAAGAACTAAAGTGAAAACAAGGTTAGTAACAAGTTAGTAACAAAGTTAATGACAAAAGAAAAATAACAAGGGTAATAACAAGAACAAATGAACAATGTTAGATATATCAAATGAGTAAGTGTGTGAAAATAAGTGAAAGATCAAGATAGAAAGAAACTAAAAACATACGTGAAAACTAACTAATAAAGAGAACAAGATAGAAAATAAGTGGATGAAGATAATAAAAAAAATGTGCTAAAAGTGTGAAATCAAAGGTGCATGGTAGAAGATGGTGTGAATAGAGAAATGGAGTGTGAGAATTAAAACAAGTGAATAAGTGTGTGAGAATAGAATAGAATCAAACTAAAATAAGTAAAATAAACAACAATCAATACTAATAGACAGATTGAACCATCTAGAATCCACTAAATAACATTAATCCAACAATAATGCTCTTCTCTTTTCACAAACAAACACTCAAATCTAATGATAAATCAATGTATAGATTTGGAAAATATAACTTTAAAGCTCTAAAAATTAACAATCTAATAGCTAAGATTTTCTTCCCTTCATAAAAGAAAAGATTCATAATAACTATCTATCAAAAGTAAGCATAAATCATCAAAAGATATTAATTCCTAAGCATGATTTATCAAACCTAAGCATAGATAGTAAAAAGAATGCTAAGATAGAAAATAAGCATGGAATATAGCATATTGCAATGAAGAAAAATCTATTCTAGCATGTTAAGCACATAAACAAAGAGAATTAAGAGCATAAGCAAAAGGAATAGTATTAACTTAGCTTGATCTAGAAAATCCAATCAAAGTAATTAGCCACTCATTGGAGAAGACAAAACTTTCATTATAAATCTTCAATTTTTACAAAGCTTTCATTACTTTCTCTCTACAATTGCTCTCAATTACATGAATAGCTTAAGTAAAGAGGAGGATGCTCTCCTTGCTTGTGTGTTAAATGCCTAGAGCTCCCTTCCTTATATAGAAACATTTGCTTGCTCTCTTTAGGTTTCTTTCCAATGTGGGACTTTACAAGAATGGAAATATAAGCATATGAATGTAATTCCCGTATTAGAATACAGTCCCCAGACTGATGTGTGATTTTGACCCTCGAAACGTCCGAATTGGGAGAAATGTTGTGAAATATGATTTGTAGGTCTTAGAACAAGCTTTCCAATGCTTCTAAGATCACCTCAATCGGACACCTTAGTAAAAAGATATGGTCAAAGTACAAACTCAGGTCTTTCATTTTTCTTCTTATTGTTGGCCTATCTTTGTCATTTCTTCATCCAATTGTCTTCCAAACTAATCATTACTCTCTTTAACTTTTGAATCTCAACTTTAATCTTCAAATTAATCTTCAATTAACACCTACAAAGAGAAACTAACATAATTGAGAGTATTTTTTTTAACATATTTTGTATGAAAGTCATTGAAACTCATATAAATGCATACAAATGGCCATCTATAATGAAAAGATATGAGCAAAGTATGATAGGGAGGAAATTTATAATTTTTATGTTAAAAATAGTGTTTTGAGTTCTTTTATCTATGAAAACTCATAAAATAATGCTATGAAAGTATATCTTTTGTGAACTCATCAATAAATCCATTAATTGGCACAAGGGATAATATAGATAGATTTCATCTTGACCATTGAATGTTCTCACAGTTCTACTATCACGTACCCTAGATACCGAGGTGTTGACCTACAATTGGCCTCACTCATTGGTGACTCAAAGCAAATGAATAAACAGAATCTTTAGTTCATCAATGTCTCGGGATTGAGAGCATATTGCTAGGGAATTATGAGAGCAGACCTTAAATTAAGACAGTGTTCCATAAGGTGCTTCTCATGGTCCTTTAATACATCCAATGTACCAGCACTATGATCCAGAATCTTACATTCTGATGATCGAGACAAATTATACTATCTCATAGTGATCAAAGTGTTACAACCTTATCAGATGAGATGCTCAGTCTCATCACTGATTGTGAAGATATTTAAGTATAAGATTTGTAACACATGTCTCCCGTATGTAGATCTCATCCATACACATATATCACATCTAATATACTAATGGGACCCGGTTCATCTTATGAACCATTATGTCATATGTATTGATAATGTGCATTAAATAAGAAAACATCATTCATCTCATGAAAAAAAAAACCATGATTTTATTGATAAATAAAGAAATTAATCAATTTATTACATCATCTAGTGGATTGAGACCATACAAACTAACACTATATAATTCACACTTTCTTGGCCTACAAGAAATCCTTCTTAGCCCCCAAGAAAGCTCCGGTGCAATTATCAAAATACTCATGACCCTAAACCCACTTGATCTGGAGCCATTTGGCTAACACTGGTCTAGGTGTTATGAGTTGGATTGGTGGGAAAGGGGATGCAAAGGGAATAAGATAAGATTATGATGGGGGGTAGAGATGGTTTGGAAATGGGCAATGACTGTGCATAGAGATGAAAAAAAGATATTGAAAAGTGTGGGTTGTAAGAGTAAGAATGGAAGGAGAATAAAGAAAAAAAGAAACGAATGAAAGAAGAGTAAAAATACCCGCATTCAAGAAAGAGATAAAAGGTGAGTTATGTTAGATGGGGGTGAAGTTTCATTTGTTTTGTTGAAAGAAGATGAATGAATTCATATGAGTTTGTTTAGATTGTAGAAGAAAGTGGGATGAGAAAGATGATGGATTTAGATGATTATCTGCGTGACTTGAAGTGTTTCGGTAACAATCTCAAACCTGCACCCAAGTCCAAGACCATTAAGGTCACCATATTATGAAGAAAGATGTTGTGCAAGTAAGTGTTTATAATTGGTAGATGTGGAAGGAGTTGGAGGAAAAAGGAGGAGGAGAAAAACGAAGAAACGAGCAGGGATATCGACGCTTGGAAGAAAAAAAAAATCCAAAAGGGCCTTGGGACCACTATGGTATATACCTATCTTTTAGGTCCTTTTTTGTCCATAGTAACTTTGAAGGAGTATTCACTGTAATACGATGAGAGGTGAATGTGCCTGAAGATTTACCTAGATATAATGATTTTGACCTTGAAAAATACAAGGGAATCTTATCTACGCCAAACACTTGCTTCTTTCTCAAAACAATGACATGGACTATACCCTAGACGTTTTCAAGAGTCATGTATGTACATGCTTCATGATAACAATAAAGTCTTCAAAATGAACTTTCAATTGCCTAGATAACTCTTGATAATTGGGTCCACTTTATAGAATTTCAACAGACACAGACTTCCACACTCTTCCAATTTGAAGAAGACAATAGACTTTCTAAATATTAAAATCAGCAAAACATACCGACACAGTTTATAGGCAACGTGGCTACTCCAATCCATTCTTCAAACTCGTTTTGACTCACTGAGTCATGAGATATGAGTCAAACCCAATTTGATAGGTCATCAAGTAGGGCAAGTTGAATGGGCATGACCTGATATTAACTTTTTTCTATCCAAAGCAAGTGAGTTGCTCGACTTTATGATCTTTCGAGTTTGAGTTATCCGAGTACGTGTGTGTACACACCCCTTTTCACGGAAATAGAAAATTGTCATGTCAGCAAATTCTATAAAAACAGAAATCTCGGAAAAGGATTTCTGCAGAATTTAGAAATTCATGTTTGGTGTGAATTTCTTCTCCTCGTTGAATTGGTGCTAATATTGTTTGGTGCGGCTGTGGATTCCTTATAGAAAATCAACCTTTCTTGTTTGGTAAAATAATTTTTTGAAGAAAAATAACATAACATGTATATTTTTTTATTCAACATCAAATAATAACTTATTTAAAGAAATAAAAAATGAAAGAGGTATAAGGTTTTGGGTTGACATGGAAAAGACGGAGGAAAAGAGGAAGGAGTTTTCTGAGGAAATTCATTTCTCATACCCCACATAAGAAATCCATTTTCAACATTAACAAGGAAAATGTTGACGAGGCAGGAAAGTATTTCCATAAAATTGTTCCGCACCAAACACCTGAAAAATGAGTTTTCCGCAGAAAACCGTCCGCTTTTCTGTAGAAAAGTGTTGCACAAACATGCCCAAGCTAGTATCCACCTTTTCCATGGTAAATATAAGCACCAATCCAATGGTTCTATATGCCCAATTTAAAATCTTTAATTCATCCACTCATTCCATCTTAGTTTTAAAAGGACAAAAATATATGTTCAATAGTTTATTTTTATGGGTTTTCATGAAAGAATTAGCTTAAACTATTAATCTACTGCCCCAGCGATATTTCCACTAGGTCATTTTCCTCAAAAAAAAAAAAAAAAAAAAAGCTCACATCGTATACGAAGTGCTCCGGCGATAATTTCTAAAATTTCTTTAGTTCACTGTGAATTAAGATTTTAATTAATTTTTTGGTAAGAATCTTTTATTTTCGAAATTTTGTCTATCTCCTTATCAAAAGAAGCCCATGGGCAATTTTGGGGCAGACTTACATGGACCACCATTTTGAATCAATTAGGATTTTAGGACACAAATCTGAGTCTGAGTCCAACATGGATTCTGTGACTCAGATATGAACTCATCTAATAAGGCCTGAGTTCAATGCATAAGGGTTACACATAGGATCCAGGTCCTCCCATAAAGATTTTGACATGGTTCAGGCCTGATCAGGGTTAACCTTGGGATCAGACTTTGAATTCGACCCATTGGACCATTCAGGTTCAGTTTGATCAAACTCAAACCGAAAACCATTAATTGCACCTATCTAATTCTAACCCACACACCAGGAGTTAGGAATAGGAGCGGAACATAAATTAGACTGGTACTGCAAAACACAATGGGAGCTTGAAGGAAGAGGAACTACCTGATGCAAAGGTCAAAGTCAGACAGCTAGCTAGTGGGGCCTACCTTTTAATTCAATGGGCCTTTTAATTCAAGCCAACATTACGGGTGAAAGGCCCTTTACATTATAATAAATGAAGTAACAAGAAGTACGACTATGCATTCAAGGAATTAAAGAATGTAAATTCAACATTCTTATGTGAATTATATGCCCTCCACCTACTATCAAACCCTTTTATGGATTGAGTTCAAAAGACCTTGCCTGTTTGGTAATTTTATCGTAAAGTAAAGTTAAAGTAAAGCATTAAATCAAGAGAATATAATATATAAGGGGGTTATGATGATATTTTGTCTCTAGTGGATGGGTAAGAAATCTTTTTTACATTTTATATAAAAAATGGATATTTTTTTGTCATTTTGTGGATAAATGAGGCTGCTTTTTTACTTACTATGAAAAGAAATGAGGAAATTTTGAAGATGTGTATTTTTTATGTGATTCATTGCCTGAAAAATTTAAAAATAGAGACTTTACGTTACTTTTACTTTAATAGTAAATTGACAAACCCAAGGGTTTTAATATGTGGGGTTTGAAAATTGTATGATTTCTAGGTTTTGAAATCTAGGGTGTGAAAGACCTTTTATAAATGAAGTCAACAAAATGTCATGTTGATATCTTAGAATGAAGGGCTAAGATTGTCTAATAACCATGATATTTGGATTTTCTCACAGTAAGACAAAAACCCCACATTCAGATTTTAGGATATTTGTGGCTAATATAATACATCCATGGAAGTGGGGCCCTTACTTGATTTTCCCTCAACCATGTTATTAAGGGCTTGGACCAAAAAGTTGTTCCAATTCTAATACAGGCTGACTAGGTTTTCTCTATGATCAAATCACATATGCATCTCCTGAAATAAAATACCATTTTAAAGCTGGACTTCCATGTCTTTATTACTCAATCACCCAACCCACAGTCATAAATTGATGTTTCTTTAATGCATCAATGAAATTTTAAAACCTTTTTAGACATGAAGAGAACTGTGTTTACTGTCAAAAGAAAGACTCCAAACATGTCCAAGTTTGATAACCAAGTCCAAAAATGAGAATTGTCATCAATATGCATCATTTTGTCATTCATCATCATTCTATAGAAGACCAACAATTGGCCTTGAATGAAAATTCCTACACTTGACAAGAATTGTTGGGCGCCACTACAACTACTGCAGAAGTCACTTTCATTGATAGATCTAGGCCATCCAATGAACAGGCTTCGCTGATTCCTGCTACCATAAGCTAAGTTGGCACGACTAGGGTACTCATGGACCGGGCCAGCCACATTGGTCTGGGTCCTTGGATTTCAGTACTTGAGCAAGGCCTGAATTTAAACAGCTTGCCCTGTCCAAATAAATATTTCTTGCAGTTTAGAGAGTGATTTGGCAAAAAAATGTGATAGAAAGCTTGGTCTGGCCAGGCCTGATCGACTAAATGAGCGGACTTAGGCCTCACATGTCTAAGGCAGGCCACATTCAGGCCGGCCTGTGTCAATCTTAAGCAGGATATGGGTCGTGGGCCATGAACAATCCTAGAAGGGAAAATATGGGGGTGTTTTTACAAAGAAAAGTACAAAAGGTCGTTTTAGTCTCGGCAACTCAGTTACAAGGGCTACCTAATTGATTTTGCATGCCTACAACAAGAACCCCATGGTGTGTTTGATAGCAGAAATATTTGGAATTCTTATCTAGATCTTCTTATATCCTTGTCAAAAGGTTTGGATTGGGATTTCTTACATTTTAATCTTGAAAGAGTGTTTGGTTAAAATCGAAATACTTCAAAGATGATTTAGTTATTTACTGCACCAATCTTAATAGCACATTTGTTTCATGTAATTGATTTTGTAGGAATTCTAAGACTTTTTATTTCTAAAAGTAGTTAAAAATGAAAAAACAAAGACGAATATTAAAATATGATCATCAAATAATTTTTTCTTTTAAATATTATGGGTAAATGGATGATGAATTCCCAATTTTCATTTCAGTAATTCAAAACTTAAGAAAGTCAAATCTACATCGATGAGAGGAAGCAGAATATAGGCTTTGTGGGCCCGAAAAAGAACTCTTGTGGACTAGAGAGATCTATAGCCAAAAAAAAATTCCAAACAGCAGTTCTATCAAAATACTTGTCATCCTAGCCCAAAAGAATTTGCATAAGACATTTTCTTTAGACCCTTCCAGATGAAAGGTTGAGATCTCAATAATCCCATGCACCGGTTCTTCCAACAGGCATGTCCGCGGATGCACCACGTCTGCTCCGTACGCGCAAAGCTGGCTTTTTTTTCACCTGCCTATGTTTCTTTCTTGAACGCTACGCCTATATTTTTTCCAATTTTCTCACCACTACTCGTTTGCACAGATGAATCGACTACAGATTTTATTAGCCAAAAGATTTTGATTTTTGAGTCGGTCTGGATAACACACGCCCACACATGCCGGCAGGGGCGGACCCGGATTTCGTCTTTTGGGGGGGGGGGGGGGGGGGGGTGAATATTTTTTAACAAATCAAGATAGCTAATATAATTTTTTGGACAAATCTCCAAATTCAAGTATGATAAATATATTAAAATCAAAAAATAAATTTCGCATTAAAAATAAAATCAGGATCTAGCTTACATAAATAATTGTATTTTAGTACATTCCTCACTTAGGGTTCTGGCTTTGGGAGACGTCAGATAAGGAGTCGAGGAGATGAAGCGCTGTTTTGTACTTCTTTTTTTTTTTTACTTTGAGCAAATAGTTAAGGGGTGGCCACTTGTTATAAAATTAATATATAAACTAATTAAAGCATATATAATGTAGGAAATAAAGATTTAAGACGGGGGGCCATTGGCCTACACCTAGGCCTACCCCGGCATGTCGGGGTGTCTATCATGGACCCATACATAGATGGTTTGGATCATTCCGGATCAATCTTACCCCCTCACGAGTGAATTTCATTTTCATTGGATTCCGCCATGAAATTGAACACATCAGGAAAACAAAAATGTGACTAACACTATTTCTACAGTGGTATCACATCGCCGTCCATCCATGCTTTCAATTATTGATGGAATTATGAAAACATTGTTATAGGAAATGAGATTCATCTTGAACTGCCTAAATTATTTCTACCGGCTCTGCAATGGAGATCCTGTCATGTATTTCAAAGTTCTTGTGTTAAAAGGTGTGAAATGGATTGGAACTCGAAGATTTTCACCTCCGCTCCATACAATCGGTGCGGTCGTTATGGGGTTCCCATTTTCACTCCGGAGCTAAGATTTAGTCTGTTCTCACCTTATTGGATGATCATAGCCGTCCATGAAAAAGACGGCAAAAATAATATAAAGATGATGGGCATTTTATGCCCGGGTGGAACGTGTGGGCCCGCCAAACGTGACCACCATATTCCGCTGCTCTACCCCGAGTTTTTACTTTTTTTTTTTTTTTTTTTTTTTCTTACTCTTCTTAAATATCTTTATTTCGTTGAACTTTCTCGTCCTTTTCATACATTGGAGGGATTTTTAGAATCACAATGGGCCTTTTCAACTTATACCCCTGTTTTGCTGCCTTTTATGATAAAAGCCTCTGACAATGTAATAAATGTAAAGAACTCCTTGCATTTGGTTGAAATATTTCAAAATTTCTTTTGGCCTTTAATCCAACTTCTTTTTTTTTCATGCAAGTACTCCCGCACCCACACGACCGCCTAAGCCCCTTAGCATCAGTGTTACAACTAAAAGTTGATCCTTAATTGTTTATGTGAAAAGAGGCTAATAGATTGATCTTTATATCAACTTTGACATGCACATTTTTCAAAAGGCCAAATTGCCTTACTCATCTTCAAAAAGGTAGGTCAAAGATGATAAATAATAAAAATACATATACCCTACATGGATTCATTACCCTTTTATGATGGAAAGATATGATCCGAACACATTTTGATTTTCGAAACGGTTCAAAATGTTATCCAAGCACTTTAGGGCTAGTTTAGCTCTATTAGTAGAGTTGTCAAACTCTACTAATATATAACAAAATATCATTGTAATCTACTTATATTTTATTATTTCTTCAAAATCAATTTTACTCTACTTGACTCTATCAGTAGAGTTGGCAAACTAGGCCTTGAAGGTTCCATTTTGTCTATGGCGTTTGTGACAAGAATTCTCTTTGTTGGAAATTTCTAACAAGAATGTACATCCTATGTTAGTAGAATTTTGAATTCTCTAATATTTAAATTGAGAAACTCACAAAAGAGTTGACATTTCAAATACCACTTTTGCGCTCTAGAATTTTCAAAAAACTAGCATTCATCCTAAATGGTTGTTGAGCATATTGAAATTTAACTTAAGGGACATAATTTGAGAATTCCAAATGCTCTAGAAAAAAAATCCTTAAATACTTATAACCAAAAAAGCCCTTAGTTTATTTGTAAGAATCTTGAGGATTCATGTTAGAGGATTTTATTAATTCCTTAACTTATGACTCTCACATAGGTTCACATATGGACAAGTAAACAGAACATTTTGAAAATTCTACCGGCAAAAATTGATAATTCACATATTTAAGTTTATGAGTTCTTACTATTCTGATAGGGAATTTAAGATTCTTGAGAGATAGTGCTTTCATTGTTGTTGAGTATTCACAATATAGTGAATTCCCTTAAAAAAAAACTATCTCTAAACAAATAGGCACTAGGTTTTACTCAAAAACCATCATCTTCCTCTATTTTCCATTATAAAATTGCAAGATTTGGTTTAGAGCAATGGATGGTAGTGGTGGTGAATTTTGTTTGTGGATCATTGCATTTATCTTGTCCTAAATCGTTCTCAAAAGGTTGGAACTACCCTAAACAGCTGTAAAATTTCTTTTAAACAATTGAATTATTTTTTGTTGAAAAAACTAAGCTTTTTAGAATAAAATCATGTTCATCTTTTAGAATAAAAATTATATTAGAGCTAACTTAAAAACAATTATTCAAGCAATAGGCGATAAAACAATCTACAGTGAAAAAGGTAATTTCTTTTCCTTTTCAAATCAAATCTAAATCCAACTAAATTGACAACATTAATATTAACTAAATTGAATTGAGTTTAATGATCCTACAGCTATATCACCCTGAATTTATCCCCAACGAGGCTACATCTAACTAAAAAATATGGTAGATCTTTTTCAATTAGTCCAAACTAAAAGACGATGAAGCTAATTTACCTTGATTTTAATATGCATAATTATTAAAAAAACAAAAAAAACTTCTTTCAATTACTATGCTGTCTCTCACCTGATTTCAATTTCTTTTCCAAAAAAAAAAAAAATATTTTCTATCCAAAAAATAAATCTTCCCATAAAAATATATTAAAAAAGATAAAAATGTGAGGTGGTAGTAACTTATAATTATGAAAAACTACTAATGGTCCCTTCTAAATTTCCCTAACACTAGAAATAATTTTAATCCCATTATTTGGAAGCTTCTTTACGGCAAAACCCCTACATATTCAACGGCTTCTTGTCAAAATACAACTGCTTAAAAAAAAGCTCTCAAGACTTGAAAAATCCCAACTTTTCACCGATTTCTGTACAGGTTCTTCATTTCCGCTCAAATTTCCCAGACTTGTCGACAGCAGAGAGATTTCAATATTTCAATTGTAAAATTCGGTTCTGAAAGATTCAAGCTTCACGCGCTTTGCTGATTTCCAGGGTTTTGGAGAGGTTTTCAGATCTCGATTCTACGCTTTTTCAGCTGATTTTGGTTGCGAATCGAGGGTATGTGGCCGGGTTCGATCTCGGCCGTTGGTTTGTAGGCATCGGTGTACGGTGCCGCGATCTGAGAGGCGATGGATGATGCGAGGAGGGTCTGTGTCGTTTTCGGTTTCGTTTTCGCCGTAGCGGTTTATGGTCTTCTTCCCAGAGCTTGCTTGGGGAGGCAGAAGCCGGTGATTGGGGTTTCTACGGAGAATGATGGTCGTGTGGTAAAAGATCTAATCTTTTTTATCCTTGGCTGTATCTGTTTTTCAATGGGTTTGTTTAAAGATTCCATTTTGATGGGGTTTGTGCTTGCAGTTGTTTGTTTGGTTGATTGGGTAGAGCACTGGTGAGGAAATGAGAACTGTGTTTTATTGGTTTCAATGAATGAATTCAGTTTAAAGATTAATTCTTTCTTTTTCAGGGTTTTCTTTTTCATGTCTTTTTGTTGCAGTTAATTGTTTGTAGCCGTTAATTTGGTTGTCTAGGCATAGCACTGGTTGTTTGGGTTTTATTTGATTTGAATCAATGATATTGAGTTTCTAAATATAAAACTTGGAAGGGAGGGCTTTTGCCATTTTTATATTAAGGGAGTGGAGAAAACTAGAGTTTCATGTGAATATAGGAATCCCCTTTTTATTATAAAGCATGATGGCATCTCTAATTGGAGATTAGATATAGCATTTTGAGAATTTTATTGGTTTTTGTAATGTATTTGTAGATTGTGATCATTGGTGCATGATAGTGGGAAAAAAAAAAAAAAAAAAAGAGGAAAAAAAACCATACTATTATTTGTTAATTATCATTTCTTGGGAGAGAAGAAAGTGCATATCTACAGAAGGGAGATTTTTATTTTTTTATGTTTGAAGGTTTGGGTATGATGAACCTAGCATGTTGGGATATGATCAAACTGGTAGAGCATGGTGAAAATGTGATGGCAGGGTGGGAGTTGTAAGTTCAAGGAGGAACAAGGTTCTCCATAGAGGAATGGTATGGCTCACAAATATGGGTTTACCAGTTTAGGAATAAAGTGTCAAAATGCATGTTGCAGATATGACAAGAGTTTTATGCCAGTTGTTAACCTGTACTGCTTTTTTGTTTTCACATGAAATCTAAGAATGCTTTGTTTGATGACCTTTTCTTTTCTTTTTCTTTTTTTTTTTGAATGATAAGATCATTAGAAAATGGTTAACACTTAACAGTACAAGAGTACTATACTAAAAGCCTTTCACAAGAATCTGTTTGATAACTTTCATCCACTCAAACTTGCAAGAGAAGAATTTTGTGAATTTTGATGAATGAAAAGTGAAAACCCAAAAATGTTAAGAAATAGATTTTAGCATTGGTGTGGGTTGAATCTTCAAATGGAGGATGAGCATTGCAAAGGCCTGCAGTTGTCAAAAAGCTACATATCATACTGGATTTCTTCTCATTCTCAGAATTCCAAAATTGCCCAAGGCGTCTGTAGCATTCTGGATGCTTACTTTTGAAGGTTTAAAAAATTCTCAAGATGTTTTTAGAGTTCTTTCACATTCAAATGAGGAATTCCTCACAGGAATTCCAGAAATCCCCGACAATCTGAATTCTTGTAAGAAATTTCCTCAAACAAATGGGCCTGAAGGATGGGAAATGATCACATTCTAGAAATCCAGGACATATGGATCCCTTTAGTCATCAAGTTGACCTATGTCAATGTGGGCCCACCAAATTGGGAGGCTTCTACGTTGCTGAAAAAAGGAAAGAGGTTTGGAAAGTTTGGTGGTTCTTCCTTCTCTTGCGACAGTTGAAACTTACGATAGATTAATCATCAAGAGGTCAAGAGAAAATGTGGGCCATGCGGTTATTAGCTGGAGTGGTTTAAAATTGATCTTTTGGGAATGATGGGTGTGGTAGAACTGCCACGGAATTGAGGGCCACTAAGAAATCATTGAAGCTTTTCAAGGGTGGTTTTCAGGAATCAGGAAACTTACAATTGAAGGGAAAACACAATTGCTTAAATAGATTTATTGCTTGTCATACTAAGCAAATCTTCCATGCAGGCTTTGGTCTTGAATAAAGAATGTCCACACTATGGTGGATACCAAAAATCTATCCTGTCTTCAGATTTTATTAGTTACTGTTATTATACTCATTGCATTATATTGATAATCCTCAGAATTCAAATAACTGAAGTGGCATGAAATGTTATGGCTACAGGTGGAGCACTTTTGGATTTTGTGCACTTTGGAATTGATGCAGAGCAAGGAAGCTGTAAAAAAATCAGACATTTTTCTTTCAGAGGAAATGACTATTGCTTCTAATGGAATGAATCTGAAGGGCATGTCGTTGACAGAAGATACCATGCAAAAATTTATCACTGTGCTACCTCTCCAAATGAAAAACACCTTTCTGGATTGTCTAAGCAAGAAAAATTCTCAACTTCATGTTTCTGGAGATGCGTACATGTCCAGAAATTGGTTTACTCGGTATCTGGAATCCCTACTTGGTTGGCTTCCTTCTTCGAGACGAAACCTTTCCTATCAAACATCTTCAACCATATTAGCCACTTCTGCCCTTGCTTCTGCCCCTGCTCCTGCAGTTGAAGGACCCACTTCCAGTGCAGCACCATCTCCTAGTCCAACACCCACCAGTACTCAGGCTCCAGATGGCCCAGCCCCTACTGGGACTACTCCGCCATTTTTTCCTCCAGATACCCCTGGTTCAAGTTTGCAACCTTCAGCAAGTGCACATTCAGATCCAGTCAGTGCTCCAACTCTACCAACAAAGCGTGGTGCTAGCAAGAAGGCAGTTTTGATAGCCGTTGTTACAACTGCAGCTGGGACATTGCTTTTTGTTTCAATGCTTTTCTGGTTTTACAAAAAATGTTGTAGACACAACAGCTTTGGAGATGGACAAAGGGATGACAGGCCACTATTGGGCTTGAGCATGCGTGATTTCTCTATTGGTATGGAAGCACTCTTTGGCTTAATTAATTTTAGGATGGTTACCCATGCTTCTTTTTGTTTGGGGTGGCTCAGAGAGCAGAGATCACATTTGGTTGGAAACTGTTATTCCAACTTTTCCTCACCAAATCAGTATCATTAATCAATAAAGAGCCACAAAAAAAAAAAAAAAAAAAAAGAGTTATCCTTAGTAATGATTTGGGGAAAACGGTAACCACATATTTTGTTAAAAGGTTCAAACCACTTGCACTTTTTTGTAATTTCTGAGCACTCATAGATACTGTGAAACTAATTCGTTTTTCTTTCTTCCTTTCCTTTTTTCCATTTAAATTTCTTGAATTTCAGGTTCTTCGCCTAAATCCTTTGGTTTAGGAAATCCAATCAACAAAGAGAAGTTTCAAACTTTATCTTATAAAACCAATCCAAGCCAAAATGGGCAGGTTCCATCTGTCGAGATTAGCCACACAACAAAGGAGTCTAGTATTGCTAAGTCATCAGTAGCTGAAGAAAATCCATCATCAGGGACCGTTCTGGAAACAGTCAAATTATGGACAGAGCCATCTACTGCATCAAACAATATCCATCCACCTTTACCATCACCCCCTCCCATGAAGCCTCCTATCAGGGCTGGTCCTCCCTCATCTGGGCCGCTACCTCCACCACCCATGGCAACCGGGATTAGGCCTGGTCCTCCCCCTCCTGGGCTGCCGCCTCCACCACCCACATCAACCGGGATAAAGCCTGGACCTACCAGGGCTGGTCCTCCTCCTCCTGGTCCTCCTCCACCACCACCTGTGCCAACTGGGATTAAGCCTGGTTCATCTCCACCACCGCCACCTCCACCAAAGAGTGCTTTTCCTCCTCGTCCACCACAATCAAATTTGAATTCTTCAAGAGCATCACACTCTTCTCCTCTTGGACCAAACTTCCCCGGAACTTCTAGTGAAAATGTTGGGACAAGGGGTGAAATGGAAGCTCCAAAAGCTAAGCTCAAACCATTCTTTTGGGATAAAGTTCTTGCAAACCCTGATCATTCAATGGTCTGGCATCAGATTCGTTCAGGATCATTCCAGTAAGTGTATAATTCTCTCTTGGGATGTAATAAAGTAGATAACTTTTCCACCCTCAGGCTGTGGCAACTTCTTTCACCAGGCACATTGCAGGGGGTAGGATAGATCAAGAAGATCATCTACCTGATGTGCCATGGATAGACTGCAATTAAATACCAGTTCAGTTGCATGATCTTAATCATTACCGTCTCCCTCTGTCGTGCACTAAATATGGAACATCAACCATTTTGTTATCATCAATTTTTTGGCCGCTAAGCTGCAATTGTCTAATCACTCTCTGAACTGTATTTCATCCTTGGTGGGTCCCACAGGAGTACATCCTTGGTAGATTCTCACTGGCTGGTCTGACATTCTATCCACCATTTCCCTTTTATGTGCACAGTGGAAGGTCTCCACCATCTCACATGCACCTTTCAAAGAATGTACCCTATTAAGTACTCATCTGTCTCACTGTTTGATAGACTAAATTGATTTATTTTGAATCTGTAGGTTCAATGAAGAGATGATAGAAAGTCTCTTTGGGTACAGCTCTACCAATAAAATTAAAGCTGATCGCAAAAACGAGTTGGCATCCAATGATTCTCCAAGCCAGTATGTCCAGATTCTTGATCCTAAGAAGTCACAAAATTTATCAATTTTTTTGCGGGCATTGAATGTGACAATAGAGGAAGTCTGTGATGCAGTTCTTGAAGGTAAACTTTTCTACCTAATGAATAACTAATGGCCAAAAACACATTACTAATCACATAGATCCTTGACGGCTTAACCTAAGGTTATGGGTGACATCACTATTCAAAAAAGAAAAAAAGAAAAAGGGTGATATCCATGGACCTTAACTTAGTATGTAAGGTTGACGACACACTTTGTGATTGGACTCATTGGTTGACGACACACTTTGTGATTGGACTCAATGATGAATGGAGTCTTCAAACATTCACCATGGAGTCCTGACCTTTGAATCATCATTGTTGGCAACGCAATGAGTCTTCATTCAAGGGGAAATACTTAGGCAACAAATCCATTAAAAACAGTCACGCGCCTGGTAAAAGCAAGCATGCAATGACCACTATGATACCCATATAATTCAAAATAGGCAATATATCATTATGTATCATAATCAATACTTTATTTTTTACTTGTAAAATCTGTGTTCCTGCTGTATTCATAATGTGTATAAGGATCATAGATTAACCTTATAAAGAGAAGAGTCACTACATGGCAAATCAGCTTCTAAATCAGGCCTTCAAGGACTGATTGCTCGATCAATAATCACGAGAGATAGGTCTCAACCCACTTGAAAGTACTTTGGTTTCACAAGCTAAAACCCTCATGTATTCAATTCGATTTAAAAGACCCTTTTCCTTCTCTCCATTACATTGGAGTTGTTAATCATCATCAATGTTTTAAAACTCGGCTGAGTCCGAGTCGACTTAAGACTCAGCATGATCATGTTTAGAGACTTAGTTAAAGAGGAATGGAATCTTTCTTAGTGGAAGTTGGCTGCAAAGGAAAATACAAGTGGCAAGTCACAAGGAAGAAAGGGACCAAGAACCTACTAGATAAGGACGTCCAAGTGAAGAATCTTTAATGATTTTGTTTCTTTATTTTCTTTTAAGAAAAATTATTCTATGCGTTCTAATAAGGATTTTTTAAAGTTGGACTTATTCCCTTCGTTCCTAAGGATTATGATCACGTGAAACTAGAAAGTAGTTTTAGGGTTTTGTTATAGGAGAACTTTTCACGGGAAAACGGCCTGTATCCCGGCGGGGATGCCGGGAGCTGATCTGCGCTAAGGACCGCGACTGAGTGGCCCCTTCAAAAAGCAAAAGACACCACCATTTTCACGGTCGAGATAGAGCATGGAGCATGGGAAGGACGCGTGGCGATGACAGTGTCTTGATTTGAGGCAATCAGACTGTCTAGGGCCCAAGTAACCAAAACCAGAAATTATCTAGCCACAACATCGATATGCAGTAATGAAAATAGAAATCCAGAAATTTAATGGTGAAGGAACAATGCTTAAAAAAAAAAAAAAAAAAAAAAAAAAACTGACCTGTATGAGCCTTCTCAATCACCATGCATCAACGAGACGCAAGGGAGAGAAAAACAAAGCAAGCAGTGCTTTATTGAATGAGTTTCTGAAAACTGTACTGTAGCATGAACAGTACTGACGAAAATAACACCTCTATATAAGACTTCGAATCACCTCAAAACCCTAAGAAACCTATTATAGTTGAATCCTACCACAAATAAAAGTCTCAAACAAACTTTCTAATTGGAATAAAACCAGAAATTAACAAGAAAAATAAAGAAAATCAGAAAACTCTATAATCTGGGTCGTCTCAGGCACTTTAGAGAAGATCTATTGCGGGCCCAAGATGGTCCATGTGATGATGGGAGGAACCCAACAACCTTGTAGAGCACTCATGGGCTAACCCAAACCTTGTACGTGAGTGACCTGTTTCTTGTTATTAGTTTCTGGAAAATTGCATAACAGACCCTATACTTCCGCTTATTGCTAAAACAGCCCTTGAATTCATATATGAGCACAACTCTTGGCTGTTTGGCCCAAGTTTTCAATCAAAACTTGATGGGACCCTTGCGGGCGATCTTAGGATGATCCAATTGTGCCATATAGGATTCAACTAGCGTAATAATTTCTTCATCATCAAATTCTACATCATTAGTGATGTTATTAGTTTGCAGTTCTTGATATTAGTGATGTTGGGGAGAGTGCAAACTCGAGGGCGAGTTCTTCTCAACCGGGGGAGAATGATGTAGACTTTGATGATGAATATATTATTGCACTAGCTGAATCCTATATGGCACAATTGGATTATCCTAAGATGGCCCACAAGGGTCCCATCAAGTTTTGGGCCAAACAGCCAACAGTTGTGCTCAAATATGAATTCAAGGGCTGTTTTGGCAATAAGCAGAAGTATAGGGTTTGTTATACAATTAATGATGTAGAATTTGATGATGAAGATATTATTGCGCTAGCTGAATCCTATATGGCACAATTTGATCATCCTAAGATGGCCCGCAAGGGTCCCAGCAAGTGAGAATGATGTAGAATTTGATAATGGAGATATTATTGTGCTAGCTGAATCTTATATGGCACAATTGGATCATCCTAAGATGGCCCACAAGGGTCACATCAAGTTTTGATTGAAAACTTGGCCAAACAGCCAAGAGTTGTACTCATATATGAATTCAAGGGCTGTTTTGGCAATAAGTGGAAGGATAGGGTCTGTTATGCAATTTTCCAGAAACTAATAACAAGAAACAGGTCACTCACGTGGAGGGTTTTTTAGCAGCATGTTAACTTGGTCAAAACTAACCCAATTCACATGAGACCAGTGGTAATGGGTTAACCCATGAGTGCTCTATAAGGTTGTTGGGTTCCTCCCATCATCACATGGACCATCTTGGGCCCGCAATAGATCTTCTCTAAAGTGCCTGAGACGACCCAGATTATGGAGTTTTCTGATTTTCTTTATTTTTCTTGTTAATTTCTGGTTTTATTCCAATTAGAAAGTTTGTTTGAGACTCTATTTGTGGTAGGATTCAACTATAGTAGGTTTCTTAGGGTTTTGAGGTGATTCAAAATCTTATATAGAGGTGTTATTTTCGTCAATACTATTCATGCTACAGTACAGTTTTCGGAAACTTATTCAATAAAGCAGTGCTTGCTTTGTTTTCCTCTCCTTTGCGTCTCGTTGATGCATAGTGATTGAGAAGGCTCATACAGGTCAGTTTTCACCAAGTTAACCTGCTGCTAAAAAACCTGCACGTGAGTGACCTGTTACTTGTTATTAGTTTCTAGAAAATTGCATAACAGACCCTATACTTCTGCTTATTGCTGAAACAGCCCTTGACTTCATATATGAGCACAACTCTTGGCTGTTTGGCCCAAGTTTTCAATCGAATTGTGCCATATAGGATTTAGCTAGTGCAATAATATCTTCATCATCAAATTCTACCTAAGGCAATCACCCCGAAAACCTTCACTTACTTGGAGCCATTTAGAGGCTTACGCAGCACAATTGGCGAGCAGAGCCAACCCCTGACATTACAGTCACGAGACTCTATCATAAGGGGAAGAGGCACAGTTTCTCCAAAACTGTTTCTATACGTACTGAACCTATGTACCGCCGATAATAGGAGGAAAGCAGTGGAGATCCGACGAGAATAAAGCGTCGAGATTTAAGGAGGAGGGATTATTTGAGCCACAGCCAGCCCAGGAACATCCATCCATACCTCCCACCCACGACTAGCCGTGATGGGAAGATGCCCATCCACGAGAAGAGAAATCGGATTCAAGGGAGCGAGCACACAGGAGTGAAGGATTCATTGGGGATTACTACCTTCCAGCCGAGATCAAGGCTGATAAAACTACTCCTCTTACTAGCTTCTTGACTGATTATAGGACTATATATATGCCCTGGTTTGGGACGTCCAACGCTATGATTTTTTACTCTCCAGATTTCAATAAATGTTTGCATTTTTTGCAACTATTATTCTCTTGTGCATTGGTTTGAGAGTGTGTCTCTTAAGAATTTAAGACTATTAAACTGGTAGATTGTGTATTTAGAGTAAGCTTTCTACTACTGTTCTCATTGTGACTGCTTGACTTATTGTGATTTGGGTCAAGGATTAGAATTGGATTCTTATCAATTGGTAGAGTGTAGTTTTGAGGACTCCACATGTTTCTTTCATTCATACATGGTGAAAACCAGAAATAGTCAATTGTAGAGTGTAGTTTAATATAAATGATATAAGTATGCATTTTTAGTATTATTTTAGCATTCTACTTTTTTTTTTTTTTTTTTACAATTTTATATATCCTTTTAGTTTTTCATTTTTCATGCATCTTTTTGGGTGTGGAATGTCGGAATTGGTTGGAATGCTAGAACATTCCACTGCAGGGCCAAACTGGATTGGAATTGGAATGGAATTGACAACTATGATTAAGACCCTTTATTTGCTTGTGACATGTTAATTGTATTCATATATGTTTCCAACTTTGTCCTAATGTTATAATGCTCACAATCAGGAAATGAACTTCCTCTGGAGCTCCTTCAAACACTCTTGAAGATGGCACCGACCACAGAAGAAGAACGTAAGCTTCGGTTATATAGCGGCGAGCTTTCCCAACTTAGCCCTGCGGAACGGTTCCTAAAAACCTTGGTGGAAATTCCATTTGCTTTTAAACGGATAGATGCATTGCTTTTCATGTGCTCTCTCCAAGAGGAAGTAGCAAGCATTAAGGAGTCTTTTGCAACTTTAGAGGCAAGTCTTTCCGTGTCTCAAATTAAGATCCCCGTTATTGGTTTTTATATTAGACTAAGTTCAGCCTGTTCTCCTAGATTGGTTTAGTTATTACCAAGCATAGTCGATATTGCACCTTCTTCCCCTTAAAGTTAGGAAAATGTGCTTTTACTGAAGTTGTAAGTTGTGTTGAAACGGAACTGATTGCACCGGGGAAAGCACCCTTTACAAATCAAAATGTTAAAATTTGGAATACTCTCTCTTGCTGGTATTATCCCTACTGATCAATAGTCAATTAAACTGTATGAGCAAAGAAAAATATTGGTAAGAAAGGAATCCCTAACTAGTCACTCATTCATAAGAGACTGGAAAGCTGTGGAGATTTGGCAACTGTATTGAAACAGGATTGTAAAAATACAATTTTTTTAGTATAAGTATTGAGTCCATTGACACAACCAAAGCCATATCAACAAATTGAGGCTCACACATGGATGCTTGCACACGTGTGTCCATGCTCACACACAGAATGAGAGATGGAAAGACATGGAGCATTGGCACTTGGCAGTTTTGGTGAAGCATGAACTATAAAAATGCCGATCCCATTGATTGGTATTTACCTATCAAAGCCATGTCGCATCCTATGAACTGAAGCAACACACATTTGACTTCCAAGATTGGCATCTGCTGTTTGACACACGTTTGATTTTCCAGGATAGTTATCTTTAGATTGACACTATGTACATTCCACATTGAATAAGTAGAAGCATAGCTATCAACTTCATTTTGTTGGATTGCTATTATAGGACAGATCGTTTTGGCATTTCAGCTGTTTCGATTCAGACAAGAGGCAACAAAAAATTTAAGAAAAGAAAAGGTTAAAAAAGCTAAATTATCCTAAAAAAAGGACATTTGCACGATCACTCTACACTTTGCTGATGCATTTCCACATATCAAATTGTCAACTTCAATCATCTAAACTCATTCTGATTTTTCTTTTTCCTTAAAATATAATGGTATAAATAAGAAAATCTATACGTTTCTTTTCTCATATTCTGGAAAAGGCACTGAAAAGCATGTCAGTTTTAGCATTAAAGGATGTTGGAACTATGATGAACTCTTTCAGGCCAACATGGATAAGTGGCAAGAAACGAGGAATGGTGAGATGTAAAGGAGACAAAAGATTCTGGGGCTCAGTGGAGTTTCCCCCCATTCACCCAGAGTTGGGATTTGATTTCATCTTTTAGAATTTCTATCTTTTTAAAGGTTAAGATTTCCATGGCCCCAAATCCAAGCCAACATATTGGATAGGGTAAAACTTCATCCACCCACATCCAGTTGCTCTCCTACACGCAACTACGCCTTAGTTCGTGGGTGCCACAAAATGTCATCTTACTCTCCTACATGCACCCAGCCTTTAGCTTAAATGTCTGTGTATGTATGTATATAGGTATTTTCCTTCCTCGCTCCCCCGTGGTTGTGATCACACATATCATTGCTGGTTAGTGATTTCACATTTTTATACATGTAAACTGAGATACCTCTTCATCTCCTAATTTACAGGTAGCTTGCAAAGAACTCAGAAGCAGTAGGCTGTTCCTGAAACTCTTAGAAGCTGTTCTCAAAACTGGCAACCGCATGAATGATGGCACCTTCCGTGGGGGCGCACAAGCATTCAAGCTCGACACATTGCTGAAACTAGCAGACGTAAAAGGAACTGATGGCAAGACAACTCTCCTGCACTTTGTTGTCCAAGAGATAATCCGCTCAGAAGGTGTACGCGCTGCACGTGCTGCAAGAGAGAGTGGGAGCATCTCTAGCGTGAATTCAGATGATTTGGTGGCTTCCAGTTCTCCGCAGGAAATGGGTGACCACTACCGTAACCTTGGCCTTCAGGCAGTTGCTGCCTTGGATGGAGAGCTTGAAAATGTCAAGAAGGCAGCGGTCTTGGATGCAGATGCCTTAACAGGTGCTGTTACAAACCTTGGACATGGTTTGAAGAAGATTAAGGAGTTTCTGAACTCAGAGATGCGTAGTGTGGACAAGGAAAATGGATTCCACCAAATGCTTAAAAGCTTTGTAGAGCATGCAGATATTGATATTACCTGGCTACTTGGGGAAGAAAAGAGAATAAGGACTTTGGTGAAGAACACAACTGATTATTTCCATGGGAACACATCGAAAGATGAGGGTTTGCGCTTGTTCATCACCGTGCGGGATTTCCTGGGGATGTTAGACAAAGCATGTAAAGAGGTGAGAGAAGCCTCGAGGAAGGCACCCAAGGCACCAAGGATCAGGGAAGCTGCAACAGTGCCACCCACTCCAGATCCCCGGCAGCTGCTTTTTCCAGCAATTAAAGACCGACGGATAGATAGTTCCAGTTCTGATGATGAGAGCTAATCTCTTTTTTATTGGGAGAGGTAAGGTTATTTATTTTTCTTGGAAGTTAATTCTGTTCTGTTTTTCTTTAATTGCCAGTTCATACTAGAAAGGAAATCACTTCACAGACGGATTATTTTCTAATTTAGAACATGTGTGTGCACGCGCGCATGTGGGTGTTGGTGTGCGTGTTTGTGTGTGAAAATGATCTTCTTCTGCAATGGTGAAAATCATGTAGGCTGGGGGAATGGAGAGATCTCACTGTGGGCTAGGGTTGGGCCATCTTCTATCCATGTGATAGATAGGGGAACTAGGGCCATCTTCAACTCAGCCATTGTGAAAGTACAATGGCTGAGATGAAGGGGCTAATGTGTTGGATGGGCTGAGACTTCGCATCTTCACCTTCTAACCATGTACTTTCCTCCAAATATCACTACTCCCCTTCAGTTCCAGCCAAATGAGCAATCATGCTCATCTCACCGTATAGTCTCTCTACATATTCTCTCTCTAGATGGAGAGAGAGAGAGAGAGAGTAAATATTTAGAGTGTGTATATATATATAGAGAGAGAGAGGGAGAATATTCAGTGTTTTATGTGTTTTCTCCAACCATTTAGTGAACTTACACCTCCATCATTGGATTCATCTGATTCCAATGGCATAGATGAGATGAGCTTTTCCATGTAAAAAACAACTTGGCTTTAGCAGTTTCTGAGCCTAACCTTCCAATCCGTCTGGCATTTTATCTTTCATCATCTTCCACCTCCTTTCAGCTGCATGGGGACAAACCACCATGGCATGTCTTGAATGTTAATAACCCATTTCTACAACAACTTTAATAACTATTTCTCAAATCAATTACTCGATTTGCAAATATCAGTCTCCTTTTCTTCCAATTCATCTGAAGTGGAATCCTTTGGGGAAGTTTTGCCTTTCACTTCATCCGAATTGATTGTGCAATCAGTTGTTTCTTGTTTTTGTTAATCAATATAAGTCTTGACCTTCTCCGCAATTGGTTCCACAACATTGAATTTTATTATTTTTGGAGACTTTTCTTCTTGCAACTTAGCTTTCCACAAGTGATAACGTATTAGCAAGCACTCGACATGAATTTCATTCCAAATTGCATCATGCACAGTCTCACTATCCTTCCTATTTTTAGATATACTCTATCGTGAATCTTTGAGAAGGTGATTGAAATCATGTGTCTAGCCAATTGACATAAACAATGCAACCTATCAAATTCGTTGGCATATTCATCAACGGACAATTTTCCTTGTCTCAATTTAAGATACCGCTCAAGTAGTCATCATTTTGATAATACCATATTCCACATTTAATTGCATATTGATATCTTTGAAGTTGATCATCGAATTTAGAGAGTTGCAGGGCAAAATCTTGCAATTTCATATTGACGGGGATGTGAGGAAAATAAATTTGAACTCCTTTTAAAAACATGGCGCAAAAGTAACCTGGATCATCCAACTCGATCAAACTGCCGTTGACCAATGATACCAAGTGATGGCAGCAACGAAGGCTATGACTGCTGTTTGACTCTCTGTATCAGGTTGATTTCTGCTTGGGCTGACTTCTTCTTGTCAGACTGATATCGGGCCGAGTTTGGATCAAACATGAGACTAGGCCCAGACACTTGATTCACCTCTGTAGCGGGACGTGTGCGAAGAAACTCTTTCTTCCTGTCTTGTTCACTGTGCCTGGACCGAGAGAGAAAGGGTTGAAAAGCTTACCTTTCAGCTGCAAAGATATATATATATATATATAGAGAGAGAGAGAGAGAAGGCTCGGATGCTTCTGCTGGGACTGTGATTTATTTTAGTTGGTAGTGGAGATGGTAAGGGACGAGGTGAGGCACTGCTACTGCCTACTGTGACTTGGGTCGAATGGAGTTGCAGGGAAGTTGACGATGGCAATGGTGATGTCGAGGCGTGGCTACGACAAACAGGTACGCTGTTCTCTCCTTTTTGCCGTCTTGCTTCTTTCTTTCTTTCTCCTTTTTTTTTCCCACTTTCTTCTCTTCCTCTCTCTGTGCTTTCCTTCTCTTTCTTTTTTTTTTCCTGGGATTTGGGGGGCTTTGATAAAGTTGGGGTGTAGCATGGACTGTGGGTTGAAGGGATTTTGGAAAAAACTGGATCGAAGATGTTATGGATCAAAGATGGGTCACGGACTCACAGCAGTGAGCAGATTTGAAAGGTTTAGGGTTTTATGGGGTCTCATTGGAATGGGGTGGGTTTGGATTTTTTTGGGGATTGTGTATTTGATAAGGTTCTGGTATGATTGGGGTTCCGCGATTGGATTTTGGATTTGGAACTGAGGGATGGAGGGGTTTGGGCTTTCTGGGGTCACGGACTCATATCAGTGAGGGGATTTGAAAGACTTGGGTTTTCTGGGATCTAATTGGAATGGGGTGGTTTTGGATTTTTTTGGGGATTGTGTATTTGATGATGTTTTGGTATGATAGGGGTTCGGCGATGGGGTTTTGGATTTGGGACTGAGGGATTGAGGGGTTTGGTGCAGCAAGAAGGGAATAAGGGGCTTCGGGGTTTTTAGATTTGAGGAGATTTTTAGGGAAATATAGGTTTAGGGGTTTGGGAAATCTGGGAATTTGTGGATATTGGGGGTTGGTCATTGGGAATCGATTGAGGGATGTGGGTTTTGTAAATTATTGATTAGGGTTTAGAGGATTCAAGGTCTGATGGAATTGATGGGGAGACACTTGTGATGGCGATGTGCAGTGGATGGATCCAACAGGGGTTCGGGTTTTGGGATTTTGTATGGATCGACTGTGTTCTGGATCTGGGGTTTCTGGTTTAGGTTCTCAATTGGATCGACAGTGGTGGTTTGGGAAAGGATTTGGCAAACCGGATCTATGAGATGGAGTGGTCAGCCATGAGGTTTTGATGGTGCGGTAGTGGAGATCTAAGGCCAGGATGATGATCAGTCACTGGTGAATGATTGTTGGGACTTACGAATGTGGATTTGGTGATGATGAATGATGATTCGGCAGGGATGCTGGAGCGCCGATTATCAAATCCAGGGTTGGATTGACCTTTGGCTCTGATAACAAATAAAGCGGACCAGAGGTGAGATTGCAGGTGGGCAAAGGTGGAAGTTGGAAGTGGGGGGAAATATTGGCCTCATGCCAAACTCCAATTTAGGAGGCAAAGAGATCTCGGAGAGAACTCGAAGAGAACTTCGGGAAGATCCCAATAGCACTCAAAACTCAATTTCATTATTCTCAACCATTGTCTAAGCCAAGATGCTTTACATCTTTGTATAGGGAAAAGACTAACCATAAAACTAATATGGACCATCTAAACATATTGATGGCCAGGATTAAACACACATAAAGCCTATGTATTATACATGCATTACTTAATTAATAAAATAAAGACTTGTAGACCCTACTAACAGCTCAATTAATAAAATAAACAAAACCATATATAAATGGCTGGTCGAGTTGGTCCCCATGGGTCTGTCCTGCATCAGTGTGAAAAGTTGAGGCAAGAACCTGTAATGGTAAACTCTTTGTTTCATCATGCATAGAAGATTTCAATTGCAGTTCTTTGATGGTAATGCCACATTAGATCCAATTTTACCTCTTCATTTTGATGATTTTATTACCTTCTGCTTCATCATCCACTTAAACCCAATTTTAGAACCTGTAAAGCGTCCACTCCTGTGTTCAAAACCCGTTCACAGCGATTTCTTGGAGGCCTGCACTAGCCAAATCATTTCCCAAGCTCATATTTTTACCGTATGTGCCTGATCAGCCCAAATACAATGAGCTTTTGCATATGAACCATCTGTGAATGGAATCCTCTCCAAACCTGTTCCCCTCTTTAATACCCAAAGAATCGCCAATTCCAAGACCCAATCCAGATTCCATCTGCTTCAAAGCTTTAAATTGCCATTTTACCTGCATGTTAATTGGCTGACGCCCTCATCCTAACTGAAAGAACAGCTCCGGCAGATGCTCCAGGCCATGATGAGGCATGCCTTCCAAAGATGAGGATGTCTGTTTACAGTATTGAGCAGTCTGAGATTTGAGGATTGAGGATTGTGGGGAAGGAGTGGAGGCAGCAGTGCTGTGGGGGGAGTTGGGAGTACAGGAGTGTGATCTTCTCCTGTTGGAAATATCCAATGATGGAGGTGTGGGTTTACTAAATTGTTTGAGCAAACAGTTCATTACCAAAATGCTTCTCTCATTGTGTGTGTATTTGCATGACTCCAGTTAGCAGTATAAGGTGCCATTTATTTTCATTTGATGGTGTTTTATATTTATCATCATTTGTGCAGGTTACTGTATAATGTTGGTTTTCGGTTCATTTTTCAGAATTGGATTTGAGTTCCAGTTCTTTTGTAGATGCCATTTCTAGTCAATGAAGATCTATTCTTTTGCCTGCTCGAGTGAGGTGGGAGACACTGCGGTCTGCATTTTCTGCAAGATGACAATAAGCACGTTCTCGAAAGGCTCAAAATTTGTATAATAGAACAGGTAAGCATCCATTATTAAACTTATGTTTCTATAACATTGTATTAAGTATATGGGAGAGTTAGATGGCTTGTAGGACTCTGGTTGACTTCACTTTCTGGGCCTCTAGCATCAACTTGTGCATGTATAGGTAGATGTTATGATTTCTTTTATTAATTCATTGTAGAATACATTTGAAACAGAGGGGGAAGGCAGCCAGTTGTTCTCTTTATTTTTTCTATCATTGTTTTAGTTTATTAGTTTATGCATCTTTTGCTTTCTCAAGGATATCTTGATCCTTCATGATTTGTTGCTCTTCATAATTAACATTGATTGGACAGTCCGAATCACATTGTTTGGCTGGTTGGGGGAGGGGTTTTATCACCAATTTTCAACTGACCTAATTTGATTAGACAAGCAAGACAAGATTAGGATGATGACCCAATTTGATGTAAGCCTAAGATGATGATGAAATGAATGAAAAGTATATCCTCCTAAGGCTTGTTTGTATTAGAATATAGAGATACTGAATACTTAGGATTTATGCTACAAGTGGTTAAAAATAAAGACCAAAGGTGAACTTTCAAAATGAGCGTAAATTAACCTTTTCTTTTATGGCAATAGAATTAAAGGTTTCCCATCTTTGCTTAATTCTATTTCCATAAAAAGAAGGTTATTTGATGCTCATTTTTAGAAATTGAACTATGGTCTTGGTTTTTAGCTACTTGTGATATGAATCCCATGTATTCTATACCTATGTATTTTAATGCAACAAACAGGCCCTTAAAGTAAGTAATTTGGTTGAAGGCAGTGGGAGAAGGGAGAGGAGAAATGTTGATAATCTAAATCCACATGGAAATATCAGGCTGACAATACCTAAATAAGTTGCTGGATGGATATCTATGAACCCATTCTGGAGAAGGATTGACAATCCAAGGTCAGACTTTAAAGTGGATAATAGATGGTCTTTTGATTGTGTTGTATTGGCAATTGACTGGATGTTCTTGAGATCATCTGATCTAAATGATCATTTGGCCCTGGATGGAGTGATCAAAGATGAGGATAAACTCGACGGTCCTGATTAAGGGTTGGACCTTAACTTTTATGCTGAAAATAACTGCTCTCCCCTTCCCAGCTGATTGTGATCAACCAGTCAAACTGACTTTGATATACAAATCAGATTGGGGTCATAGTTGGCCAATTGTTGAAAACAAATCACTCTTTTCCGTCCTTTCATGCCATAGTGTTTGTATTGTGTACAATACAAAATAAAATACAAAGAGGTCTAAAAAAAGTCCATTGGGCTTAAGATTTTAGACCTTAAACATGGATTTGGATCCGGTCCGTCGGATCCAAATGAATGTTCAGCCCATGACTAAATAGACCTAGATATAGGAAGAAGGAGTCCATTGATAACCTTAAAGATAATTAAAATTGGAAACAACCTAGCAGACATCATCCCAATACAATCATTATTGGGTCTGGGCTGACCCATAAAAAATGAAAAACATAAAGGGCCATTATTGGATCTGGGCTGAGCCATAAAAAATGAAAAACCTCATTACCCATAAAAAATTAAAAACATAGAGGACTATTATTGGATCTGGGCTGACCCATAAAAATTGAAAAACCTCATTACCCATAAAAAATGAAAAACATAGAGGGCCATTATTGGATCTGGGCTGAGCCATAAAAAATGAAAAACCTCATTAAGAATAGTTTGTGTCAGAAGTGGGATTTGAACCCACGCCCTCTCACGAGGACCAGAACTTGAGTCTGGCGCCTTAGACCACTCGGCCATCCTGACAAGTTGTTTTGTATGCTTCGAAATTAACTTGTTATATATAGTTCAAATAAAAAACATGAACATTCAATGATGAGCACTAGAGTTCCATCGATGCATATGTGGCCCAAGCACCGATTAGATTCATGTAAAATGAAATCATACAACTTCAAGTGCGAATGATATCAATATTCTATTTATCAAAACATAGATAATAATAATAATAACCTGTACATCGTCCTTTTTCAATAATTCATCTATCATGTTAACCTCACCTACAACTAGCAAAGCATGCCCTATGCTAAGCACGAACACAAAAAAGTAGGGATGACAACGGATCTATTTCAAAAGGAGACCCAACTCGACCCGCTCTGATTAGGAGTACTTTGGCAGTGGTTTTCTTAGAACAGGGCGGTTTTGGGTTTTGTTGATGTAACCCGTGCCTCATATATATAATTTATATTTATTTATTACTAAAATTATATATATATATATATATATATATATATAATTCATATGGTTCAAGTGGTGTTGAGATATTTAACTTAAGGAATGTGTGAATATAAGATTATGCGTTCGGACTCTACCACTCTTTTCCGTGCAAATTTGAAACAGGGCTGGTCTGGGTGTACTCAAACCTACTCCAAACTCGCCCCATTGCCATCCCTAAGGAGAAGGGCAACATTTTCAAATGGAAATTGCTGAAGATCTCTGCATCATAGATTTTATATTATAAAGACGATATATCTATCTATATTCCTACTCAAGATTTTCAATAATTCAACTTTTGGGAGGAGACAAAATGTGTTGTAAGTTCATTGAATGGCAATATAGCTTTTGGAATCTAAATTCACTTTGTTGGTAGTGTTTTCCTAAGACTCTAACAGACTTTGCATGGTGTGAAAATACCTTTTTTGATCTTTTCGATGAGAAATTACAAGGAGGAATCTACTCAATTGCCCCTCCTCAATTTTTTGAAATTATCACATGGGGATAGGGTCTTTTAAAACTTTTCTATGGATAATTTTGTATTTTTACTACTTTTGCCCCTCCTCACTTTTTGCTATATAAGTAATAAAATCACAAGAGGAGTTGGGGCAGAATTGTCGTTTTCATTTCTTCAATAGTAAGTCATTTTAGACAAGATATTGGCTCTCCTTATATGGCAAGTTTATCTCCTCCTTTTCTTCATGTTTCTTTCTTCTCTTTTTTTTTCCTTATTTCTCTCTTGGTTTCCAAATACAAATACCTTTTTTTTTTTGCACATCCATTGACCTATTTTGTCATTCATTCTTCATTCTTCAACACTTAACTCTTTTACATTGATTCTCAAATACAACTATACAAGTAATTTGAAAAACCCATCTGCCTTTTGTTTCTTTTATATCGTTTTTCCTTTTTTGCTTGAGTTTAATAGATGCCTCTTCAATGAGTATATTTAAATACACATGTTAAAAAAAATTCATACCTTGTCTGTTTTTGCTAAATAGAGTTACTTCTTGATGTTATTTATTTTTCTTAATTTTATGTTGTGAGGGTTTGTTTGATACCATGTTATCTAAAAACCTACCAATAATTTGATTTTGATTAGATTAGATTCTAGGGCTATAAGGCTATTCAAATGGATAGATTAGATTAGCAAGAATAATGGCCCGCTTATAGGTTAGAAATATCCTTAAATTATTATTATAAGCTAACTTACAAAGTCTCCGGAAATCCATTGTAAGACAATATAATTATAATCCGAACTGTTCAAAATGAACACCATTCCCTTTAATAATACACTTACAAACTTAATATCAATAGGAGTGGGGCCCATCATCCAATTGAGTACATGATTAGTTTTGCCTTTCTGATATCGTACAAAAAATAAAAATACAAAAAATAAAAATTTTGCTCATAACGCTCGCCCTACTCTTTTCAATTGCCGCTTCTACTGTTGAGAGGGCATTTTTTGCTACTCATATCATAAAGAGTCGTTTGCATAATTGAATGTGAGATGAATGGATGAATAATTGCTTGATCACATATATAGAGAAAGACATTTTTGATAGCATCGATAATGAAGCAATTATGCAACGCTTCCAAAACATGAAAACGCATTGATGACAATTGTAAGACAAGATCTTATTTTATGTATTTGAATGACTAAATGATATACATGTGTTTATGTTAATATAACTTCTTACTTTTTTATAATTTTCTTATTCGTTGAAGGTTTTAATTCTTCTTTCTTTGCCCCCTTTGTGAGAAATTTTTGGATCCGTCGCTCGCTTTAGACATTTACACAATTTTTAATGAAGGACTTGCCAAAGAAATCATTGTATATCACACTATGGGCATGTTTCTTTACCAAAATTCTAAGAAGTCGTGTCTGGAGGAATTTTCAATTCTCAAAAAGTTATCCCCTTGAGGTGGAATTCCAAATCCATCCTATTGGTGGAGCATTTAAAACTCCAACTAAATGCATAGAGAATGGAATTACATAAACTTCAAAAGGTTATTTGAGACTTTTTAAATAGTTGAAATTTGAAATTGTGGTAAAATAAACATTGCATTTCAAATGTAAGGAGAGAAGATGTTACATCATGTAAAAGAAAACCAACATAGGAAATTCCTGTAAAGAATTTTTGTAAAGAAACAGGCCCTATGATTTAACCAGACTAGTGTGTATTGATGATTTTTTTCCCAAAACGACTTTACTTATTGTTTCTATTTTTATGTTGTTACTAAATGCTTTATCTTTTTTCTTATTCTTATATATATATATATATATATATGAGTGTGTATGTTTGCATTTAAATCCTCTCTATTATTTCTCCATTGCCTTAATTATTTTTCTTAAGTAGGTAGTGGGTTTCTTAAAAAAGAACTGGGCTTTATAGTAGAATCAAACTCACACATCCAAGCACATTTAAGATTTTTTTTTTTTATTTGGATAAAATTTTCAAGTAGCATCATCATTACTCCCTGTTTTACTATTCTTCTATATATACTAATTCTAAATCTAGATAGCATTAATATTGCAATCTAACTTTTATAAATAACCTTTTTGGTTGGCCCACTCTTAGCGCGGGCCAATGTTGCTGGTATTGTTTATTACAAATTAGTGGACTTTTTTTTTTATAATCTTTTTTATAAAAATCCTTAAAATGTTTGGTTTTAATAAAAAGACTTTAGGAAAATCTAAGAGAAACTTTGAGAAAAATTAAAGAAAGTGGGCATGAGGCATGAGGGCCTCCAATCTATCTAAGAAAAACTGGATTTTTTAAGGGAAAATCTCATAAAAGTTCTCAAGTTTTTTTGCAATTTCCAAAAAGGAAAAGAAAAAGAAAACAGAAAATATATACGTTTTCCAACTTTCGACCAACCTCTTGGAAAGTTACCTTTCAATTGGCAGAATTCCAGCTTCCTTACCACATTGGGAGGGACTGGAATTCCAAATTCTACCCTTGAGAAGGAATTCCTCTTACCAAACATCATCAGTCGATCCGGATTCAATTTCCCAACTCTCCCACCTACAAGCTTCCAACCCTCCTCTTAAACCCTAGCTTAAAAACCCACTTGTTTCTTTTTCTCTACTTCATTCCTTCCCTCGCTTCCTCTCCCTCTCTGTAAAACCCCAACTAAAATCTCTCTCTCTCTCTCTCTCTCTCTCTCTCAAATGAACAAGAACAAGAAGATGCCGAAGAAGCACAAGCCTTTACCTCCCAAAGCCCCCGAAGAAGAAGAAGAAAAAATCTCAACTCCTATTTCTTCTCAACCCTTCTCCCAAAAACCCAACTCCAACAAACCCACTTCCCACCCCAATCAAACCCACAAACCTCATACTGCCTCCTCCTCTTTCTCTGAAGGAGTAGAAGAAGAAGGAGAAGAAGAAGAAGAAGAAGAAGAAATCGATCGAGAAGAAGATGATGAAGAAACAGAAGATTCTGAAACTGAAAAGACCAAGTACATTGCAACACTATCAAAACCCACTCAACCCACAAAGCAGAAAGAACAAGAAGAAGAAGAAGATTCAGACTATGAACAAGACTCAGCGTCGGGCTCTAGCTCTGAATCTTCCTCGCAATCGCGGAAATCCAATAAACCCATCTCCTCCAAGAAAATTGACCGGCACCCAAAATCCAAGAAACCCCAAACGAGTTCAGACGGAGCCACCCACTCTCGCAAACGCCCCCAGGCAGCTGCTGAAGCAAATGAGAATGGCTCGAAGAAGCAGAAACCGGGCACCTGCCATAAGGGTGAGAAGGCGGGTGTGGAGAGCAAGCGGCCGGCCTTCTTTTGGGGCCCTGAGGATGAGATCACCCTTCTCAAGGGCATGATGGAATTCGCGGAGAGAGGATACTCTGATGCATCTTCTGATAAGGATGGGTTCCTTCGATTTATCAATAAATTGCTAACTATCAAAGTGACCAGAAGGCAGCTGGTCGGAAAGATTGGGCAGTTGAAATGCAAGTATAGGACCGAATTGAAGAAAGTGAGGGAGGGAATGAAACTAGTATTTTCTAATCCCCACCACAAATTGAAGTATCAGCTTTCAAAGAAATTATGGGGTGAAAGTGATCCTACATTGGAAGATGATGGTGATGATGACGACATTGAAGTGGAGAATGGTAATGGTGTTGATACATTGAACACTGTGGAAAAAGGCCGTGGCAATGCGAAGAAGAGGATGTGGACGGCGGAGGAAATATGTGGTGGCAATGTGAAGAGGAGACTGAAGAATTCTCAGAATGATGATGTCTTACTTGAGGAAGTGGATAGTGAGGCAGTTCTTTATCCGCATTTGAACGAGTTACTGCGTTGGAGTGGGATTGCGAGGGTCTCAGGGTTGTCGGAGAGTCACGTGAAAAGAGCATTTCAGTTGATGAGTCCCTCTCAGGTGAAGGAGTTGGATCTGCAGTGGAGGAAGTTGCAGTTGAAGGAGAGAGACATCCACATGGAGAGGCTCAGCCTCGCTTATGACCTGACTAAGCAGTTTTATGATCTGGTCAAGTAATCAGAAGTGTAGTTTTAGTCTGGTATTGGAGGGGATTTGTTAGATATGTGATGGTTTCTGATGAATATTGTGTTTATTCGAAGGTAAAATCTTGTTGGTTTCTTTCTTAAAATCGCAATTTTTATGATGCTGCAAGTTTCAACTACAAAGTTGCAGATTCAAGTCATGTGGTCTGCTACAGAAAGAGAATTTTTGATTGGTGAATTGGGTTTATTTGAAGAGGAAGAGTCTGTGGCAGGATACAATTACCTGTCCAGGTGTTTCTTCGACTATTGATGTTGTTTAGACTATTTTTTCTTTTACACTTGTGTTCTTTTCTGATCAGTAATTCAAGCCCATTTTCTTTATTGGCTCTGATAATTTATATTTATTTATTTTTAAAATTTTATTCATAGATTGTGGTTGCTAATATCGGATTTCAGATTATTGATCATAGATGTCATTATCGTTGAAATATGTTCCTGCTACTTTCAGTGATCAAGAATTGAAAATTACTTGTTAAGTTGCTGATATAGAACCTCAAAAACTTCTTGTCCTTGTGTAGTGACAGCAAAACATGATCCACTATGTCCTGGAAAATAATGTAAATTATCAAGTCACAACTTATCCTATATTTTACTGGGAGAAAAAGGTGGGCAACTTAGTCTTGAACAATCACTTCTATGGTTTGTTTGGGCATGTCTACTGAGTGAGTGTTCCTAACGAGCCACCAAAATCATGGTTCTGACCCCTCACATCGAAAAGGAGAATTCCACTGTATTGTTGAAAAGAAGAGCGCCACTACATTATGATTCCTCTACGTTTTCAATTCCCTGCAATGCTTCAAATTTTGAAGAGCTAACAATTTTGCTTTTCCATTTCCACAGCACACACAAACAAGCCCTAAAAATTGTCGTTTTCCTTGAAAATCTTCACTTTCAGATGATTTTGTTAACCTGGTTCCTTGCGTGCTTACTTGCCTGTTATTTCTATTTTTGAGTTGAGAAATGCAAAGGAAAGGTGTCAATGAAAGTCCCCTAACTCATAATTGTGGGCGTTAATACGATAAGAAAGTTGATGAGCAAAATGTAATGTCTAATGGAGGTTATCAGAGGTTTTCCAGTTTTTGTTATTTTGCCATAGTCTGTTGATGGATGGCATGTGTATTGTGTAGGGCTAGGATACTTTGTAAGGGATGGCATGTAGGGCTAGGATTGTTTCTTATTTTGTGAGCTTAGGTTGGAGTTCCATTGCTAATTGTGTACTAGTGGGATATTAAGGTTGGTGTTATAGAGAAGGATCAATCTGTAGCTAGAGACAAGCATCAAGGGGATTATTTTTTCTTGGATATTGTATGAATGATAGATTTAGAAGAAACGCATCTGCAAAGATGGATGACTCGTGCCTGAATCTCATGATTATTATAGTAGCTCTTATTCCATCCCCCTTGTGTACTCTTTTTTCGTAATATAATCTTACTGTTACCAATAATAGAAAAAATAATTATGATTGTTATGGAGGGTTTGATGCATATTAATCAGGAAGTGGATGATATATATTGTATTGGCCCTCTGGTCCAGTAAGTAGCTGGGCATCAACCATTTGAAAAGTCAAAACACAATATCTCATATGCATGTCTCCTGAAGTTGTACAAGTAGGGTGACATGAATGTCAGCTTCAAAGTGGTTTTTGTTTTTTAACTTTTTTCCGTTTTCTTTCAAAATTCCCTGTTGAGTTCGAAGTAACTGATTTTTTACTACTACCTTTTAAAATGTTACATTATATTGCACAGGAGATTTAGATCCCCAATCCATTGATTGGTCTTCGATCAAAGTGGCGGAGAGTGTAATTAGTGGACAGATGTAATTAGTGGGTGTCGGAGTGAAAGATGTAATTAGTGGACAGATGAATTGTGTTGTTTGTTCTCTGTCTCTACGTTGGGTGTTGGAGCGAATGATGCAATGGTAGTGGACAGATGAATTGTGTTGTTTGTTCTTGGTCTATTACATATTTACATATCTGGTACTTTCAGTTGGGCGCCAACAAAAGATATAAATCCGTTTGGGACTTGATCATTGACAATTTGTAAGAAAGCTCTCCACTTGGTGTCGACAGTAGCTACCTTTTTGGCCCTGCATAACTCTTAGTAATGTATGTTCCTCTTGCAAATTTTCTGATTAATTAAATTTCTCTTTTCAAGACCCCTAGTTGAAGAGATGCTAGAGAGATTGCAGAGAGTTTCTTATGATAGGGCATTATATCTGATTAACTGGAAAAATGTTGTGAAGTCCTGGGAATAGGTAATTGAGACAAGTGTGGGGGTTTGTTAAGAAGATATATGGGAAGACAAGGAAAGGGTCTGGAAAAAAAATCATTACAAGTTTGGGGAAGGCCAGCTGGCATGGTACCTTGTTGATAGGACTGTCAATGAGACGGGATGAGCCTGGGCTTGGATTGTCCAATCCCGTCCCGAAAATAGGATGGGCTTGCCGGGTGTTGTTTAATCCCATCCCTAAATTGAACGAGCTTATATCAAATCCCGTCCCGTATGGGCTTGGGCTAGGACAGGGTCTGGGCCTGGGCTTAGCCCGATCCTGGATATAAGCAAAACATTCTCTAATTATTCCTACAGTCACTAGAAACCCAATGTGAACCAGACTTCAAACCCTCCTTATTTCTGGGCTGGGGACTGGCAATGCAATGCAACGAGCAATATGGCGGGTTTAAAAAAAAAAAATGTTTTTTTGCTGGTGACAGTAGAAAATCAATAGAGATGAATGAGTATCTTATAGGCTATATGGGTCAAGTAATGTAGGATCGGTTAAAACCTAATTAGCCATTTTTTTGTTGTTAGTGAGGGGCAGTTTCAGTAATATAAAAGTAATTATTATTAAATGACTTTGCAGCAAGCCGGGCCAGGCCTGAATTGGCTGGGTTGTTTATGTTCAGTCCCAGTCCCATTTTGGCCAGGCTTTAAAATGTATTGTTCAAAGGCTGGGCTCAAAATTTTTTTAAAAGCCCTGTATTTTCAGGCTTGGGCTGGGCCGGGCATTCTACCCGTTTCAATGCGTCCCATTGACAGGCCTACTTGTTGAGTCACTTGGTAAACAAAATGATGGGTTTGTGGGGATGTCATTTTAGGTTGGTTTATGAGTCCTCAATGTTGAGTCTTTAGAGAAGGGGTGAGATATGTTATTATTCAAGGATAGATGGTAAGCTGTTGGGAAGATGTATGCGTGAATGTTTGTCCATTAAGGGCCTATTTCTTTAGTAGCATTCTTGACGAGAATTTGTGATGTTGGGAATTTCTGATATTGATGGTATGGTTGTCCCCTTGGCATTTATAAATGCTATGTTTCTTTGCAAGAATTCTGAATTCCAACTACTTGACAAGTCACAAATACCCTTTTGAGTTCTCTAAATTCTGGCATCCTTAGCATTTACAAATGCTTCTTTGGCCTTGAGGGTTTTGGCATTACATTTGGGGGATGGTGTTTGGATTAAGATACGTAGGAGCCTGATATTAGGCCCAGTAATTTATATTTTGAAATTCTTTATTTAATATATTTTAACATAACGGAACTATCTTCGTATATGGACCGGTGCCTGGAGTAAAAAAATTTCAACTGCAGTTAGGGGTTTAGGTAGATAATTCCATGTTATCTTTTTTTTTTTAATGATATAAGTGATGTTATAAAGTCTTTTAATTTTGGTATGTAACTCATTAACAATATTATCCGAGTATAACAACTTAAGGAATTAGGTACTGGGTCTACTTGCAAAACTGTGATGAATTAGAGAGCCTAGCCTGATATTAGGCTTAGTAATTTATATTTTGAAATTATTAATTTAATATATATTATAATTTTGAAAGAAAAATATATATCTCTATTGGAATGTTCTTTGCCTTCGGTTAACCACAGTCCACTAAACTACAAATCTTAATTTAAAAAAATAAAACAAAATAGGTGTCAAAATCTCCATCCATGCCAAGTCTCCTCTCTCTCCACTATCCTCTCTCTAAACTAACTGACCCCCATAACTTACTCAAAAAAAGAAAAAAACCCAAATTCATATGTGCTCTCCAAATATAGAGAATATTAATCTTGGCGTGGAGATCCAATCATTTCCAAACAACGATTTTGTTTTCATCTCACGTTAGTATCTCTCTCTCTCTCTCTCTCTCTCTCTCTCATATTGTGCTCTCCTAAACAAAAACTCATACTCTTAATCTTGGCGTCAGGAGGAAACTCATACTCATACTCTGATCTCGATTATTGTCAATGGAAAGGCGATGAAGCCGAAGTTGGTGATGGCAACTAGCTCCCAGAAATGGTGAGAGCGAGAAAACAGTGCTAGGTACCGACTGAATGTTTTTGGGCTGGGATTGGATTTGGTGTTGTTGGAATGTTTTAAAACATTGATAAGTCCTTAAAAATACATAATTTCATCATCATTTTAGAATTAATTAAGGACTTAATCATCAAATTATGGATCATTTTAGTAAAGAAATCATGATTTTATGTTTATGGGCATCAAAGTTTGAATTTGAGTCAAAATTCATCTAAAAATTGCATTTTCACATAAAATCATGAATTTCTCTATTTTTGGCATTGGAAGTCATAAATTTCTCATAACTTTTTATTCACAAATAAAATGATGTACTTTCTTTGCACCATTGATTTAATTGAAGATTTGATAAAATGATGACATTTTATGCATCTATTTAGTGTGAATTGGGCCCGCATCTTGCATAATTCCTTCCCTATATGAATAGATTATTCTTTAACATTTTTTTTTAATTTTTTGTAGGGAATTTCAGAATTTGGGGCTCGTGGAAGATAATTGATGAATCAAATGCACCATGGGACCCATCTACGTTTGGCATAAATTCCAAAATAGGGGCGGTCATGGCAGGGTCCGCTCTCATATGCAAAAAAAATCAGATTTAATCTCTTGAAGATAAGTTCTAGATTTGTGGGCCATGTGATGAGGTGTCCAAGACCTTCCATTCGAGAATCACACACCAAAGTGGGGCCCACCTCTATTGCATGTTTGCAATAATTCAGAAGTTTAGATTTTTGGAAATTTTCAAGTCAAGGTGGGGACCATGCAAGGAGATTCATTAAAGACTCTAGTTAGCCAAAGTAATCCAGGATAGAAACTAAAACTCCAAAAGAGTGCGAGATTTTAGCACTAATATCTCCAAAAGATAGGCCTCAAACTAACTCCAAAAGAGTGCAAGATTTTAGCACTAAGATCTCTAAAAAGATAGGCCTCAAAGATTTGAAATTTGCAACCAAGATTCTTCCAAAGAAGTGGTTGCACGTCCAAGCCCTCCATCCCATATGCTTCACACGTCCAAGATGGCATTCCAAGAGCATCCAAGATTTGTTTCAAATCAAAAAAATTTAGATTTGAATTGATTTTTTTAGCCAAAGTGGGCCCAAGAAAGGAAGTAGCATGAGATATAAAGAATCCCACCTTTAGTAGGAGCTGGAAAATTCCTTGAAACTCTCCCAAAACCTTACTCCACACTACTAATCCTTACCCAAACCAAAATCTTACAACCCAAGCAATCAAAAAATTATAAAAAGACCAAAAAAAGGGGTTGCACGTAAATTCAATCTCTCCCATCCACTTTGGACGACCAACAACTCTTTTCCCTCCTTTTTCCATTAATTTTTCTCCATCTCCCTTCTTCCATCACTACTTCATCCAAGGCATTCCCTAAGGCACACCACCACTTGGATTTCTATGCCACCACCGATGCTGTCGTTTCTCCATCATCAACCAACCATGTACTTCTCCCTTGGTGAAGAATTGAAGACTTGATTATGCGCAAGTCCTATTTTCTTGATGTGTTCGATCTAGGGTAAGGAAAGATTTTTTTTAGTTTTGATTACTGTTGGGAAATTACTAGTTTATTGGTTTATTTTAATCTAAAAGACACAATTAGTGAGGTCAAGGTGTCCCGCCTTAGATCGACATTGTGTGTTTGTGGGTAGTGACAGTACGCACCTGGTGCGGTGTTTTTGCAGTCTTTTATTAATCTTGCCAATATAACATTGTTTAGAATTCTTTTTATCTTTTTATCCTTATTTTTGAATGATATTATTAATGAATTTTTATTTTAATGCATGATTTATTTACTTTTATGCAATTAGTGGTTTGATGTCTTTTATGTTTTTGCAGCCTTTAGATTAGAATTCTTAGATTAGGATTTTTATTTGAGATTATAATTTTTAATTTGGATTTGTAATTAAATTTTAATTTAAGTTTTGTAGAGATTTATTTATATAGATTTTTGATAGGCTAGATTATTTTTTTTTTCAATAGGATAGGTTTTACGCGATTAATTACTCCCAGTGGATCGACCTCGGACTTCACCGAGTTATTACTACAATCGCGGCCTTGCACTTGGGGCTGACGAACAAACACTTAAAAAATTCCATTTGTATTGAATTCCTATGTATCTTAATTCAAACAAAGAGGGGCGAGGAACAAGGGAATGCAATAAGTACATTTCATCATTTTTTAGATTGCAAATATGCAACTCTCTCTATCATTGCGTTTTTTTTTTTTTAATTAGATGATGATGATGATCCTATTCATATGATGCAATAAGTATGTTTGATCATTGTTTAGATTGCAAATCTGCAGCTCTATCTATCATTACATTTTTTCAGTCACACCCAAGAGAGAAGATGGGTTTTTATATCTTTATTTTACTTTTCATTATACTGATGCTTTCATGGTTTCTCCTATGAAAACCATTTTATTATTTGACAATAAGGCAAGATTTTTTTTTGAGTAATTTTTTTTTAAAGAATAACACATTTCCACATCAGAAAACAAACTTTCTTATGAATTTCCTTTCCCTTTTGTTTTCAAAAAGCAAGGATGATATTCAAAGAAAACCCACCTCACATATCATGATCTTGATATGGGTGTATAGCCAAGAGAGAAGATGGGTTATTGGCTTCTGTCTTCCAGAGATTATAAAGATAGGAAGAAAAAAAATCTTAATTTTACTTTTCATTATGCTGCTTTCATGGTTTTCCCTATAAAAACCCATTTTTTTTATTTGACAATAAGGCAAGATCTTTTTTTGGGTAATTTTTTTTTAAAGAAAAACACATTCCCACATCAAAACAAACTTTCCTGTGAATTTCCTTTGCCTTCTCCTTTAAAAAAGAATGGACGATATAAAAGAAAACCCACCTCATATATCATGATCTTGATATGACTGTATAGCAGAAATGAGTACACCTCATTTTACTCCAAGGCATTACTTCCTACACCTGGAGACATGTCTAATTTTGCTCAACTATATATATATATATATATATATATATATGACACGGAAAATGAAACCTCCAATAGAGTAAGAGCTATTCAAGGAAGCGGAGACGCAAATGAGTTTGATTTGATTGTATTGGAAGGCTTGCAGACATTGCTAAATGCTACTAACCTATATGTAAAAGTGTTTCGTAATGCAAGAGATAGGTTTTCTGAAAATGGTAATCAAAATCTGCATGTTCGGATTCTGTATTCACGGGAAGGAAGACAATACACAAAACCAACAACAAATGTGGTTGCAACCATTATTGTCGAAGATGGATATGAAATTATAGGAAATCGTGACATCATAGTTCGAAAGTTAGATGGAAATTTCTAGAAGATTTACGAAATCCACCATTCATACATGCTGCTCTAATACCCATTGCTTTTTCCATATAGAACTGATGGATGGAAAAAGTGCATATAGTTCGCACCTGGGACAAACTATATGCGTGAAGGTGTATCGATCAGAGAGTTTTATGCATTTGGACTGATGGCGAGGAATGGCAAGGGCAAGTCTTTGCTTCAGGGTGGCCGACTGTTCCAACAGTTTATGGTTGATTGCTACGCGACAATAGAACAAGAAATGCTTAGTTTCATCAGGAACAATCAAAATGCATTCTGTATAGAGTTGTATAAGGTTTTACAGAATGATGTCAACGCTGATGATACGGATGCAACTGCAGTTGGTATGCGCTACATTATTCCTTCGTCATTCACTGATGGTCCAAGAAACATCATTCAACATTATCAGGATGCTATGGTGATTTGTCATACGATTGGATTCCCCGATCTATTTATAACGTTCACATGTAACCCAAGTTGGCAAGAGATTAAGCAACAACTATCATGATTCCCTAGTCAACGCACTGAGGACAGGCCATATATAGTTGCAAGGGTATTTCATGTCCGGCCGAAACAACTAATGGAGGACCTCAAAAAAAAAAAAAAAAAAAACCGGGCAAAATAATTGTAGGCATACAAACTCAAGTCTTAGCATGCTGTAACTTTAAGATCTATTCATAATTTTATTAAATGTATTACTGTGTCCTAATGATTTTGAAACATTCTATTAATTCTGAAAATAACCTCAATCTGAACAGATATTCATGTTATTGAGTTTCAAAAGTGAGGATTACCGTATGCTCCAATCATCCCCACTCTAATTGGTGAAGACAAACAACAGTTACCAGAAGAGATTGATGACATTATTTCAGCGGAAATACCAAGTGAGGTTGAAGTTCCATTGGCATTTGCGACTTTGACGAGATGCATGTTACACGGGCCATATGGTCATCAAAATATTAATGCTCCATGTATGGTAAATGGAAAGTGCTCAAAAAGGTTATCCAAAACCATTTGTCAATGCAACGACAATAGCGGAGAATTGATTCGTGGTATACAAACGTCAAAATAATAACATGACGTATAGAATCAATGGTTTTGATGTCAATAACCGATGTGTTATTCCATATAATCGTGATCTCATTATAACATATGATTCACACATAAATATTGAGTGGTGCGCCAACAACAAGGTCATTAAGTACTTATACAAGTACATTCATAAGGGTCCAGATTGTGCGATGATTGTGATCGAGGATAATATTGACTCTCTTACAACCTAATAACAATGGAGAACGTATGTAAAAATGTGTCAATGAGATCAAGCAATTCCAAGACGGTCGATACATATCTTCGATGGAAGCATGCTGGAGAATATTTGAGTTCTACTTGCAAAAACAATATCCCTCAGTGAAAAGGTTACAATATCATTTACCAGGAGAATAGTTTTTTGTGTTTAGGGACACAGATGATGTTGAATCCGTGATTAATCGGGATGGGATTCATGACACAATGTTCACTAAATGGTTTGAAGCAAATATAAACCACCTGGATGGCAATGAATTTACATACTTTGAGTTCCCAACAAAGTAGGGGGTCTGAAACGCAAAGCAAAAAAAGTGGACAGGCGAAAACAACGTATCAGTATTGGTAGGCTTGCTTATGCACATTCAAACTCGGGAGAATGTCATTATCTGGGTATCCTACTTAACAAAGTTCGGGGGGCAAAATGCCATGAGGATATAAGAACCATTGGCGGAGTGGTGCACCCAACTTACAAATCGGCATGTTTTGCACTTGGCTTACTTAAACATGATGATGAATGGCATGAAGCACTTGGTGAAGCCTCAACATGGGTCACGGGTTCCCAACTTAGAAACATGTTTTGTTCAATGCTCATGTTAGAAATTACAAGTCCAACGGAATTATGGGAAAAACACTGGGTGGACCTCACATAAGATTTACAAAATCGAACAAGAAGACAGCTTGGAGACAAAGATACATGTCTTAATGAAAGTGAATTGAGAAATTTAGGACTGCTGGATATCGAGTATATACTGAATAGGAATGGTAGATCCTTGACAAAATTCCCACCTATGCCGCTGCCATCTTCCCTATTGGGCCATTTCGTTACAAACAAACTCATAAGGGAAAAACTAGATTATGATAGCACTGCTGAAAGCCATTTGTTTGAATCGTTACATGTCAGCTTAAATGATGATCAAAAGAGGGTCTTCAACACGATAATGGATACGTATACGAGACAAACGGGGGTCTCTTCTTTGTTTATGGTATTGGAGGAACTGGAAAGACGTATCTGTGGAGGACTTTAATAGCAAATGTCATGTTACAAAAATAGTACTTTCTGTAGCATCATCGGGCATTGCTTCTTTGCTTTTGCCAAATGGAAAAACTGCGCACTCCCGTTTAAAAATACTGTTGAACCTTCACCAATCGTCATGTTGTTACATCACCCATCAGACTGATTTGGCAATGTTAATTAATGAAGTGGAGTTAATCATATGGGATGAAGCTCCAATGTTGAGTCGCTACGCCTTTGACGCAGTTGATCGAACATTCAGAGATATTCTGCAAAATACGAGTAACTGTTCCTCTAATAAGGTACTTGGAGGAAAGTTATTTGTATTTGGGGGAGATTTTTGACAGATAATGTCAATTATAACAAAGGGGAGATGTGAACAAATAGTTGGAGTTTTATTACCGAGGTCGAGTATTTGGAAATATTGCCGGGTTTTACATTTGAAGATAAATATGTGTGTTACAACAAATAATGTCTCTGAAACTTTATAATCTCGGTTACATTATTTTACGGAGTGGATTAAGATGGTTGGCGATGGAAAGGTATTCGGGACATTTTTGGAAATGATTATGATACAAACTGGATCAGATACCCAGATGAGTTTCTCATACGAAATGATGAAAGGGGAGTAGAGAGGTTGATTGAATCAACTTACCCTGAACTACTTAATAGATAAAATGATTTGTCGTACTTAAATGAGCGTAGAATACTGGCTCCGAAAAACAACAATGTCGACTAGCTAAAATCGATGATGTTATCAATGATTCCAGGAGAAAGGCGGGTATTTTATAGTGCAGATAAGCTATGTCCTACATCAGGAGAATCTAATGATCATGTTTTGCATCCTCCAGAGTTTCTAAATTCTTTGGACTTACCAGGATTACCAAGTCATACTCTTGAGTTAAAAGTTGGAGCTCCGATAATGTTGTTGTGAAGCTTGAATCAATGTTTTGGTTTGTGTAATGGTACCTGATTGGTTGTTGACAAGATGGGGGATAAAGTCATACAAGCTAAAGTCATAACATGGTCCTGCATTAGGGAAATTTTATTGATAAATCGTATTGACCTAACACAAACGTCTGGTGATTCACCATCTGCACTGAAAAGAAGACAATTTCTTATCAAGTTAGAATTTGTAATTACCACAAATAAGAGTCAAGGACAAACTCTAAAAAATGTGGGTGTACCTCTCGAATCTTGTGTTTTCACATGGCTAGCTATATGTAGCTTTGTCGTGTGTTACATCTCCGTTAGGTTTGAAGATTCTGTTGATCAATAAACAAGAGATGCCAAATGATATCACCAAAAATATTGTGTATAGGGAAGTCTTCAACGATATCTCCCATTGAAATATGTTATAAGCTATGATATTTGGTTTATTTTATGTATAAATAAATAGGGGAAATATATTGTTGAATTGTTCTTCAATTGTCGTTTTTGTTATTCTATTTTGCGGTTGCTAATTTGTCGTTATGTTTATTTTATAAGTATTTTATAATGTGTGCCAAGTTATTAACTTGCTCACTATGTTAATACTAATTTTATTGATCTTTTGTTGCTTTCATTAAATTACAATTGATAATTTAATTTTTCAACTCTGACCCAGATAATATGAGTACACATCTCAAATATTGTCGTGGCAAAGACTCTCTACGTGCTAGGAAATGGACAAATGAGTTCAAACATAAACCATTTGAAAATGACACACCAATAGCAAAGCATAGTTCCCGCAAAATACAATTAGCTCAGTGGCTGAGAGTGTGTGAAAACTCCATCCCTGAAAGATATATAATGATAAAAAAATATTGAAACATTGCCACCAGCTTGGGATGCTGCAAAAATGAGGATATTTGAAATTTTGCCACCATAGCATTTAGTGGAGTTTGTTGACCTATTACAATCATTTGAAAAATATATTCATCCCTTATAGATACAGTTTCAGAGAGATAAAATGGTTGGAGGAATAGGTGTTAGGGGACATTTGTTAAACAAGGAACAATTGTTCTACGATCTCAAAAGGAAAGGATTTGAACCAAATATTGCAGATCTGGTACGTTCCATAGTAAGCACTCTACCACCTCCTTGGCCGGTATAAAACATCCATGCTAAGCTCAAGACTAATTTCGTAGACATGAGGGAATTATGATAAATGTTGGAAGAGATCGAGTTTGACCTTACAACAATAAAGGCTTTAAAAGATTTAGAGGATGGACTGAACAACAACAACATATGAAAGTCGAACTCCATATTCCAGGTAAAAATATTTACTGAAATAATCCAGTATAAGATGGCTCGGTTGGCTACTATAAGACGATTGCTCGTCTTACGCAATCCAGAACATAATTATCTTCAGTTTAGAAATCGACTCTTACAAATTCAAAAGGAATGTCGATTCTTAAGGTTATCGGTTTTGCGCTGTAGACGACCTCAACATGTGGAGGGTATGTAAGAAGCCACCTATTCTCACAATGACTACCATTTCATGCACACAAGAATAATCAGTAAATATATACGTCATTAACATAATGATGTATATATAAAAAAGACTCTCATTCTCATATTTTTTTTATGTTCACTTTCGTTGATGTGTTATTTATTTATTTATTTATCATTTATTTATCGATTCATTATACTTATGAAACATCGTGTTATACAATGACCCAATGCTAGAAATTCATACTTAGAAAGTTACGACAAAGATATAAATTATACTCAGATAATATTGTTAATGAGTTACATACAAAAATTAAAAGGCTTTATAACATCACTTATATCATTAAAAAAAAAAAAGATAACGCGGAATTATCTAACTAAACCCCTAACTGCATTTGAAATTGTTTTACTCCAGGCCGCGGTCCATATGCGAAGATAGTTCTTTTATTTTTAAATATATTAAATAAAGAATTTCAAAATATAAATTACTGGAACTAATATCAGGCTTGGCTATCTAATTCATCGTAGTCATGCAGTTAAACCTAGTATCCAATTCCTTAAGTTGTTATATTCTGATAATATTGTTAATGAGTTACATACCAAAATTAAAAGGCTTTATAACATCACTTATATCATTAAAAAAAATAGATAATGCGGAATTATCTAACTAAACCCCTAACTATAGTTGAAATTGTTTTACACCATGCCTCGGTCAATATGTGAAGACAGTTCTGTTATGTTAAAATATATTAAATAAAAATTTTCAAAATATAAATTATTGAGTCTAATATCAGGCTTGGCTCTCTAATTCATCACAATCTTCCAGTTAGACCCAGTACCCAATTCCTTAAGTTGTTTAATTTAGAAAGGCATTAAATCCTATCTCATTTTTAGTTTATGAATAGTAATTATTTCATTTTGGTTTTTGTTTTTTTTTTTTTTTTTACTATATTTAGGCTTGTTTTTCGTCTTTGTTGATTGTAACATATAATTCAACATTAAGGTTCATTTTGTCAATATTGTGTAATATATCTTTTATTATTATTATTTTTGTTTGACCTAATTTTTTTCTCCTTTTTTTTTATTTCTTTTTTTTGGATATTGTCATTATATATTTTTTTATGTCCACTTTCGGTGATTTGTTATTTATTTATTTATTTTTTATTGAGTCATTATACTTATAAAACCTCATGCTATACAGGTACCCAATGCTAGAGATTCGTATTTAGAAAAGTACGACAAACATATAAATTATACTTGGATAATATTGTCAATGAGTTACATACCAAAATTAAAAGGCTTTATAACATCACTTATATCATTAAAAAAAAAAAAGATCACGCGTAATTATCTACCTAAACCCCGAACTTGCTGGGCCTAATATTATCAGGCTTCAGTCTCTAACTCATCACAGGTTTGTAGTTAGACCCAGTAACAACCAATAACAAAGGCAGGTCTGCTAACACACTCATATCAAGATAATGATATATGAGGTGGGTTTTTTTTTTATATCGTCCTTGCTTTTTGAAAACAGAAGGCAAAGGAAATTCATAGGAAATTTTGTTTTCTGATGTGAGAATGTGTTATTCTTTAAGAAAAAATTACAAAAAAAAAAAAAAAATTCTTGCCTTATTGTCAAATAAAAAAATGGTTTTTATAGGAGAAACCATGAAAGCAGCAGCATAATGAGAAGTAAAATAAAGATTTTTTTCCTTCCTATCTTCATAATCTCTGGAAGACAGAAGCCAATAACCCATCTTCTCTTTTGGCTATACACCCATATCAAGATCATGATATGTGAGGTGGGTTTTCTTTGAATATCGTCCTTGCTTTTTGAAAACAAAAGGGAAAGGAAATTCGCAGGAAAGTTTGTTTTCCGATGTGGAAATGTGTTATTCTTTAAAAAAAAAATTACCCAAAAAAAATCTTGCCTTATTGTCAAATAAAAAAATGGTCTTTATAGGAGAAACCATGAAAGCATCAGCATAATGAAAACTAAAAGAAAGATGTTTTTTTCTTCCTATCTTCATAATCTGTGGTAGACAGAAGCCAAAAACCCATCTTCTCTCTTGGGTGTGACTGAAAAAACGCAATGATAGATAGAGCTGTAGATTTGCAATCCAAAAAATGATCAAATATACTTATTGCATCATATGAATATGATCATCATCATCATCATCTGATTAAAAAAAAAAAAAACAAAATAATAGAGAGAGTTGCAGATTTGCAATCCAAAAAATGATGAAACATACTTATAGCATCCCCCTGTTCCTTGCCCCCTTTTGTTTTAATTAAAATACGTAGGAATTCAATACAAATGGAATTTTTTAAGTGTTTAAAAACATCCCAACAACACCAAATCCAATCCCAGCCCAAAAAAATTTAGTCAGTACCTGGCACCGTTTTCTCTCTCTCACCATTTCTGGTAGCTAGTCCCCATCACAATAACATATACAGTTATTGTGTTATTCCAATATGTTTTTGTGTTGTTTCTTTACAAAACTATTTATTTTTAATGATATAAAAGAGTTACGAGTTAAGTGTTATTTCTATCCTTACAATAGTCCGTGGTCCGTGCATTAAATGCATTTAAGCTTAGTTATGAATACTTTGTATTAGTCTATGCACAGACCACGGAACCACCAAATGCACAGACTAATACGAATTATTTTTAATAAATTTATTAATTAGTAAACTTATGAGTCATTCTTTTTTTAAATTTCTCAAACATTTTTTAGTAATTTTATCATTGTCCTTTCTGTCAGAGTGTGTTTCAGCTACATGTATTGACATTAAGGTTTATTTTGTCAATACTGTATAATATATGTATTTTTTTTTATTATTTTTTGTTTTACCTAAGTTGTGTTTTTCTCCTTTTATTTATTTATTTATTTATTTTTTTTTGGATATGGTCATTATATTTTTTTTATGTTAATTTTCGGTAATGAGTCTTTTTTTTTATTTCTCTTTTTTTATCGAGTCATTATACTTATAAACCCCGTGCTATACATGGGCCCAATGCTAAAGATTCATACTTAGAAAGGTACGACAAACATATAAATTATACTTGGATAATAGTGTCAATGAGTTACATACCACAATTAAAAATGGCTTAATAACATCACTTATATCATTAAAAAAAAAAGATCACACTGAGTTATCTACCTAAACCCCTAACTGCAGCGTGAATGTGAGATTGAGAGCTCATTAAGGAAAGAAGAATCATATAAAAACCTATAACATATAAACATCTAGCAACCCAAACTTGGAATTGGGATGAGATTGAGACCTCTTGAAGTGGATTACTATGCATTTGTGAAGGTGACCCAAATCATCAAATGATAGAAGAAATTCATTTAAGCTACAGTGTTGCAGCAGATCACGAAACAGAATTGAGATAAATGAAAGAAAAATGAAGTTGAGAGAGAGTTACTAACATGACATCAAAACATAATCGCTGAGTTACATACCACAATTAAAAGGCTTTATAACATCACTTATATCATTAAAAAAAAAAAAAAAGATCATGCGAACTTATCTACCTAAACCACAAACTGCAGTGTGAAGGTGAGATTGAGAGCTCTTTAAAGAAAAAAAAATCATATAAAAACCCATAACATATAAACATCTAGCAACCCAAACTTGGAATTGGTATGAGATTGAGACCTCTTGATGTGGGTCACTATGCATTTGTGAAGATCACCCAAATCATCAAAATGATAGAAGAAATTCATCTAAGCTACAACATTGCAGCAGAATATGAAACAGAATTGGGATAAACGAAAGACAAATGAAGATGAGAGAGAGATACTAACATGACATCAAAACAGAATCACTAATTGGAAATGATGGGATCTCCTTATGTTTGTTTTTTCCCTTCTATAGCTCTCTCCTTTGCTATCATTCGATTTTTTTTTTTTAATATTCTATATATTTGGAGTAGTAGATTGGAGAGCACTTACGAAGTGGGAAGTTGACTTTTTTTTGGAGAAAGTTATGCAGGTCAGTTAGTTTCAAGAGAGGATAGTGAAGAGAGAAGAGACTTGGTATGGATGAAGATTAAGGCAAAGCACATTTCAATAAGAAATACTAGCATACTAACCCATGCTGAGCACGGGCATGACCCATGTGGCTAGAGTCTCTCAATCTAACTAGTTTTGAGATTTTATTGATAATTAATTAAATATAACAATTTTGTTGTTTAACAGCTAGGTTAGTTTTATTTAGAAGGAGATATAGGTCATGAGTTCAAATCTCTATACCTTTTAATTTTTAGCTTTTCTCCTATGCTCCTTAAAAAAGTTAAAATTGAAAAAAAAATCTTATTAAAATTGAATCCAAAACCCCGGACTTAATATATTATAATAGATTCCAGCTTCCTTGCCACATTGGGAGGGACTGGAATTCCAAATTCTACCCCTGAGGAGGAATTCCTCTTGTCAAACATCATCGGACGATCCGGATTCAATTTCCCTACTCTCCCACCTACAAACTTCCAACCCCTCCACTTAAACCCTAGCTTAAAATCCCACCTCTTTCTGTTTCTCTGCTTCATTCCCTCCCTCCCTCTCCCTCTTTCTAAAACCCCACCTAAAATCTCTCTCTCTCTCTCTCACAAATGAACAAGAACAAGAAGATGCCGAAGAAGCACAAGCCTTTACCTCCCAAAGCTCCCGAAGAAGAAGAAGAAGAAGAAGAAGAAATCTCAACTCCTATTTCTTCTCAACCCTTCTCCCAAAAACCCAACTCCAACAAACCCAGTTCCCACCCCGATCAAACCCACAAACCTCATACTGCCTCCTCCTCTTCCTCTGAAGAAGTAGAAGAAGGAGAAGAAGGAGAAGAAGAGGAAGAAGAAATCTCAACTCCTATTTCTTCTCAACCCTTCTCCCAAAAACCCAACTCCAACAAACTCACTTTCCACCCCAATCAAACCCACAAACTTCATACTGCCTCCTCCTCTTCCTCTGAAGAAGTAGAAGAAGAAGGAGGAGGAGGAGGAGGAGGAGGAGGAGGAGAAGAAATCGATCGAGAAGAAGATGATGAAGAAACAGAAGATTCTGAAACTGAAAAGACCAAGTACATTGCAACACTATCAAAACCCACTCAACCCACAAAGCAGAAAGAACAAGAAGAAGAAGAAGATTCAGACTATGAACAAGACTCAGCGTCGGGCTCTAGCTCTGAATCTTCCTCGCAATCGCGGAAATCCAATAAACCCATCTCCTCCAAGAAAATTGACCGGCACCCAAAATCCAAGAAACCCCAAACGAGTTCAGGCGGAGCCGCCCCCCCTCGCAAACGCCCCCTGGCAGCTGCTGAAGCAAATGAAAATGGCTTGAAGAAGCAGAAACTGGGCGCCTGCGGTAAAGCGGGTGTGGAGACTAAGCAGCCGGGCTTCTTTTGGCGCCCTGAGGATGAGATCACCCTTCTCAAGGGCATGATGGAATTCGCGGAGAGAGGATACTCTGATGCATCTTCTGATAAGGATGGGTTCCATCGATTTATCAATAAATTGCTAACTGTCAAAGTGACCAGGAGGCAGCTGGATGGAAAGATAAAATCTATGAGACATAAGTATAGGACCCAATCGAAGAAAGCGAGGGAGGGAATGAAACCAATCTTTTCTAAACCCCACCACAAATTGGAGTATCAACTTTCAAAGAAGTTATGGGGTGAAAACGATCCTACATTGGAAGATGATGATGATGGTAATGATGACATTGAAGTGGAGAATGGTAATGGGGTTGATACATTGAACATGGAGGAAAAAGACGGTGGCAATGCGAAGAAGAGGATGTCGACCATGGAGCAAAAATGTGGTGGCAATGTGAAGAGGAGACAGAAATATTCGCAGAATGACGATGTCTTACTTGAGGAACTAGAGAGTGAGGCAGTTCTTTATCCGCATTTGAACGAGTTACTGCCTTGGAGTGGGATTGCGAGGGTCTCAGGGTTGTCGGAGAGTGATGTGAAAAGAGCATTTCAGTTGATGAGTCCCTTGCAGCTGAAGGAGTTGGATCTGCAGTGGAGGACGTTGCAGTTGAAGGAGAGAGATATCCACATGGAGAGGCTCAGCCTCGCTTATGACTTGACTAAGCAGTTTTATGATCTGGTGAAGTCGTCAGAAGTGTAGTTTTAGTCTGGTATTGGAGGGGATTTGTTAGATATGTGATGGTTTCTGATGAATATTCTGTTTAGTCAAAGGTAAAATTTTGTTGGTCTCTTTCTTAAAATTGCGATTTTTATGGGAGCACATAGCATTTGTAAAAGGGTATATTGCTGCATGTTTCAACCACAAAGTTGCAGATTCAAGTCATGTGGTCCGCTAAAGAAGAAAGAGAATTTTTGATTATTGAATTGGGTTTATTTGCAGAGGGAGAGTCTGTGGCAGAATACAATTACCTGTCCAGGTGTTTCGACTATTGATGTTGTTTAGACTAGTTTTCTTTGCTACTTGTGTTCTTTTCTGATCAGTAATTCAAGCCCATTTTCTTTATTGGCTCTGATAATTTATATTTATTTATTTTTAAAATTTTATTCATAGATTGTGGTTGCTAATATCGGATTTCAGATTATTGATCATAGATGTCATTATCATTGAAATATGTTCCTGCTACTTTCAGTGATCAAGAATTGAAAATTACTTGTTAAGTTGCTGATATAGAACCTCAAAAACTTCTTGTCCTTGTGTAGTGACAGCAAAACATGATCCACTATGTCCTGGAAAATAATGTAAATTATCAAGTCACAACTTATCCTATATTTTACTGGGAAAAAAAGGTGGGTAACTTAGTCTTGAGCAATCACTTCTATGGTTTGTTTGGGCATGTCTACTGAGTGAGAGTTTCTAACGTGCCACCAAAATCATCGTTCTGACCCCTCACATCGAAAAAGAGAATTCCATTGTATTGTAGAAAAGAAGAGCGCCACTTCATTATGATTCCTCTACGTTTTCAATTCCCTGCAATGCTTCAAATTTTGAAGAGCTAACAATTTTGCTTTTCCATTTCCACAGCACACACAAACAAGCCCTAAAACTTGTCTTTTTCCCTGAAAATCTTCACTTTCAGATGATTTTGTTAACCTGGTTCCTTGCGTGCTTACTTGCCTGTTATCTCGATTTTTGAGTTGAGAAATGCAAAGGAAAGGTGTCAATGAAAGTCTAACTCATAATTGTGGGCGTTAATACGATAAGAAAGTTGATGAGCAAAATGGAATGTCTAATGGAGGTTATCTGAGGTTTTCCAGTTTTTGTTATTTTGCCATAGTCTGTAGATGGATGGCATGTGTATTGTGTAGGGCTAGGATACTTTGTAAGGGATGGCATGTAGGGCTAGGATTGTTTCTTATTTTGTGAGCTTAGGTTGGAGTTCCATTGTCAATTGTGTACTAGTGGGATATTAAGGTTAGTGTTCTAGAAAAGGATCAATCTGTAGCTAGAGACAATCATCGAGGGGATTATTTTTTCTTGGATATTGTATGAATGATAGATTTAGAAGAAACGCATCTACAATGATGGATGACTAGTTCCTGAATCTTATGATTATTATAGTAGCTCTTATTCCATCCCCCTTGTGTACTCTTTTTTCGTAATATAATCTTACTGTTACCAATAGTAGAAAAAATAATTATGATTGTTATGGAGGGTTTGACGCATATTAATCAGGAAGTGGATGATATATATTGTATTGGCCCTCTGGTCCAGTAAGTAGCTGGGCATCAACCATTTGAAAAGTCAAACACAATATCTCATATGCATGTCTCCTGAAGTTGTACAAGTAGGGTGACATGAATGTCAGCTTGAAAGTGGTTTTTGTTTTTTTCCTTTTTCTTTCAAAATTCCCCTGTTGAGCTCAAAGTAATTGATTTTTTACTACTTCCTCTTAAAATGTTATATTGCACATGAGGTTTGGATCCCCAATCCATTGATCTTCAATCAAAGTGGCGGAGAGTGTCTATGGTGGGTGTTGGAGTGAATGATGCAATGATTAGTGGACAGATGAATTGTGTTGTTTGTTCTGTCTCTATGTTGGGTGTTGGAGCGAATGATGCAATGGTAGTGGACAGATGAATTGTGTTGTTTGTTCTTGGTCTGTTACATATTTACATATCTGGTACTATCAGTTGGGTGCCAACCTAAGATATAAAGCCGTTTGGGACTTGATCATTACCAATTTGTAAGAAAGCTCTCCACTTTGTTTAGACAGTAGCTATCTTTATGGCCCTGCATAACTCTTAGTAATGTTAGTATGTTACTCTTGCGAATTTTCCGATTAATTAAATTTCTCTTTTCAAGACCCCTAGTTGAAGAGATGCTAGAGAGATTGCGGAGAGTTTCTTATGATAAGGCATTATATCTGATTAACTGGAAAAATGTTGTGAAGTTCTGGGAATAGGTAATTGAGACAAGTGTAGGGCTCTGTTAAGAAGATATATGGGAAGACAAGGAAGGGATCTAGAATAAAAATCATTACAATTTGTTTAGGGAAGGCCAGCTGGCATGGTACCTTGTTGAGTCACTTGGTAAATAAAATGTTGGGTTTGTGGGGATGTCATTTTAGGTTGGTTAATGAGTCCTCAATGTTGAGTCTTTAGAGAAGGGGTGAGATATGTTATTCTTCAAGGACAGACGGTAAGCTGTTGGGAAGATGTATGGGTGAATGTTTATCCATTTAGGGCCTGTTTCTTTAGTAGCATTCCGACGAGAATTTGTGATGTTGGGAATTTCTGATATTGATAGTATGGTTGTCCCCTTGGCATTATAAATGCTATGTTTCTTTGCAAGAATTCTGAATTCCAACTACCTGACAAGTCACAAATATCCTTCTGAGTTCTCTAAATTCTGGCATCCTTAGCATTTACAAAAGCTTCTTTGGCCTTGAGGGTTTTGGAATTCCATTTGGGGGACAGCGTGTGGAGAAGTTTTAATTTCTCCAGACAAGAATTCTCCGAATTCTGCTAAAGTAACAGGCCCTAAAAGTCTCTTTTCCCAATTTCTCTGAAGTCTTGTCCTGCAGCATAGCATTTTATCATTATTATGAATGATTGAGAGGTATGGTCGTCTACGTTGTTTGTTATTAGAGATTGTTGTCTGAGTCAGAAGAGTCCAAAGTATGTCTTTGTTAAGTCTGCAAACCTCTATTTTCATTTTCAGGGATGAGACCTATGTGCGAGTATTGGAACAGTGTCCTTTACAGAAGTCTTGAAGCCACTATTGGAGGCCCTTAATCAAGGCCCATTTCTAAGCCCCTGCGTTCTCTTGTTAGGATAGAGCCTTGCTTGCCCCAAAGTGGAGGCATTGTCTTGGGTGGTTGTCACAAGAGAGTAGAAAGCCTCTATCATTGATAAAATTTAGATGAAGGGGCACTATGATGGAGTTAATTTCTGATATTTTTCCCATGGGCAATAATGCTAATGAGTACTGAGAGCAGTGACCACTTCGTTATTAAATTCTAAAACTCTGTTGATGTGTGTGTGAGACTCCTGTGTTTGAGGTCTTATGTGCTCCCCAAAACCTGTGTGATGTTCTCTAAGCTTGGTTGGCTGCCCATTCTCAGGAGGTAGGATGAAGCATGTGTAGGATGTTGTTTTCATTGGTGGTTTTGTCAATTTTGTAAGGAAAGGAATTGTACGATATTTGAGGGGAGGAGACTAATGTTAGCGTGGTAAAAATAAAATTTGAGGGTGGTGAAATGTTCTGTGGCTACTGGGAAATAGTTTTTCTCACTTGACTCACTATTGTTTGTTATCCTCTTGGGAAGCATTATCTTCAGTTCAATCTCCTAAGATTAGAAAGCTGAAGATAATGAGTTGTGGATCCTTTTAGTTATTTATTTGGCAACTGGTACACTATATGTGGTATAACCTACCTACCCAGGGTCGATCCTAGGCAGCTGTGTAAGAGTAGACTCCCCTTTCCACTGTGGTCTTGTGTTTCTGATGGAGTTGTGGAGTGTGGACCCTTTAGGGTGTTTTAAGTTCAATGTCAATGCATCTCTAGAGGCAAACTGTGTCAGACAGGCATGGGGAAAGCGCTCCGTTGAAGAAAAAGGGATCTGTATTATTGTAGTCTATGTAGAGGTTTGAGCATCGCACAGGCTGTCAGGATTTTTCCTTCTTTTTCAAGCCCACTGATGGTGAAGACTGATTCGATAGACGTTATTGAGGAGGTCCTAAAGAATTCAGACTTCCCATCGACACTCATTTCTAAGGATATTAAATGTCTCTGTAGACCTTTGCTAATGGAGTTTAAAGCATATTTTTAGGGAAGAGAATTCTGTGGGGGTTCAATAAGAGATCAGCAAATAATAGTTATCTTGGAGTGATCTTTATTCTTTAGTGCTTCCTCTGTTGTTGCGGTTTGGTAGCTCTGTTGGCTGCAAGACTGATATACCAAGTTGTTTTTCTGTTATATTTTCAGCTTGGTACTTGTTTTCTCTGTATTTCAATGGAAATGTTTAGTCGCCACTCAATGAAGGGGAGAGTTCTTCAATGGTTTTGTCAATACTTTAGCCAATTTGCTTCTTTTCAAATTGCTTTATTTCATATGATTCAGTCCATTTGGGGGCTATTCCTCAAAATCTTTGGGTGCTATTTTTTCAGTTCTTCAATTTGAATGCTTTGGCCAATTTGCTTCTTTTTATATTACTTTATTTTGTCTGATTACCACATTTTGTGGGCCATTCCTCACAATCTTTTGAGTCCTGTTGTTTAAGTTTTCAATTTCTTTTGGGTACTTTGCTGGGTATGGCCTAGTGGCCAGGAAACCTGAAGGAAAGCTACCCTTCCAGGGATTGATCCCTGGAGGGAGCTGTGGGAGTGGGCTGGCTTAACCACAAGGACAACCCTATGTTCCCAATTTCTTTTGGGTACTTGTCTAAACAAAGTTGTGAATGAATTCATGCATATATAACTCCCTAATAATGAGCACTTCATACTATCAAGAACTTATTAGTTATAGCCTTATACCCACTGACAAGAAGATATTAGTCACATACCTGTACCTATATTTTGTTTAACATGCCAGTAACTCTAAAACACTACATTTAAGCCCGTGGACCGACTGGATAGACTCAGCAATTATTGCAACATCACTTATAATACTCTAATCTATGCTCACATGTTACTTGAAGGGATCCAACAGTTCCTGATATTTTGGATGATTTGTTTTTAGGCTTAAGTGTACATGCTTTACATCTTAAAAAAATAAATAAAATCTGTCATTCTGTACATATCGATACAGAATGAGAGCCTTTTCTATATACATCAATGTGTATGGCATGAACTTTTATGCTTAAGAAAAACTATAGAGCCTCTATTTGTTTGTTTTAAAATACATAGGAATTGAATGCATAGGATTTATGCCATAAGTAGTTAATAAAAATGAAGACCATTTTCAGATATTGGAATCAAATAACATTTCCTTGTGTGGAAATAGAATCAAAGAAAAATGGTTATATGGAAATGGAATCAAAGAAAAATGGAAAATGAACAGCCATCACCCTTAGTTATTCATTTCCCATCTTCCTTGGATTCTTTTTCCTTAGAAGGAAACATTATTTGATGCTCATTTTTGAAAATTCACCTTTGGTCTTCATTTTTAACCACTTATGGCAGAAATCTTATTCATTCAATTCCTTAAAGTATTAATCAGCTCATTTTCAGAATGCTGATGTGTGATACATATTTTCTGTGTTGTTGATGTGTCCAGGTTTCTTGCTTTGGTCTCTGCAACCACCTTTTTGGAACCTTGGCTTCATGAATATTGTAATTTGGGCTTTGTTATCTTTTGATAATCAGGGAAGCATGTTTTGTGAATGGTTGTGTATGCATTTATTTAAATATCATGAGCTTTCATGTCTTTGAGCATCATTTTTTCATCTGTAATTATCAGTTACTTAACCTAATAGATGTCTTGTACCCAGAGCTAGGGTAACCAGATGTAGTTGAAGGAGTAATGGCCACGTTTTATTTAGCTTCAATATAATTTGACATGCAGCCATCTTTCTTTCTGCTTATCTGAATTGTGTCCATGTTCTAAGACATTAGCAATAGATCAGTTGTTTTGACATTAGAATGGGTGATATTTTTTCTGAAATGAGCAACAAAGTAGTATCAGTAACATACCCTACACGTCTAACCTGCTGAATCCATATGAGGTTTTTAGTATGAAACAAAGGTTGTAAGTTAAGTGTTTTTTTTTTCTTGGTACCCAGCTTAGTGGGCTGGGAGCTTGGGACCTCAGTCCTCTGGTGAGGGGAGTAGACCTTGGGTGAGGGAAGGCGACTGCCCGGGTTTGAACCCTGTGCAACCAGGTAAGAATTGATGCCTCTTACCACTGGTTTAAGAGGCACTTCTTATAAGTTATGGGAGTATTGTCATTGCTTGCTGATTTGTAATTTTCTGTACATATCCAAATGTTCTTAAACGCACTTGATTATGTCCTTTCTATTAAAGCTATCCTTGTACTGTCTTTTACTTGCTCGCTCATAATTTGTTTTTCACTTAGTTCAGGAACCCCGGAATTGGTTTTCCCTAGTGCATTCATTGGTTCACTTGAATGTTTGATTAGGTATTGTAATGCTTTCGTATGTTATATGTGAAAAGCCATCACACGGTGTGATCTGTGTCAAAAAAAGTCGGCTTTGCTGAAGCTCAATGATCAAGCCAATCAGATAACAGGTTCATTTCTAGAACTGTGATAATTACTGATTTGTTGTGGAACTAGTAAATCCATCCTTTCTGTTTGAAGAAGCACTACAGAACTTTGGTTGATATAGATTCTATAACTGTGAAGATCAAGTCAAAATATTTCCGTCCCCTTCAATGGAGAATTAGTGTTTATACTGATTCAATAGCTCATATTTCTTGAACACAGGGCTCTCTTGGGTTTGAAGATTTGATTGGAATCTTTTTATTTTTGAAATGATTGGACTTATATTCTAAGTTCACTGGTAATTCACCTGATATATTTGAGAATTCTCCTTATATTCCGTTTCGATAGGAAAACCTAGATACGGTTTCAGAACCGGGTCCACCTGAAATCGGATCCACTTGGAGGATTGAAATCTAGTTTCAAAATCGATTTTAATTTCTCTTTATTTTTTTAATTTTTCTTAAAATAAACATATCATTCAACTTATAACAGTGCCTACCTCCAGTATTATACATAAAAGATGTTTTAAAAAAAAAAAGTTAATTTTTATTTATAGTTTGCAATATGAAAGACTCATGTTGGGTCCATGAGTCGGAACCTATATGGAGCAAGAACCGGACCTGTTTTTCAATCTAAACTTAAATTGAGTTCTAGACACGGATCTATTTATGAATCAAAACATAAAATAAGTTTTACACTCGGTTTTTTGCAGGTCGGAACTTCCGGATAATCGAATAATCTAATACCCATTTGCCACCCTAATTGGAAATATCATATTATATGATACCTAAATACTTCAAAATAGGCAATGTATCATTTTTGTGTTATATTTGATACTTTACTTTCTAATCAAAACCTGTGTCCGTCCCATATTCAGCATCTAAGATCACTGTCATGAGTTTCTTTTAAAAAAGAACATAAAAGGAGTTCTTATTACAATTGTGAATCAAAACCAATTACGACAACACACTGATAGATCAGTGGTGTTGTCACCTTATTTTCATAGGGAAGCCTAGGGATCGGTGCCTGAGCACGGGAACAACCCTCACCACTCGTTCAATTCCCTCCATCTGAATTTTTACAACTAAAGGATAAACAATTTGAGATATAAAGGGAGTTAGATGAGATGAGTTTGAAATATAAATAAATGAGAGGTTCTTTACTGTCTATACTGCTTGAAATTAAACTTGCCCTTAAAGGTTGGAAATTTGCAAATGCCAATAGCGAACAACCACGTTATATTGCCTCATGGATCAAACACCAAATGAATTGTGATGAACTATTTCAATAATTGCATTGCCGTCATATTATCTATAACTTAGACTGATAAAATTCTATCAAGGTTGGTAGGATTTAAACATTTGTAATAATAGCAGCAGTTGTAGTTGGTTCGAATTGAATAATCTAAACATGAATCATGTTGGGCTTTCCAAGTGTAGCTTCAATCCACCAATTTGACCATTGGTTGTGTTGAAGTAGATTTTGTCAAGGCATTAGAAGAGATTGCTGGCAGTGAAGAGGTCTCTTGTTCATTGACTTTGGATATCAATGTTTATAGATTTTTTCTTATAGTATGAATTATATTTATAGTATTAGATTATATTGGTCGTGCTAAGCGCGGGCTTATTTTGATAATTGACTTTTTATCAATTTTTGGCCTACTTAGCCAAGTCTTGACTGGGTTAACTTGAGTCAAGCCAAAACTCATAAAGCATTGAGTCCACAAAATTTCTTTTCATAGAATGAGTAACTCTACTGAGTTCTATGGTGTCCCGTGCAGTTTGGAAATGGGTATGACAATGGGCCGAGCTAGGGTGAGGCTAGCTTGCTTACATTCGGGCCTAAAATGAGGCTCAGACTTTGATGTTCATATCTAAATGTTAAGCCCAAGCCCCAAACCAGCCCCATTTGTTTTAATTAGCAAATTGTAAGTCACTCTTGTTTAAATATTTAAAGTGAAAATTATTTAAAAAATCACCTTAAATGTCTGGTGAGCCAAAAAAGCCCTCGAGCATATTTTCACTTTTGATTGAGAGATGATATCATCACTCGCATCTTCTTTTTTCCTCTTCTCCCTACATTCTCTCCATCTCCTCATTTCGTCTCTCACCCAACCCACTACCCTCGACACCTTCATCATTCTATTTTTATTTATTTGTTTTTTATTCCAAGTCTATTTGGAATCCATGGCTAGTATGCTTCCTCAATTCCAACAATATGGTTGTTTATTTGATTGTGATAAATTTTTATGTTGGTTGTCAACCTACCCCTCCTTCTTTATCGGGCTTAGGACCAGCAATAAAAGAAAATTGGAAGTGTTAAAAATTAAATTAATGAACAGATGCATACCCATATTAATCCTTTTCTCAAATATTTTTGTTATTTTATTTTCTTAAAATATGAGTGATATTGGTTTTTAATCGATGTTTTTTACAGTTCTGTTGATTGATGAATCATTTATGTGAATTTTTGTGGATAGAATTGAAAAGCATCAAGGAGTTTTGCCTTGCAAGACTTCCAAATGGAAAAACTTGGAGATGTGGCAAGGGAAGTGCCACCAGTCTCCTCCTTGCACTCCTTGGCCTTAGAGGCAAATGGGGATGGGTTTGCATGTACAAGGTGGTGAGTTGCAGAGATGGGTTCGAATGGGTTCTGTGTAATGTGAAGATGAAGATGGATGGTGTGAGAAGGAAAAAAAATAGGGATGGGTGGTTGGATTGAGGTGTTGAGGGTGGTGTGTTGGGCAAGAAATGGAGTAGAGAGCTGAGAGCTGAGACGAGACGACACTATCACTCAACTGAAACGAGCACCGATATCACTACTCAAACAAAAGAGAAAATTGGCGGGAGGGCCTTTATTGTTACAATGGATTATGCGGGCCTTATTGGTGCACATGACGTCTAAGATGCTTTTATGGTAATTTCCACTTTTTTTTTTTACTACAATAAGAGAAAGTCATATTACTAATTTTAAGAGCACGTTTGATAACGGGTGAGGAATCTGCAGATCTAAGTATTCCTCGCTTATCCTTGAAACAGGGAATCCTCATTGAGGTCTTTATATTGATATTGGTGCATAGCAATGTATAAAGCTGAAAAAATGGTTTCAGAATGCAAATCCACAAAAGTCGATTTTCAAATCCTATGGAAGGAAGTTTGGACTTGAAAATCCTAAAAAATGACCATGTTCATTGATCCAAATTCTCAATGATCTACAATTGTCAAATGTGGGTTTTCTTCAACTTTATAAAAAATAAAAATCTTTTCCCTGAGGACTTGGTCACCAAACATGACCTAAAAATGATTAATTTGATAACAAAATATGCTTAGAATTATCTGTTTTGAAAGTGATCGGTCATCGTATTGACATTGAATATAACTAAAAATAAAAAATAAAAAAAATCTAACGTTGAAAGGGGAGTAGTGAAAACACTTATAGAAGAAGTAAGGATAGATGTACATAAGTGCAAGTAATGCGCTGTAATGGTGAAATAAAATTCATTTAATTGATCCAACATAGTCGAGACTAGGCTTTAGCGATGATAAGAAATAAAGAAGGAAAATTCAGTTGAGGGGCTTCAAGTGGTGGGGTCACTAAAATTTTCATAAAAATGAGCTAAAAAACACTTGAGGAATTTACAGGTAAAATCCCTATATGACCGCATACGTCACAGCAGGACCCAATTCTATGTTCGATACGGGAGGGGTCCTCGTATGGCTTTTTTTTCATTTTTTTTGTCGTTTTGCGATATGGTCGATATCGACCATTATGCAAGTTTGTATTATATCTCGCCCCGATTCCAGTTTTCACATTTCTCCATTTGGGTCGTCTTTAACATTGCTCTGGAGTTTTTTTCTTCTAGAAATCACCATAAAACGCTATCTCCATGGTGGTTGCACTCCATTAAGACAAAGGTATACATATTATCTACCACCGTAGACTGCTTTATGTACCATAAAACACCATCACTTAGAATCTTCTCCAATATTTAATTGTTAGAAACCCTAGAAACCGTGGGAAATCTTCTTTCTATGTTTCAGGCAGTTGCGGGGGTTTGAAGGGTTTGTTTTGTGACTATGTTAGCGTCCATTGCAATTATAAATAATGCATTATGATTAAATTCGGTAGTGGGAGAACTGTTTGGTCATGAATTGCGTTTTTTATTTGCTTTTTCCCTTTTTTCATGTGTTTGTCACTTTTAGAAGAAAACCATCAACTGGTTTATTCAATCTGCATATTGGACTGATCTTACAAAGTTTTAGACTTTAAAGTTGTATTTCATGTAATTATAGTTGGTTCTCTTGATGATTTTTGAATAATAAGAAAATGGGTGGAACAATGTGTGAGGAATAATACTCAGTAGCATGGCTTGAAAGCATTGTTCCAAGCTTTATAATAAATAGACTCTTGATCAAAATGTCTTTTCTTTCCGTTGATAGAACTATTGTTCTAAATGTTTAGCCAGTGGTAAACGTTTGAGAACAACTGCTTAATCTTTTTATTTGGCATGGTGCACAGAGTTTTTATCAATGTGAAGGCATTCTCTCTGCTCTCAAAGACATATAAATGCTGTTAGTACAGATCTGTATTAACTGTCATTATGAATGTACCTGATTTCCACTGATATCTTTATTACTTTCTTTTGATATAATGACAGCAAGTCAGATAGAGAAGTGTTGTTCATCTTCCACTATGGCGGTGACTTTGAATTCAATATAAGTCGTCCTGTGTACAATGGAGGAAAACAGAAGATGAGATTTTTAGCTACAAACATAACATATGAATCTCTGGTTAAAGAAGCAATTGAAGCATCTAATGGAGACTCATCCATCCAGAATTTGACCATGCAATACCTACATCACAACGGACGAGCATTCTCAATGGTCAGCATTGATGATGATAATGATGTAAGGAGTATGTTCAAAGCATTGGGTGATGAATTGAATGGGATATATTTATATGTCTTTAACGGTCGGAACAAGGAGCAACGCACATGAGGAGATAATTGGAGGTACACTCATAGATTGTATAAGTAGATTGTACCTCATCAAATACTATATTTTTCTTTTTACTTGCTTATTTATGTAATGATTCACTGTAGGTTTCAAAAGAGCTATGTGTGTCGCTCTTGTCCTGGAAAATCGAGGAACTCATCAGGAACTTCCAACAAAAACCAAGTTTTATACTCAACTAGTTGTGGATACGTACCTACCATTGACATCCGTGAAGACAAAGACATGTATTTTCCTACTATGCGGGTCGATTGCAGTCCATGTCAGACGGTAGGACAAAACACTGTTGATGATGATTTGGTATTTGGGACAGACCTTGGTGATGATATCCATCTTGATGGCCCTCCCTCCATAAGCAGAATCCATTCGATTCCAATGGTGAAGGCCGAAAGTGAAGTTGCAAGAGCCAATCCAATAAATGAGGCATTTCATTCTAATGAAACTTCGGACGAAGTTGCAGGAGAAGGGCAGTAACAGGATCTGTACCGAAGATCGTGGTCGCCAAAGAATGGCAATAACGTGTTCAAATTGCAAAGGGAGAGGGCATAACCGTGGAGGGTGTCACAATCCTCTAGTAAGCAGTTGATGGACGTAGGTGGAAGTTTTTGAGTGGTATTTTTTGGGTGGACTAAGATGATGCATATAGTCCCATTGTAAGTTAGAACAGCTGTAAGTAAGAACATTCAGTCTGGAAATTTTTAATGTTGTTCAAAAGCTGCATATAGCTCCATTGTAATTAAGAATAGTTCGAAGTAAGAATCGAAGGACATGGATTTTTTTGCGGGCTCTTGCATGATGTATATAGTTTCATTGTAAGTGAAAACAACTCTAAGTGACAATAGTTGTGAGGGAATTTTTGGGGTATTAGATGATGTATATAGTCCTATTGTAATTGAAAATCTCTGTATGGGCATTTTGTATGGTCGTCCTCTTTGTAAATGGATCTTGGAAATATTAGAAATATAGTACATCATTTTGTATTGTCGTCCTGTCATAGTCCCATTTGGTTTGGATGTGGAGATACTTTGGTGGCACTAAAATGGTGGTTTTTACAGCTACTGTTACTCATTATTTGGTCTTAAGAATATCAGTAAAATGTTTATTAATGTAAAATGATGGTTTCACCTAGGTTCTTGTGATTCAGATTACATGTAAATTTACATGAAATGGCAGACAAGCATGTGTCGCAAATCTTACACCAGATTCAATGATAATGTAAATAATAATAGTTGATATCGACTATTTTATAGTCGATATCAACTATATAACTGGAAGCCATTTTTCCTTACATTTGAGTTATTGTGACATTTATGGTCGATATCGACTACTAAAACTAGTCGACATTGACCATGTAAATGAAAGCCATTTTTCTCTGTATGGTCGATATCGACCATATAACTGAAAGGCATTTTTCCCTGTATGGTTGATATCAACCATTTAACTGAAAGGCATTTTTCCCTGTATGGTCGATATCGACCATATAACTGAAAGACATTTTTCCCTGTATGGTCGATATCGACCATATCGCGAAATAACAAGAAAAAAAACGAATATGAGTTTTCTCCTTTGGTTGCTGGTGCTGCTCCATGGCCAGGTGGGTTTCTTCAAAATGAGAATCCATACCTAGGTGGGTCTGTTCCAAATGGGGTTGAATGTGGATTTTCTCAACAAACTTATCAAGATATTAGTACTGAGATTACATACTCTGATGGGTTTGGTTCTGATTTTGATTTGAAATTAGCCCAAGTTGGGATTTATAGGATTTCAGGAGAAACTCATCAAGAAAGTTGCAGAAAAGACGTGTTGGGTTCGAATGGGTTTGATTTGAAACTTGTGGAGCAAGGGTTCTCACATGAAATTGGTGCCCAAAACGGGACTGATTGTAAAGAGGAATTTTGAAAAAGATGATATAGCCCTCAGCAGTGGCGATGAGGAAGAAGGGGTCATGAAAGGACCCATCCCTCCCCCTCCCCCTCCCCCTCCCCCCTTCTCCCTCCTAAAAAACCCAACTTCTATTTAGGTTCCCGTATAATGGTCGATATCGACCATTCGCTAAACGACAAAAAAAAAATAAAAAAATACAAAATCATACTTTGATGACCTTATCCATAAATACTGTGTTTCTGGGACTTCAAGAGTGGTATGGAGTCATACGGGCACCTACGCCGTAAATTCCTCTTAATTTTAACTTAAGCGGTACATCTCCTGTGCTAAGATTATATATTTTCTGGACCTAATTTCTTAACTCTCCTTTCTCTCTATGTTGCTACCTCTTCCCTCCCATTTCTACTCATCTTTCTCTATTCCTCCCCCATTAACAGCTCTGCCCAACTCTCTCTCATCTTTTTCCCCATGAACCTCTGATCGTTCTTTCCTGCTCGTCTTCCACAATATATGTCCTTCTAAAACTTATTTTCTTCTCAGGGATCAAATTCAAAACCATTGCCATCTAAACCACATAAGCCAGAAGAAAGAAAACTTGGATCAGGTATGTCTTAATCTAGGGTTTAGGGTTTCCCAAACTCTTTTCTTGCTTGGATGTGGACTCCAAATTGAGCCGGGCGTGGGGACACTACAATCGGTTCATTCTTGTTACGCTCAAGTCGGGCTGGATATGGACCCTCCTAATGTGGCAAACCTGGACTGGGAAGCCTGAATTTTGGACCGATCTGACGTGGAGTTCCACGTGGCGCTGAGATGGACCAACTAGTGTATTCAACTTTCATGTGAGCGGGAGAATGAAAAAAACAAGGGATATCAGGGTCTCTGCCAGGCAAAAGGGGAAATCGCTGTCTCTGCCCTCCATTTCAACAAATCTCCTCACCTTCCATTTTCTCTTTAAATCCCAGGAAACTAAATTCCCATTTCCCTGTTCTCGGCTCAAACCAAAACCCTAAAACTGCCTTCATCCGCTGCCGAAAACCCGATACCGAAACGCAGAGTGATGTTGATTGCATCGGCACCGGCTCTGACGTTGAGTGCGTAGTAGCGGTCGCCTCTTCCGACCCCTGGACGTCGGGATCTGATCAGATGTTGCCGCCGCTACGACGATCATCGAAGAGCTCGAGCTTCGAAGTCGAAGAAAATGAGGGGAAATCCGATCTGGGTTTTGCTTATGGAGTCTGGGATTCGGCTCTGCTCGTGTCGCTCTTCTTCTTCTGGGGTACGACAATGGTGGCCATGAAGGAGGTGCTGCCGAAGGCGGGGCCGTTCTTCGTGTCGTCCTTTCGGTTAATCCCAGCCGGGGTGATGCTGATTGCGTTCGCGGCGGCGAAAGGGAGGAAGCAGCCCTCTGGAACTGCTGCTTGGGTTTGGATCCTCTTGTTTGGAGTGGTGGATGCTACGTGTTTTCAGGTGGGGTTTGCTTGAAAGATTCAGCAATTGCCGCTGTAAACATCTTGGAAGGGATGTAAGCTGTAGTAGCAGTTTGATAACAATTGTTGTTTTGTAAATTGGAATTTTTTGGGTCTTCCTCATTCTAAAATTCTTAGTGATTGACTTTGAAATCATGATTATATGTGTGCTTTGTGTTTGGTAATTGGACATGGATTTTTTGTAGAAGGTTTGCAAAGAACTTCAGCTGGAATGGACAGTGTGCTATAATTCGTTTTGACTTTAGTTGATTATTAATGATATAATATCCATAGTTTAACTAAAGTTAGTGTAGAGGGCAAGATGTTGGTGTCTTGGATTTTCCTACTCATGGTTTTGAAACTCTGGACCTTCTGTCCTACTTTCCTGTTGATTTTTAAACATGGGTCTTCCTTTGATACTTTGTCAAGTATTTTCCTGTCAACTGTGTCCTTAAGGATGTAATTTTTCGGTTGTTTCTTTAATTACTAAATATTTTTGTTTTGGGATCAAGTTCATATACTTGGGGGAAACATTCTCTCTAGTGCAATTGGTGGGTGTGTTAGTGACAGTGGTTGCCATTTACATGGTCAACTACCGGAACATTATTGATCAAGCATAAGCAGCACAGGCAGAAGTCTTTGTTTAATAAAAATAAAAAAAGCAACACAAGTTCAGTTGTAGTTCTCGCCTGTATAGAAAATATTTGGCGCATTGTTGTAGAGCCAAACAAGTTCAACTGTAATTCCAGTGCCAAACAAGGAATAAAGCCTTTTGGGTCTTTGGAGGATCTGCAACCAGTCACACCCGGTTAGGAAGACATTTGGGGACTGCAACAGAGTGAGGTCTTTGATTGAATCACACTTCGTTCAGATGATTGAGAGGGTCATTTCAATGGATTATGGACTTAGGGAGGAGTTGAGGGTGTTGATGGAGAAGGAGGTGAAAGTGCCCGTGGTGCTTGTGAAGGGGAAACTGATAGGAGAGGCTGATGAGGTGCTGAAATTGGAAGAGGGGAAATTAAGCTTTCTTCTTGAAGGGATTCCACAGGCTGCTAAGGTGTGCCAGGGGTGTGAAGGGATGAGATTCGTCATGTGTTTGGATTACAGTGGTAGCTGCAAGATCTTGGATGCAGAGTAGAAGAGAGTTGTGAAATGTGGGGAGTGCAATGAGAATGGGTTGATTCAATGCCCCATCTGTTGCTGATTAGGTGATGGTTTGATCTGTTTACAATCATTCCGTGTGGCAAATGTTGTTACAAGATTTGAACAAATTTGTAACGGTTGTTCTGATTGTTTTCGATGTCGTGCTTGTGATATTATTGTGTCGAATGTAGCATCCATCATGTACCCTTCCTAATTGGAAGCTACTATTATGTAAGGGTTTGGTTGATATGTGAAATACTCCAAATGTGTTTTTTTTTTTTTAACTTTGATTAATGGAAGTTGCTGTTGTATGAACCCATTGTATTTGGGGTGAATGAATGAAGAACTTATTTTTGTATCTGTATATTTCATCTTTCAAGCACTTAAAAGAGTCTTATTTGGCATATTGAATCTTCTAAGATTTTGTCTAAAGAGGCCCAAGAGGCTAGTATTCTTGTCCATTCCATTTGAAGAGAAAACTAAAATTAGAACGAGTAGAAAGTGACTGATAAACTTGGAATGATTTCAGATATGAAAAGCCCTACAATGTGAAAGGAATTTCCAACATTCGGTTAACACAAATCTGTATAAACCTTGCTAAGTATCCCTGTTTAGCCCACTTTCCGAGGGATTTTTTGGTTGAAATTTGGGGCGTTCCAAGTCCATACTATAAACTTAAAATCTGTTATTTTCCGGCACAATACAATCACGTTTGCCTACTTTTCAAACCACGCACTTTTGCAACACATTAGCTAAATTCTGCTGAAACCGTGATGGATTTTTTGTCCAAAATTTGGGTATAACCTATGGGATCCCATAGTTAATTAGATGGTTTCTTAGACTAAAAATTATGGTTCCTCAGATTTATGGCATGACTGCTAGTCCCAAGCACAAATAAAGGAGAGTTGCATAGGACCAGCAACAACGTAGCAATGCGAGATTTAAGTTGAGCAAGAAGCAAGCACTATGAATTGGCAAACATGGATCCTCTTTTTTTATATCTCCTGATGGGTTGATGAGGAGAAGATGCTTCAATACTTAGCTTAGTGTACATAGATAGCCAGTTTCTTTCAGCCTACAAATAATCTACAAAAATAAAGCATCTCTAATTTCTCAGATCCTCCACATCAAATCAATGATCAAAATTTGGAGAAGAAAAAAAAATCAAGAATGGAAGATTAAAGGGGGGTATATCACAAATTCATTATTATATGACCTATAATAGATTGGAACATGTCAGATATAACACGCTGCACATCTCCTGAACTGTGCTCCAAGATTCACAATTAAAGAAAAATCCATTCATTTACCCAACAAGATCTCTTCTCTACCTAAAACAACCTCTTGTCTTAATCTATAATAACATGTATGAATTTGAAACAACCATTCATAGTTAAAGATACTTAAAATGTCGTGCTAGAGATCGCAGCCATTCATAGTTCAAACAACCACTCTATATGGCTAGCCAATATGCATACAAACACCTGGCTGTAGCCCTGATCTAACATAAGGGTACACACTACACACTAATGTCAGCGTGTTGAAAACCATTCTGCGTGTTGAAAATCTCAACAGCATCTGCTGCAATGGTGGCCTGTTCAATACCATTTCTATTTCTATTAAGTTGGGATGCCTTCTCATGTTCAATGTTTCCCTTGTGGAGTCCACACTCTTTGGCCTTGGCATCTTCCCTTCACCATCTCCCTTCCCTCTCATGCTGCCCAGCTAAAAAAGGCCTCGTGAAAGTCTCGCACCCAATCGACACATAACCCTACTCAAGCCATTACAAAATAGCATCTATTAACACAAACAAGCATATGAGTAGTTGAGATAAGCTTCCTTGTAAGACAGGCATTTGCTCTTCAACACATCTCTAACCTCAAAACTGAAGCAGACATTTAGCATAGGAGGGAACTAACCGTAAAAGCTATTGTTTTCTACTTAGGCCCCGAATGTGATGTTCTTGGGTGGTTTCTTTATTATCATTTGTTTTTGCTTATCTGATGCATTTTTATGTAACTACTCTTTCTATGCGGACATCAAGTATGTACTCATAGATCATTCTCTTGTAAATTTGATTTCTTGGAAATGAATTTTTGGACCATTTATAAAAAGAAACAAAAAAAAAAAAAAAAAATGATAGCAAGAATTCCAATCATCTTACCCAAAAATTAAAGCAAACACTGGTGTCAGAAATGTAAGGGAGCTTAGTCGCGTCAAGCTACCTGAAAGTGCATCACAACAGTGACATTTAGAAGGCTTCACTAAGTTTTTCTAAAGCTAAAACAGTACCTTGATTAAAAAAATAAACGTACCTAGTCGTTTGGATTAGATAGAAAAAAATAAGTAAAGAACAAATGACTCCCGTGACTTATTTGGAAAAAAAAATCAGCCAATTCAGCTGATGCCTAAGTATTAACAGCAGTCATGGTTGTCAAGAAAGGAAAAAAAAAATGGAATTTCCATAATAAACAATTAGCCCATCATCGACAGATCAATGAATGCAAATAAATGCAGGAACAACAATGTGCACCCTGCAATATAGCAAAAGTTAAATACTATATTATTTTAAGTATTGTTAATTGTATATCATTAATAATCAACTAAAGCCAAATTGAATTAGAGCAGAAATTTGACAGACACTGCCCATTCCAGCTAAAGTCCATTGCAAACCTTCTGCAAGAAATCTCTATCCAATTACCAAACACAAAGCACACATATAATCATGAATCCAAAGCTAATCACTGAAAATTTTAGAATGAGGAAGACCCAAAAAACTCCAATTTACAAAACAGCAATTGTTATCAAACTGCTACTACAGCTTACATCCCTTCCAAGATGTTTACAGCGACAATTGCTGAATCTTTCAAGCAAACCCCACTTGAAAACACGCAGCATCCACCACTCCAAATAGGAGGATCCAAACCCAAGCAGCAGTTCCAGAGGGCTGCTTCCTCCCTCTCGCCGCCGCGAATGCGATCAGCATCACCCCGACTGGGATTAGCTAGAAGGACGACACTAAGAACGGCCCCGCTTTCGATAGCACCTCCTTCATGGCCACCATCGCCATCCCCCAGAAGATGAAGGGCGACACAAGCAGAGCCGAATCCCAGACTCCATAAGCAAAACCCAGATCGGATTTCCCCCCATTTTCTTCGATTTCGAAGCTCGAGCTCTTCGATGATGGTCGTAGCGGCGGTAACATCCGATCAGATCCTGAGGTCCTGGCGTCGGAAGAGGCGACCGCTACTACGAACTCGATGTTGGAGACGGTGCCGATGTAATCGACATCACTCTGCGTTTCGGTATCGGGTTTTCGGCAGCGGATGAAGGTAGTTTTAGGGTTTTGGTTTGAGGCGGGAGCAGGGAAATGAGAATTTAGTTTCCTGGGATTTAGAGAGAAAATGGAAGGTGAGGAGATATGCTCTGAAATGGACGGCAGAGACAACGATTTCCCTTTCGCCGAGCAGAGACACTGATTTCCCCTGTTTTTTTCTTTCTCCTGCTCACATGAAAGTTGAATACACTAGTTGGTCCACCTCAGCGCCACGTGGAACTCCACGTCGGATCGGTCCGAAATTCAGGCTTCCTAGTCGGTCCATATAGACTTACTAGTCTTCGCTAACGTTTAAGTCAGCAAAAAGTCTACCTAGATAAACTTTTTTGGCCAGAATTTTGGACAACCCCTATGATAGCCCTTGAATATCATAGTGATATTCAAGAGATGTCATAGGAGTTGTCCAAAATACTGGCTAAAAAGTTTGTCCAGGTAGCACTACTCTTAAGTCAGTGTGATTGGATACTTTTCACTAAAATTAAATTTTAGAATGAAACTGGACTGGGTTTAGTCTTGGCTAACGTTTACATTGAAATTAAATTGTAGAATGGGTTCACTAAAGAGGCATCTGTCTACCAAAAGAAAAAAAAAATAATGGGCCATTGCAGAGGAAAGATCAAGATATTATGAATGCTCTAAAACTAATTAAAGTGTCTAAGCTACAATTGTAGAAAATGAGAGATGATGAATGAGAATCTTTATTGATTGATCAAGTGTCTTCATTTTGCAACAAATAGAGTATTTCTATCTTGAACATGAATGATATACTTGTAGTTTCTGGGAGGCCACGACCCAAAGTCCCACAAATTACAAATTTACACCATATCGTGTCGAACTATTCTACACAATCATCAATATGCAACTTCAAGAGCTCAACAACCATTTCATAGAGGTTAATACTAAGTAGCTTTTTTGTGTGGCTTGCTTGAATCCCACGAATTTTTTTTCTGCTTTTGACAAAGAAAGGTTTGTTCGTCTTGCTAAGTTTTATGCCTCTAATTTTTCTGCAATAGACCTCGTGATACTTGACCATCAACTTCAAAACTACATTGCTGATATGCGCTCTAGCAACTAGTTTTTAGAACTTAATGGAACTGGTGACATTGCTAGAAAATTAGTGGAGACAAAGAAGGAAATCGTATACTCATTGATTTATTTGCTTCTAAGATTGACATTGATTTTACCATTAGCGATTGCGACGATAGAAAGTTCTTTTTCAGCAATGAAGTACGTAAAAAATAGGTTGCGTAACCGAATATGAGATCAATAGATAAATGACAGTTTGGTCACATATATTGAAAATGATTTGTTTGCTAGTGTTGATAATGAAACGATTATGCAACAATTTCAACACATGAAAACCCATCGAGAGCAGCTATAGGAGTTTATGTATTTGGACTTTCATTTTGGATTAAGAATTATTAGTAACAATGTAAAAAGTTTTATGTTTATTTTTATTTGAGAATTCAATGTTATCTTTATCGGATTATCGGAAATAGATTATTTGATAATTTTATATTATATTTGTCGAATTATTGAAAGTAGATGACAGATGTTGGTAAAGGGAAAACTAAATTTATTCGATTTGCGGAATATAACCCTTTTGTTGACTCCACTGACTCGAATTACTGGCGCGCCACTAAGAATAAAAATGGACTGGGCTTAGAAGCTCTCACAACATTCTTTCCCTTTCACATAGATGTATGGATTTTATAATGTTAAATTCTTTCATGAGTCTTGGGTCATTATCATAATAACTGGATTATGTTCTTTGTACTCCCATAAAGAATGCCAAATTGACCTAAACTAAAAGAGTATGTTGAATAGATTAATATGACATTTCTTGTTGTTAGATGTAATGCAACATTTGGAAGTTGGCCTGCAATTATTTTATTATATTTTGACTATTTATTTTAAACCCTTTGATGTTATGGCTAACAATGTAGGGATAAATCTAAGTTTTGGTAGATGTCTAATTTGTAGATCTTTTTAGTTTGAGTGGTCAATGGCCCATAGGCCATGCACATGGGACATGTTACCTTTAACTAATTTCAATTGTTAACACTTATTATCTTTTAATTAGTGAAGACGTTCTTCTACAAGCATTTACAAACACACCACACTTCCATTTGGCCCATGGCTGGTAACACCTTTGTATGTGTCTAACTCCAATTAGGCTGAGAGAGACAAAATGGAACTCCACAGTGGGACCCACCTATTGAAAATCGAACAGCTCAAAGTAAACGCCCTCCGGCAGGAGTTATGCTTAATTATATGGTGGGACTAATTCTTTTTGGAGTAAAATGTGGCCACATACTACGCAAAATGATGGAGTTTGAGTTGTTTAGATTTTCAATAGGTAGGTCGACTGTGGAGTGAACCTCCACTTATCTTCTCTCGCACTGAGTGAGAGGCTTGGATGATCCGGACTGCCTTTTACTTTTCATCTAGCCTTTATCATTTTCCCTCCCTTTTGTATCTTTTGAATGTCCATTCTGTCTATGAAAATTTTCTAATTTATTTAAATGATTGGTGTAACATCCCGACCCTTAACCTATATTAATTAAAATTAATTGCGTGATTAGTGAGTAAGTATGTTTAGAGTTTTAGCGAGTCGGGTTTGACGTATGGATCTCGTGTGCGAAGTCTCGTTCGATTCAGATTGCGTTTGGGTAGAGTAGGGGGTTGGTTTACAATTTCAAGAAGTTTTCAGAGGTTTTTATGAAATTATAAGTTTTTGTGAGTTTAGGTGCATCGGGTAGGTTCCGGTATTTCACGAAATTTAGTCTCTAGTCGCATTTCGATTCGACTCGTCGAAGAGGCCCAAATGATCACTTGTAGCAAACCAATGACTAAACCCAAAATTCCCAATTTATTCTAACCTAACTAAAGCCCCATCCGTTCCTGCCCTTTTCTTATCTCTTCATTCACTCTTCTTTCACTGTGCCTCCTCCAAGCTCTCTCCCTTCCCTGCCTCCTTGCCAACAACGGTTACCGGAGCTCCGTTCTCGCCGGCCGGACTTCACTTCATCTTCCCCAAGTTTCCAAGAGCACAACCATACCATTTTGTAAGCTTTCCATTCACAACCCATCTCAAGGTAAGCTCCTCATGCCTTTAGGTTTAGCTCTTCTTCTTCCTTTTGGTTAGAAATGGACTAGGCTAGCTCTCATCTCCCCTTTTCATGCAATTGTAGGAGTGATTTTGGGATTGAGAGTTGTTTCCTCCACTGTTGAGCTCAAAAGAGAGATTTTCCCTAATTCCCTTGGTTTAGTCAAGCTCTTCATCAAGGCAAGTTAATATATATATTTATGTTTTGATATGTTTGTTTGTTCCTTGATTTGTTGATTGATGATGTTTAGATGACTGCTTGCTCACCTTGATTTGATTTTGGATGAAAACATGATAATTTGGCCTAATTGTATAATGAAATGGATTTGGATTTAGATGAATGGATTGATTTGATTTTTGGGTTTTGAATGGATGAGTTTTACCCTCCATATGCACTGCTTTTGGTTAGAGGGGTTGAAATGGGGTTTCTCCCCATTTCCATTACAGAAACAGAATTGGGTTCTGTTTCCACAATGTACTCGGTGAACCGGCTACATAGGGTCAGGTGTGCCAAGCACCTGACAAAATCACTGTGCCTTTCGTTTTTGTCAGGTGTGCCTTTCTTTTGGACTTAGGTGGAACATCGGCTACATTTTTGGACTCATTTGATTATATGTGAAGATGTTTTGAGCCGACGTCCTTCACAGTTATTCCGGTTGTATCGGGACTCAACTTCGCTCAATCTTGAATGGTATGGGACAACGGGATGTCCCCCTTTATATTTATGCACAAAGATTGTCCATTTGGGTATCGCGAGCCCTAATTTCTTTTGTTGACCGAGTATGGTTGTACAATGCTTCGGGTTTAACATTATACGTAGGATTGGATAATTTATTGCTTCTGATTCCGAATTGTACCATCTGGTACTTGTCTACATACTATGTACATGTTCTTTAGATTGCTTTACTTTGTTTTGCTTTGGGATCACTTGATGAACCTAGATTGATGAACTTAGGATCCCTTTTTTATGTTCTGTTTGTCTTGATGATTGATGGAAGTGTTGAGGCTAGGTGGCTTTGATTGAAAGCTTGATGAGGACTACTTATTGTATTGAAGTTTGAGAAGCTTGCTTGCTTGGTCTTGATTTGATAATGGAAAGTAGTCTCTCTTTTGTCGATGAATCTTGTTAATGTAAGAAAACCTAGCCCCTCGCTATTGTATGTTTAGGACTCTTTGTGTCAGGCACCACTTAGCTATATATCGCCCAACATAGATGGGGCATCATCTGTGTGAGGACCTTGATGAACGTCTGCGCAGTACGACTTTTTATATTTTAGATGGATGTATACCATCGGATATATATTGAACACTTGATCGATGACTATTAGCCTCTTGGTATCCATCTTGCTTGTTTGCCGGGTTTTATCCTATGCCTCTTGCTTGCCGGGTATATTATGTGCCTCTTGATATCTCCACCATGACTCAATGTGAGCATGGGAGTGCAATGACGCTATCCCATGGTAATTAGTATATGTGGACCGCCTATTTTGTTAGATGTTTATGTTAGATTAATATTGATTCGAATGCTATACATTTCTTTCGATCAGGATGCTATGCATGTTTATAATATTGTCTATCGTCTACTCTAATTCGTATTGCATATCTTGATGATATATATACATATATTGCTTGCCGACCATCGTGTCTGATGATAATGTTACTCTTGGTGCATAGATATATACCAACCCCTTCTACCTCGAGGAGGAGACGACGGAGGAGATTCAAACGGATCAGTCTGATGACCTCTTAGACTATTGCACGAACGGTGTTTTTTAACCGTATAGACCCCGTACTGGAAAGCTTTCATGCTTATCTTGGATAGATTTATCTTTTGGTTTCTTTTGGTTATCATTTTGGTTAGGCCCAATTTTTAGCGTGGCCTTTCACTATAACTAATACTTTTGGTTAACTGTTTCAAACTTGAACTTAGATAATATATTTTCATATTGCTCTTAACTATACATCTTGAGATACCACTTGTATTGATGAAGCTTCCGCTATTGTTTTTTGTATTCTAGGAAATGTTTATACCTCACAGCGATCTTCGATCCTTATGGGACATGATTGGGGCTAGGTTGCATTTGATTAGTGTTGAAAAATTTTTAATTGACCCCAATCTCACGTATAACCTCGGTTTCACTTCTGAGGGTGTGACAATTGGTGTTTTGGGTTTTACATATTTATGCATGACTGTAGAAAAGTCGGAAGGCGACGAATGGTGCAAAGACTTTGGTTTTGACCATAGTTTACAAAAATCCCCACCTCATTCCACACACGAGCTGAAAAAAAAATGTTAGATGCCGTTCTGCATTTTTTTTTTTGGTTCAGCTGTAACGTTTAATCCCTTCATGATTTAATTCTGCTGCTCTTTCTTTTGGTTTGCTGTTTTTATTGTGGCCGTTGGCTATTGTTTTGGTAGCTTTTCAGTATATATCTCTTATACCATTTAGCTCCTCTTAATAAAATATAGTTACCATTAAGAAAAAAAGTGATTTCATTCTGCTTCAGATAATGGTGTTGGTGCTCCAAAATCCAATTGTCATCTTTCGGCAAGGAAACTTAAAGTAGACGTAATTCTTTCGAAGTCAGAGGGAGAGTGATGTAGTAAGAAAGAAGAGATTATTATAAAGGCAATTCTCTCCATGTGCAGTTCAATTACTGAAAAGGTTGATAAAGCACCACAAAAGATCACGTTTCCTACTGTGGTATGGAGTTGATATCTCCCTACTTGGTCTTTGGATATTTTATTTCTTTCTTCTTTTTTTTCTTCTTCTTCTTCTTCTTCTTCCTCTTTTTGATATGGTAATCAACTCTTTTGTTCATATAGTTGTAGGATTTTTTTTCTCTTCATTTTCTTATTATTATTTTTAGTTGAAAGTAGTTATAGTAACTTAGAATTTTGCTTTGATAAGATATGCATGATTAAGGGATCCAGCAAAGAGTTTGTCATAGATGAAAGTCTATGAGGCTCTTTGCTCCTACATTTGTGCATCAAAAGTGAGATTTGGAGCTCTTATCGGCCGACAAAATCTAGATTCATCATTTTCAAGAACTGGAGGGTGATTGTTTTGTTTCAAATGGACAACACCTAGTACCAACAGATCATGCAATAACTGAGCATGGTCCTTTTTTTTTTTTTTGTTTTTTTGAATGATAACAAGACTCAACACGCAACCTTGTGGTTGACACTGAGCACCATGCAACTGTGCTTAGCATGATTTGCTCAATGCTCAATGTGCAGTCATGCTCCAATCTCGCATGGTATGGTAATTCTGGAGTCCTTTTTTGTATTGTCGAAGACCATGGACCATTTCATCTTTTCTTTACACCATTTATCGTTATCTTATGGTGAGCCATTTAAATGGTCAACATGCCATTCAAGTGCTTAACACATTTGCCTCATCTGCTATGGAACTTTTAGACAAACTTCTATTATTTTCTTTGTGGATCTTGATATTGGATGATTCTAATTTTTGAGCTGAGTCTCTTCGAGTTTCAGCATCATGTCTGTGGACGGTCGATATATGCCGAGGGATCCATTGATGCTGCCTTTTTTCTACACAAGAAGGTGCTTACCATGTGCACTGCATGTTGTAACTCCAATGAATTTTTCTTCTATCATGAAAATACAAATAACTCTTTGGAAAATCACATTGATGCAGGTTCAATCCAAAGCACGCGAGAAGAATTTTAACTTAATGATGAATTCATATTGTAGTATCTTACACCCTACTGCGCTACAATTTTATTCCAAAATCAATTGGTGATTGGAAACGGCACAATAATAATTTTATGGTGAGGGCGAGGGCTTGACCAAAATTTTAACCGCTCAGGAGTAAGGGTGGACGTTGACCACAACACATATTGATGATAACATGAGCTAATGACTTATATGGGATGAAGGAAAGAGGGCTTATTCGGTTTTGAATTAGTGAATCTATGGGTTTTTTTATTGGTTGAAATGTTGGGCCTCCTTTGTTGACGTGGGGTGACTTGGGGGTGTGTCCAATTGCTTCCAATCTGTGAGGAAGATAATCACTTTGATATGTTGATAAAAGCCTTGTGTTGCATTCTGCGGCTGTGATTTGTCAGTGTGGGATATGACTTTTTTTTTTTTTTTTTTCCTTTTCATAGGTAGATGCAGACATCATGGACACAAAATTGGATTAACCATAGCTCATAACGTTCAGATTGATCCATCCTTAATCATCAAATCAATATTAGTGAAATGAATTATACTTCATAGTTGTAACAAATAAATCAAAGGGATGAGATTTGATTTAAGCAGCTACTATTTAATAAATGGGCCCCACTTACTGATATAAATTGTTGTGCTCCGTGTGCATTTGCACAGAGGGTTTTGAATTTTGATCCTTCCTCAGAGTCAAGAAAAAAAAAAAAAAAAACAATGCAAATCTGCTAGCAGTAGAAAATAGAACATTCTTTAATCTAGATGCTCCATCAGGTGGAATTAATGTTTCAAATTGATTCGGTTCAGGTTCAATGCATACCCGGTTTCAGGTTTCAGACCCAATTATTTGAACTGTATCTGACCTGTCAAACCTGAAAGGGGTCCACTCCAGGTTACAGGACCCGACATGGTAACAATAATAAGTGACCCGGTTTTACACCTGATCACAATATCATAAAACTTTTACACTACTGCCTAAGTGTCTTCAACATCATTATCAAAGCCTTATCGCAACTTTATTGGAGTCCGGTATATAATTTTTGTGTTTCTCCATTACGATCGGTTTGAGGCAAATCCTCATATGTAAGTATAATGTAATCTACTGAGTAATTAAACTATTACTGTCGGATAGATGGATGCTCAGGCATGGACTTGATAGAAGTAAGATCCAGATGCTATTGTCAAGTGGGCTGTAAAATGGGCCTTAACAGAAATTCTGGGTCCGGTCATTTGGTAGATCAGGCTTAGTGCATGAGAGAGTAGCTTTTTGACTTCATTGATAAAAAGAAGATGATCTTTTGATAATTAGTGGCATAAGAGATTAGCTTTTTTTTTTTTTTTTTACTTGTTTTAGTAAAAAGAAGTGGGCTTTTTGTAATTTAGTACTTTTTTATTTGATCCAATTTCTTTTCTTGTATATTAAATTGATCATTCACTTCACTTCACTGATTAAGTAATTTTACCGAACAGGCCTAAGAAGAACCTCTTTGAAATGTCCTTTTCTGATGGAGCCCAGCTGGTATTTTTTTTAATTGCTTATTTAGAGGATAAACCAATGCACATAGCCAACGCTGAAATTTGCATAAACTAAGATAACACAATTTCATCATCCGATCATCTTACACATCGTACATAGTAAAAAATTAACATAAGAACAAAAGGAGTTGTAAATGACTAATCACCCAACCCATCAAACAGGCTTTCACAAGGGCCTTTTTTTTTTTTTTTTTTTTTTATAATTTGTAAGAGCTGCATTCGCTTAGGGATGTGAAGCATGGTGGGCCCATTATGTCATCTGGACCCCACTTTCTCGGCCAGTTGCAGTTGATCTCTTGGCTTCAATGAGAGGTGCAGAGGCAGATATGCAAAATGCTAGAGAAACAAGGGCATGAAAGAAGCAGAGAACCCCTCCAATAGAAAGGAACTTGTGGTGTGAGATCCCGCAATGGGCTCTTGATTTTGAGTTGGATAATGCTCCAATGATTAACAGTAGGAATCCGACGGTTAAAATGACCCTGATCATTTGAATAAACTTGTGAGCTTTAATCACTTGGGACTAAATAACTATGACTCTCTCTCTCTCTCTCTCTCTCTCTCTCTCTCTCTGTATATTCATACATGGAGTGATATTCAGATGAGAACCCTCCACATCGTTCTTAGTGTGGTTTAGCCTAGTCTTAGGCCAATTGGGTCACCTATTACCAAATTACTATGCCCGCGCAAGTTAAGCCCGTCCCCAAATTTCCACAAGCCTTTTTAATCCTCATCCAACCATTATCTCACCGTTGGATTGCAATAAAAAAAATGATATGATGCCTTATAAATTAAACCGTTAAATTTAATGGCCATGAATCAAAAGGGTAAGATGTTCTAATGCTGTTTCATATTTTGTACCCCTAGGTCTCATTGGGATTTTCTATCTCCCACCTCGGCCATGATATGCATGTGTATGTAATTACTTTCCTCTTTTGAAAGCAAATCCAACCTTAGAGGAGTCTATACTTCTAACTTTTCTTCTCACCCTAAGATCTACTAAATTTGCTTAAGAAAAGGGGTAGACTTGAAAAATCAAAGAGCTTACCAGGAGAGCACTAGGGAAGCTGCGGATAACTTCTTCCTCCTTGATGCTCTTTGTATCTCCCTGGGAGAACACACACACTTGCATCCACCAAGTAACGTAGCAATAACATGTGCAAGTGCAAGTAATATGGCTGCGGCAAGCCCTAGGCTATAAGCTTTATGGCTTGCTTCTTTGCACTCAAATATCAGAATCCTTACATGTGCCATCTGAAGAAAAAAAAAAAAAAAAAAAAACTCAAGGTATAATAAAGATAACAAAAATAATATAGAGAACTTGGTGTATGTGTGTATATGATTTATGAACCCTTTTGTTAAAACCACAAGGGGCTAGCTGATATTCATCAATGTTTAATATGACTATGCTTAACCATTTGACCAATGGATTTGAAAACAGATAGTTAAAATAGAAATCTCAATATATGAAGCTTCAAGAAAGGATGAAATCGATTACCCAAAAAAAAGAAGAAGAAGAAGAAGAAGAAGAAGAAAGGATAAAATTAAGAATTAATGAGTGTCGGTTTGAATTGATTTGGACGTGCAGAAATACCCCTATTTGATGTTGAAGGATTACAACTGAAAAAAAAAACTAGAGGAAGGAGACCTATAGATAAAGAGTAAAGGACATGATGTGATGAAAGGGAGTTATCTCAAAAACATACCAGCGGCCCAGAAGGATGATCTTATTGATTAAACCTATTATGTGTTGAATCCATTCATTTTTGTGGGATGGCAACAGTCATCTAGGGAGATAATTGGGGCATATGTCCAATTCATGATGGCTGCCATGTTTTTTTTTTTTTTAATATTATTATTATAACGCAATCAAGAGGGTTGAGAGCAAGGGACCCAAGGTAGCTCACACAATTGAAAAGAAAAGCCCATACTTCAGGAAGAGTGATAGTCCTAGGGATCGATTATTGGGTAACCAAGTGGCATCCGGAGTGGGGTGACCAACCAACTGAGCAACCTCATATTGTCATGATGGCTGCTATGTTATTGCAGTAAGACCCGACCCTACCATCACTAATGTTAGATTGAACATAAAACTATCGCTATAGTTGTCTAATTATATCAAATAGTTTGTTAAAAAAAGGCCAATTAGTAAAGCTAAACCCATTGTTCCATGGTATAATTTCCGCACACATGCACACATAGGGCATGCCATGCACACGAGCATGGACACACTCAAATCTTTCCTGCAAGAGGCACCTCTCATGGTTCCTATGGTCATCAATGTAACCCCCTCACACTTAGTAACCCCTTGTAAATTCACTCACCCTATTTTAGGTTATCTGAATTATACTTAATATTATATTCAACTTCATAAAAAGTAGCACAAGAAAATAGTAAGCTTTGGGATACTTGATGTAATAAACCATATACAAACCTAAAATCTTAAGCTGATAGGTGAAAGGCGCATACAGATATATTAAGACATGTCAAGCCTATTACTTAGGCAATGTGGGATGTAAAACTTCCTAACACTCCACCTCACGTGTAGGCCCAATAGATTTAATGGACGGGCCTGTCACGTGGGCTACATAGGAACACCAGGATCGAAACCCGCTCTGATACCATGTAATAAACACGTATCAACCCAAAAGCTTAAGCTTAGGTAATGTGGGATGTGAGACTTCTCAACACTTGAATCAATTGTTGTGGTAATCTCCCATGATTGACACGTATCCAAGTGGATCCCACGCTCATAGAAATCATAAGAGGCACCTCTCGATTGAAAATTATTATGTCCATCAAGGATGGCCCGACTTAATGGATGTCATCTTCCAATATACATATGGTTTGTAGCATAATCTAAGTAAAATTGAGTTGCATTGATCATTACCTTGTTTTGAACATTTTCAGCTAAAATCCCTAGAATCCCAGCTACTAAGTCCAAAACTACGATCATGACACAGGCCATTGCACATTGAAATTTCCTCATTTTTTTTCTTGGTTGAGGATGGAGAGGGAGGTACTTTTAAGCTGTGAGAATGATGTAGAGAATAAAAGAAGAGGGAGATGAGTACCCCTGTGAAGATTTGGGGAGAACAAACAGAGGGAGAAGAGGCCTTATAAGTAGAAGAATATGATCACATTTAAGACAATGCATTAGTTACATTGTGGAGGTGAGGAAAGCTTCTTTTTAACTTTTACAAAGTTGCTCTTAGCTTTTCATTTTTTCTTTTCTTGCTTTTTCCATGAACTGTTTTCATGGGTGGCAAGGAAATAATGAAGTCATGCACTTGAAGCAATGTCACATGGATGGATGAAATTGAGAACTGAAATGAGTCTCTTGGTAGGGCAGAAAATCATTACTTCACAAACAATGTCATGTTATACTCCTTTTTCTACTTTGATTACACATAAATGCAATTCATATCATTGTTACAAATATCATGACATATCCAAACGTTTGGCTTCCTGTTTTTATGCCTAAACATGGTTTACTTGAGTTCCATACCTTGATTTGGGATTTTTAATTGCCAAGGTTGAAGCCATTGCATAATGGTTGATCCAACACCCAAATTGTTGCATGGATCCACTTTGTCCACTTTTCACTATTTATTTTTAATTTTAATTTAAAAAAAATGTTGGGAAATCTTTGTGAAAGATTGCTAATGCAATTTAGATATAAATGAAAATTAAAAATGTTTTGGTGCAAATTATACGGTATCTTTATACATTTCTTGCCTTTCTACTCGTATGTAAAGGATGAAACCATTATGCACTCACCGTGCTCTGTAAATTACTATAAAGATAAATGCAATTATGTTTGAAACATTCAGTTAAAGAAAAGAGTTTAAAACGTGTTTTCCGTGAACTCTACGGTAATAAATGCATATGCTAGCATAGGAAAATCATTAGTATCAATATCAATCAGCCTTATCACTTCTATTTAAGGTCTGACTTCCATAGAACTACTTTTCCACTCACTCTATTTTAATGAAAAGTTGGTTATATAACTTATATTCAAAGGTCCTGTAGATTGGTAGTAAAAAGTTATAGTTACTGAACCACTGAATGTATATGTGGTTGTTCTATTTTCTATCCTCTTATCATCAATGCCTCATAGATTAGATTGGGATTTTTGTGGATTACTAACTTAGAGGTCCTTATGGTCTGAGCCAGCTTGCCCAACTTGCTTTGGGCAGGATTTGAACCGTTTTTAAAGCATGCTTCTGTATGCTTAAAAGACCAGCCGTCTGAACATATTATAATTACCACAAACGGTAACACAACGACATTTAAATGAGATATTTTACGCACCTCTAGTCCAAGTTCGAGCTTTCCCAAACCCATGCATCTCTGATTAGACCCAAACGAACTGGCAGTCGAACCAATTTGGACCATCGTGCCTAGTTTTGTAATATGGCCTCTGATTGAGTTTTTAAAACAGAAATGCAGATTCTAGACATTCCCAACTACTTTTTTTTTTCTTCTTCTTGGGTACCTCGGCCAAGAGGGCTGGGATCAATGAGAGCACCTGTGCTTGTGGGGAGAGAGCACTCGCACACGGTAGTAGAGGACAGTCCCTCGCACATGCAGGGAGGGAAGACTCACAAAAGCAAAGAGGGAGAGATCTAGGGACTGATCACTAGTCATCCGAGTGAGAGGCGGGGTTCCTAGCTAACTGAGCAACTCCAAGTTCTCGTTTCCCACTATGATTTTTAACGTTAAATAGGTTTGTCTTGTCGTTTTCTACATTAGATCGGTCCACTTGTATTGAATCTGTTGGGCCAAGTTGATCATTTAGTTGAGCATTCAGGCAAACATCTCAGGCAAACCACACCAAAGTTGGTCACAACTCACAATTGAGTCCCAGGGTCAGCCCTTTATGATAGAATTTCAGCCCCTTTTTCGTCCAAAGTGGGCTGTACTTGCGTCGGGCCCAAGAAGATCCAACCAGGATGCAACCCTAAACCCCGAAGCATGTTTGTGGACTACTGGAATGGACCCATTTCTTTCTACTTCCTAACATTCCTATAACAGCAAAGGATCACAGTTTCCATTTAATTTATTTTCTTGCTATCCCAGACATGGGTATGGCGCCGTGAGAGCACCCACACAGGTGGGGAGAGAACACCGCATTACACGGAGAAGACACAGGCCTGCACATGCACTGAGAGATTGCACGACACTAGTGGAGAGAGCATTCACACACACGGGTGGAGAGGTCGACACATGCAAGGAAAGAGCCCAACGGTGGATCCTTGGGCAAGTGACTGAGAGGCAGGGGTAGTCTCCATTCAATTAACCACAAGTCGTATCATAGAAATTAGAGGGATATGAATTCTGAACCAATCATCAACTAGAGGAGTGGAACTTATCATGTTAATGGAGCATTGATCCAAAAGTCACCATGATTTGATAATCCTTATCATTTCACTTGAAAACTTTCGGTATTTGGAGAGGAACCATATGTCTATGCATTACGTCCCTGTTTTAAAGTGCATTTGTGAATTGAAATGATTAAGGAATTATGCACTTCGTATGTAAATGTCCCCGGGAGAGCGGAATCTTCTTGCTTTTCTATCCGTAATATAGGAAATTGAACTCCTCTTTATTAAGAAAAACAAATTCAATTTTTCTTTTTCTCACGATAAAAAAAAAAGTGTCACACGAAACAGCTGTAAAAAGCGCTGCATGAAAAATTAGGACAATATTTCTCTCTAATATTGATTCCTCTCATCACACAAATATACCTACGAATGAAAGATATGACCCACTCGCCATGAGGGAGCCCTTGGCATCGATGGTGGCCCCATCTTTGTAAGAGGCCTTACTCAAACAAGATCTAAAAGAGGATTTATATCCCTGTAAATAAGTAGAGAAACTCATCACGGACCCATCTTTGTAACCCAAACCACTCAAAAATCATGGACTATATAAGCTATTTATTCCAATTTGAGTCGTGCCCACCTTCAAGACAAAGCACATGTTTTGAGACACATAGTAGATCCATTGATTTGAGTCCAAATTCCCAAAATAAATAAATAAATAAAATTGTGAGGCTCTTTAGTAAGTCCCACTTAAAATTTTCTAAATTGCTCAAAATAAGGTTTTTTTTTTCTTAAGATTTAACAAATCTCACTCTAACAAAAATTGGGTTTATCATGAGATTGATTTAAAAAAAAAAAAGGCATAAATCAATATTCCTAAAGCTTCAATTGTTTCTTAGAAATCAAGCTAACGACAGATCCAATGACTATTTGACCCAAGGAAATTGATTTTAGTGATTTAGATTTTCTTGAGTGCCCCACTAATAACCTTCAAGAGTGGACTCTAAAGTGGGGCCTAAGAGATGTCCCAAAATCTCAATCCAGTTAATAATCATATCCTCAATCCAACGGTGGATTCCACATTTGGAACAGGTGGGCCCTGGTGGACCACTGGCAGGATCCGGATTCTGCACTATACCTGACAAATTAATACAATATGATAATCTGACGGACCCACTGGAGTGGGGTCCACGGTTGTTCATTCGAGATGTCGTAGAAGCTCCAAGAGCTTTCCGGAACCAACTCTGGCTTCTGATAAAGCTTCAATTCTCTTCTATAAGAGAAAACGAGTCTTCTCATCTCCCAGATTCCCATCCAAATCCTCCAAACAGAAGAAAGAGAAATCTCTCTCTCTCTCTAGTTTCTTTTCTAGAGTTGACAGCAGGAAGAAGAAGAAGAAGGAAAATGTCGGTGTATGGATGGAAGAGCTTCATGGAGGATGAGGATCGACCCGAGAAGCCTAGAATGTATGGTGTTACAGAGATGAGAGGACCCAATTACACTCTCTTGAACCGAAACGTTCTTGAGGTCTATTCCCCTTTCCTTCTTCTCTTTAATCATCAAACATGAAACTCACCTTAGGCTTTTTTTTTTTTTTTTTTGGGTTTTTTCATTGGTTTGGTGGGTATACAATAGCTGTTGTTGTTGAATTTGTAGTAATATTAGGACCTTCTCGATTAAGGATGACTATTTCTCTGCTAAATTACGTTTGATGATGTTGTATGTTATGCATTTTATGTTTCAAGTGGCAATTGATAATCCAAATTGACTGTTTGTATTTGGGTATCTAACCATTTGTCTTGAAATTAAGATTCTGGGATATGATTGTGGAAGCATTTTCCATGGAAACTGAAATTTGAGAATGATTTTCTATTGTTTGCTGTTAATCTTGTGCCTTATTTTAAGTTCCAAATGGGAATTGATAACTTGGGTATCCTCTTGGGGTTTAATCCTTTTTTTTTTTTCTTCTTAATCTCTCCCATCCAAATGGTGATTATTGCAGTGAATCATGGACCCAAATGGGTAAACACAGGTTGGGCATTTTTGAACGGTTTTGATCTTTACAAACTGAGGTGTATATGTATGGATTTGGTTAGGGCTTAGTTGAACAGTTAGTGTGGTCAATCTTATGTTATAATTGCTTTTATCTTGGAGGAGTGATGACCATACTATATGGTCGAGTAAGGTTAGAATCAAATTATTTGTGTCATCAAAATCCTGACAATGATGAGTGTTTAGTGCAATGGAGTAGATGTTGCCATAGAGAACGATGATGTTTTAATTGGGCAATAGGCCGGAGTTTCAACTAATGTTTATTAGTTGACAGGATGGGAATGCGCATTTGAACCATTTATCTACTACTTGAGTACAAATGAGGAAGCTATGGGTGGTTTTGCCAATTTCCACATATCGGTCAATATCAGGACATTGCTCTTGTTGATTTAGAGCTTTCAAAGAAGTCATATCCGAAAGTCCTCTCTAAAATGGGTACTATTCCAATAACCAATGCACAGAGGAATCAAGTCAATGCAAACTAGTAAATATATCTACCAATCATACACCACAAGTAGGCACGCATAATATTTACGTGGAAACCCTATCCAGGGAGAAAAACCATGATCCGAAATCAAATACTATTGAACAGTTACAAGATATACTTATTGCTCCCTTTCCCAATCAACCTGTCGACCTAAGGACTCTAGTTGTTCTCGCACAACTTCCTCGTTGCCACGACTTCCCTGCCGTGCACCGCTCCCTGTACTTGATCCAACAACACCTTGAGAACCAAGATGATCAAATCTTCTATGAGAAGGTAAAAGCAATAAGCTCTCTAGAACAAATCCTCAGCCTAATCTCTCAATGATGGCTCTAGAGAAGAAGGGATCTCTCTATGAATTATCTCACCTCAGAACAATGAGAGAATAACTTGATTCCTCTACTTAGGGTTGAGAGAAACGCCTTTTAAATAGCCCAAGACTCGTACCTTAGTATTAGAACACAAATAGGACTCAAACTTGGAAATTCCAGTTACAAAAGGAAACTGATTCGCTCACCCTATCTGGAAAAATTCTGCCATCCGATTGATCGGACCATCCGATCGATTAGGTATGGGGTCCGATCGATTTAGTAATCCCTGCCTCCGGAAATCTTTCAATTCAGTGCTTGTTAACTGGAACAGTCTCCACATCCGATTGATCCGACCTTCATCCGATTGATCGGGTCTTGTGTCTTCCGAATTTCATCTATTTTTCTTCTTTTCTTCGATAAAGATCTTCCGGTGAAACAACCACAGTTCATTCTAATATAAATAGAAAATTACAACTTAACGGACCCAGAGTTTTGTCCGACGCATGAATTAGCCAACACATTAAAATCCTAACAGTATCCCTTTAGTAACAATAGCCCTTGGGTTTGTATTTAGCAAGCTTTGATTTGACAAGCATAATTATCTCTGTCCATTTCAGGCCGCTGACAATGATGGAATGCACTGGCTGAATAAACTCTGTCCATTTCAGGCCAGTGATAGATGAAATGCACTAGCAAAATAATCTCCATCCATTTCAGGCCAGTGACAGAGATGAAATGTACTTAGCATAATCATCTCTGTCCATCTGAGGCCTGTGACAGAGATGACTGTCCATCTGAGGCTAGTGACAAAGATGAGATATACTCCTTGTCATTGGTATTGACTGAAATCCTTGCTGATAGAAATGTCTGAAAATCCTACTTTTTTGTTTGCTGTCAGCAATCCCATCTCAATGCTCTCATGGTGTTCTAAAATGCTGCACCCTTAGAACCTTAGTAAACCATATGGGGTATTTGTTGCTAAGTAAAAGAACTCAGCATATATTAGGAAATCCAAGGGGAAAAAATCTTTAGGTTGCAAACATGTGTGAACTCTGAAGTATTTGATATAGCAATCCTGTTTGCTATGAAATATGTTGCTTGTTTCAATGAGTCCCTGAACATACACATTACACCTTTTCACTGTTTCCCCTTTCACATGAATGTGCTGGGCCTATCTATAAACATCCAAAACTGATGAAGACAATTATGAATCCTCCTAAACCATATGGGAGTTTATTCTATGTTGAGTTTTCTCTGTCATTCCCATAAAGAGAATAATGCTGAAATGTGAACTGAATCAATTGATTTCCTCTAGGGATTGACCCCTATTATATAGATCTTACATGCCTTTATCAAGGCTACAATCAAGTATAGTCTGCTATTTACAATAATTACAATGCTAGAAATAAGTAAGCAAATCCCTAAATAAAGAAACTACACAAATGCCATTGACCAAGCCACCCACGTGAGAGAACTTGTGTAATTGGGCCTGGACCTGGGCCTTCACGTGTATTTAACATTCTTTTAGGACTCCTCTCTCTCTCTCTCTCTCTCTCTCTCTCTCTCTCTCTCTCTCTCTCTCTCTCTGTGTGTGTGTGTGTGTGTGTGTGTGTTAATGGTATCAGAGCCGTAGAGCCCCAGAAAAGCCCAAGTATATGGGCGATGGTGGGTCGGGATTGCTCGCATCCATGGAAACTCTCGCTTGAAATAGCGGATAAATAGAGACTCTCTGTCCGTGGCAGGCATGTGGGGGGAGACTATGTGGCTAGGTATCAGGTTGAGATCCGTGTGAAGAAGATGGGATGTCCTGGAGAGTCTTGGAGAAATTCCGACCCCTCTCAAAATGGTATCAGAGCCAAGTAGCTCCAAGTGTAATCAGTTCAGTCTAATCAGTCTCTCTTATTGTAAGAGTCTCTCTTATTGTAACTATACTCTCTTTTCTATAGATATTATCTTTCTGTTTATATTCAAGATTGTGTAATGGATTAATTCTTTTATGATGAACTCTTTACCAGATTATTCAGGCTATATACTGTTTGTTGAATCTTAAGTAATCAAGCAGTGCAGTCTTTTCCCATTTAGCCGTGTGAAAGGCGTTGAGGGACACTTTACTGCTGATTCTGTGGATTGGCTATAAAGATTTAAACATCAGTTATCATCTAGATAAAATGAAAAGATTTCTTATAACTTTTTCTTCTGCATCATCCTCATCTTCATCTTCTTCAAAAACCATGTCTTTAAAGAATTGTGAAGAAATTAGTTATGATAAATTAGAACAATCTATATATGATTGGACTATTCCTAAAGTTAAGACTAGAGAAGTATATAAGATTGGCTCTTTCAAACTCCAAACTGATTATCTAGTTAAAACAATAGAAAGAACTGAATCAATAATGCATAATATTGAATCCCTCACTTATTTCTCCTAATCAATTACAAAAATTATCTTAGCGATACAAATATCTTCACTTTGGACTAATCCAAGTAGCAATTAAACCCTTAACCTGTCTTGGTCTCAACACAGAAGCTCTTGTTTACGTACAAGATACCAGACAATAAGTTTTGAGTTTCTTTAATAGGAATGATAGAATCTATTCTTGCAAACAGACCAGCTGTCTTTAATTGCTTTCCAAAATTTTCAGTATCTTCGTCTGACCCTCATGCACATGAAGCTATTTCATTTGGAGTTCAGACTCAGGGTTTTGACGCGAAGCCCAATTCTCAAAAAGTTGCTGTTATTTATCGTTTTTACTATCAAGCCATGAATTCTGTTGTTCCTGATAATGCTTATTCAAATCAAATTAAAGGTGTTACAACACTTTTAATGATAAATAGAATGGAATGGAATTCTATAGGTCAATCTGGCAGATGGCATCTAGAAAATTCTCGACCAGAAAGCTCTCAAGAGAATGAAGAAATGGATTCCATAATAGAGAATTCTGATGGCAGTATTGATATAAACTTTGCCAGAAACACTAGAAAAGGAACACCTACAATTCTCTACCCATCTTCAATAGGATCCAGAAAATCTGAATCTCATATTCCTTCAGTTGTAGGATTTTCTGTAAGATCTTTTAGGATTGATCCTCCTAGGCAATCAACTCCAGCCAGGCCAACTGGTCCAGTTTTTCCAGTTTATACAAAGCAAGAATCTTCTAAAACAGAAGAAGTTTCCTCTCCTATTCCCTCTCCAACTCATACCTTCAATCCCACAGAATCCGACTTTAATCTCTGTGTTTTATTAATAATAGAACAAGAAGAAAAAGAATTTCAAATCAATAAAGAGTTATTAAAAAATAACCTTAAAAATCACCCTCTTTCAAAAGAATTCTTCAAATATACTACCCTTTTTGAGAGAGAACAATTAAAAACAAAATGGTATGGAGACATGCTTTCTCCAAAAGAACACATATATTTCTTTGATTGGCTAAAAGCGGAGTATTAAAATACCTCCGAAATCTCAATCAAGGTAATCAAAAAATTTTCTACAATTTGTCTTTAAATACATCTACCTCTACACAAAAAACAATTGAATCAATCCACCCACCTTTAAATTCAATAAAATACAAAGGTAGCCTAGAAGCACCCTGTCTAGGAGTTCCTTCAAAAAAAGATTAAATACAAAAGATGATAAAGCCTTCATTAAAGCTGAATACTTAAATCGGTTGATTGAGCTAAACAATTATACAAATCTCAACTTGCACACAATAAGTAAACAAACTGAAAGAATGGAAAACTTACATCAAAAGGAAAAACCCCTTCCAATAATAAAAACCACGTCTTTAGGATTCCAAGGCGAATCTCTAAAAGATTTAAAACCCTTAACTTTTCTAATGAATTTATTGATCAATTGTCCAATAAAAATTCTTCAAATTAGAGATCGAAAGAAAAACAAAACTATAAGTGTTATTTCCAACCTAATAAAAGAATTTAGGTATTCTGAGTCATCAGACTCTAATAAAGAACCCCTTCTCCAAATAAATAAAATTTTCAAAAGACAAACCAGTTCTTTCTACATCAAAAACAAAAAATTATCATCCTAGACCCACTTTGGCAGACCTTCAGTTCGAAGAAACTCCAAATTTAACTGGTGTTTGGTATGATAGTTCCACAATATATGAATGGAACATCGACGGTTTAACTGAATATCAAATTCTTCATTCCTGTGCTCACATAATGATGTTTGCTACCACCTGTATGATAGCAGGAAACACTCAAGCAAGTGCTTTGAATGCTATCACTACTGGGTTTACAGGCCAATTAAAAGGCTGGTGGGAACAGTACCTATCTGAAGAACAAAGAAATAGTATTAGAAGATCAGTAAAATGTGATGACAATAAAAAAACCAATTTTAAATGAGCAAGGACAACCACAAGAAGATGCGATTTACTCTTTAATTCTAAACATTCTACACCAATTTACTGGTAATCTTGTTGATGTAGGAGATAAATTAAGAACTCAATTGATGAATTTGTCTTGTCCTACTCTTTCTGGCTTTAGATGGTATAAAGATGTTTTTCTAGCAGAACTCTTTTCTCTAGAAGAATGTAATAATGATTTTTGGAAAGAAAAATCTATCTCAGGCTTGCCTAAGCTTTTCGCAGAAAAAGTTAGAGAAGCTATCAGATCTGAAAATAATTGGTCCTTACAACTTCAAAATTTCACTTATGGAGATATAATAAAGACAATAAACCGTTTAGGTGCATCCTCAACGAAATGAAGCTCAAAAGACAAACTGAACTACAAACAATAATTAGCAAATATGAATTAGGCGATTTTTGCTATCAGTACGGTTTCAAACTAATAATTAGTCCCTCTCAAGCTAATAAAACTAGTAGAAAACCCATAAGAAAATTTCGCTCAACAAGAACAAAAAACTTTGATCCTCCTAAATATTATAAAAGACGATATCATAAGAAACCAAGGCAGAATTACAAACATAAACCCTCTTCTTTAAAAAGAAAAAACAGATCAAAATATTGAATGTTACAAGTATAAAGAAAAAGGACATTATGCTAATAAATGCCCATAAAAGAAAAGAAGTAAAAAAGGAAAAAAGAAGAAATAAAGGATCTTTTGATTCATAGTAATTCTTCTAATTCCAATTCTGAAACTGAGTCAGATCTAGACTCTAGTCACTCAGAATCATGTCCTTGTAATATGCCTGACAGTGAAATTGAATATGAATCTGTCTCCTCCTTTCTTTAAATGTCTTAACTACATCAGAAGAAGTACTATAAGAAATGTTTGAAGTCTTGAAGACATAAAAGATGAAGAACTAAAAAATAAATATTTTAGAAAAATCCAAGAAACAAGAGAAAAGAAAAAAGAAAAAAGACAAGGCTATTAAAAAAAATATCGAACCCTTCACCATGAGAGAAGTTATTAGAAGAATAAGAAATAAACCTTTACCTTCAAAAGTGTCACTTCAAGATCTTCATCGAGAAATAAATATCCAAAAGGAAGAAATTAGACAATTAAAAGGAAAATTAAATGAAGTTCAAAAACTAAAACAAAGAGTTGAGACACTTGAATTAGGCCTAGAAGTACCTAAAAATTCTGATGATGATGATGAATTAAAGTTTCAAAATGAAGTTGATAATTTTGTAAATTCAATAACAAAAATTCCTTTAAAAAAATGGCATACAAAGGTAATTATAAAGGTAAAAGATATAAAACAGCAGCCACATGTCTACTAGACAGTGGAGCTAACATTAATGTTATTAGGGAAGGATTAATACCTACAAAATATTTTCAAAAAATAAATTACAGTATTCGTTTAGCAAATGCAGAACGAATGAATATAAAATATAAATTGTCAAATGTTCATATCTGTAAAAAAGGAAAATGCATAAAAACCAATTTCCTAGTAGCAAAAGGATTGAGCAATGATATTATTCTTGGAAACCCATTTTTAATAAAAATTCAACCTTTCCAAGTAACTTCTCTTGGAATTACCACAGCCATTGACAATCAAGAAATATTCTTTGAATTTTTGAGGTTCCATTCATAGAGAAAATCAACCTAATAGAAGCACAAATTTCTCATAAAAAACTCATATCTGCCACACCTAAAAGAAGAAGTCCAAACTCTAAGAATAGAAGATCAAATGACAAACCAGAATTTCAAAAGAAATTATCACAATTTCTACAAACTCTTGATACACCTTCTGCCTTTTGGCATAGGAAACAACATGCAGTCTCTCTCCTTTATATCGACAACCTTGACGAAAGAAATATTCCTACCAAAGCATGCCCTTCTCAAATGAATTCAAAACACCTTGAGTTATGTCAAAAGTGATGCAGGACAATGCAAGGCTAACCTATGGAGTTTAATGAGATCAAAAATTATTAACAATTACAATCTGAAATATAAAATTAAATTTAGATTCTACCCCTTTGTATCAGATTTCAGTTGATGCTAGAGATGAATCTAGGCCTTGTCACAATCCCGCAATACGAACCACAAATTAGGATCGGGGGTCTCAATGGAAGAGAATCCCTTCCACTAGCTTAGGGATCAGTTAATTTCCAAGTATATTAAGTGAACATGGTTCAGCCAGATTGGTTCAGGCCCAGGTGGGAAGTAGGTTCTGTTGGGCCTAGGTGGGCTCGAGTGGTATTGGATCTGGTCTGGAAAAGGGTTCAGGTTCAGTGGGCAGGTCTGGGTTGGTGTTCGGTTAGGATTGGTTAAAGGACATACCGACATTGAATGGTAGTGGCTGTTTGGTAATTAATGGAGGCTAATATAGTGGTGGTAGGTGGGTGGGATGAAGTCAGCACACAGGGAACACTTCTGACAGGGCAGATCTAGGAGTTGGAAGTGTCGGCTGTAAAGTTTGGGTTGATAGTGGTTATGGAAGATGGTATGGTGATAGTTGTGTGGGATTTGATGGGAGAGGGCCAGCCACTTGGTAGTTTGGATGGAGGGCCTGACACCTGTATGCAAGGCCTAATATATGTCAGATGGACCAGATCTGTGGGCTGGGCACTTCAGTCATTTGGGTAGGAAACAGGGTGGGTGTCGGCTTGTATGGAATGGTAGGCTACTGGGGAATAACCTTCGAACTTGGGTTTTGGGTGGAAATGGATTGTAGGACCATGGGGAAGATGAATCCAGGGGCTGTTCTGATGGGAGGAGATAAAGTGGAAAATTGAAACCAACAAAACCTTAATCAAAAGAAAGAGGGAAGGGGAAGAAGATACCTGATTTCGCCGGATTCCACCGGTGGCTTCCACCAAATCCTTTCCAGGAAGAAGAGAGTTTAGGTACTTTCATTCATTACCTCATAAAAATCGTCTTTACAGTGCTTAAATAGATAAATCCTAACCCTGAACTTGATCTCAACCGTAGAAAACATTAGAAAGGCTAAGATTAAAAAAAATACTTAAAACCTATGGACCCACGACTAAGAACCCTAATCTATAATTAAAATATAACAAATGCATAAACGAAAAATATAAAATGGGCCCCCTCGTTCTTGATCTTCTGTCACCGGTCCCTCCGATGCAGCACATCCCGATGTGGGGCCTTCATGAAATTTGCCACATGAGGTCTTCATCTCGATCATGGATCACATGTTAGATCAAGTCGGATCCAATGGTGGATCTTCATCGGGATCAAGAACCAATGGTGGATCTGCATTTGATTTGTGATCCAACGATGGATCTTCATCGGATATGCAATCTAACAGCAAGTAATAACCATCTAACCACAAAGAGGCCTGCCTTTGTGATTTCTTCTTCTTCCGTTGGTAGACCTTGAACGGAAGAGCTGTAATGTCCTCATCAATTCCCCCTGGGTGGGAAGCATTCGCCACTGGCGAAATAAAGCTGTAGTAGCGCTCGAGAAGATCTGGATTTAGTTTATGCAATTCTTGTTTGTTATCCACATGCAATCTGTCATAGGTCTATCCTTCCACTTAACTAGGTACCTCTGGTATCCTCCATGTCGGTTGAAACCATCTACTCATCAAGGATATCTTCTACCACTTCCCTTTTGTATGGTCTTGTTAGTAGTGGTGGTGCAGGTTGTGGAAAGGAGTTGGAAGAGGCCCAAGGGGTTAAAGCTTGGCTAGGCCCAGCACTATTAGGTCCATTGGTTTCGAGGTCAGTTTCATTGAGGTTATCATGGAGAACCGTGGGACCTCGAAAAGGGACAAGATCCTCCACATTGAAAATTGGACTGATGCCCATGTCATGTGGAAGGTCAATCACATAAGCATTAGGACCTACCCGCTTCAAAATCTTAAAAGGTTCAGCACTACGGGCTTGTAACTTTTTCACGACCCCTTGTGGGAATTGCTCGGGCCTAATGCAAACTATCACAGTCTCCCACTTGAAATTCTCTAAGAGTACGGTAGGAATCTGCATTTATTTTATATTTTTCATTGCTCATGTTAATTTTCTTTCTGATCTCATTGTGCAAGTTATGAATATGTTGTGCAAATGACTTTGCGGACTTTGACGGCCTAAATGCAGTGGGCATGGGTATGAGATCTATTGGCTTTCTAGGCTGGTACCCATTAACTACTTCAAAAGGACTCATGCCTATGGTTCTATTTAATGAACTATTATATGCAAATTCTGCTAAAGGCAAAACTGAATCCCATGACCTAACATGATCTCCTACGAGGCAATGCAATAAATTTCCTAAGCACCTATTAACAACTTCTGTTTGACCATCCGTTTGTGGGTGGTACGCAGAAGAGAATTGAAGACGAGTTCCCATCATATGCCAAAGGGTTTTCTAAAAGTAACTCATGAATTTAACATCCCTATCAGACACTGGTTTTTGGAAGCCCATGCAATCTAAGAACCTCATCGAAAAAAAATTTGGCAATTTTTGAGGCATCTGAGGTCTTAGAGCAAGGAATGAAGTGAGCCATTTTTGAGAAACGATCCACAACCACAAAGAAGGAATCGTGTTGACGAAGGTTCTTGGGAAGCCCAAGCACGAAGTCCATACTGATATCTTGCCAGGGAGCGTGGGATAGGTAATGGAGTGTACAACCTTGTGTTTTGCTTTCGCTGCTTGGCCAAATGGCAAGTTCTGCATTGTTCTATAATTTTGGCAACGTCTCGCTTGAGACTAGGCCAGGAAAAACGATCCTCCACAAGAGCAATGGTTTTGTCATGGCCGAAGTGGCCAGCTACTCCACTAGCATGGAGTTCCCAAATGAGAAATTCTAGCAGAGAGGAGCGGGGATTGCAAAGTTTGTTACCTTTAAACAGGAATCCCTCTTGTAGGACAAACCCATTGTGACTTCCCAATTGATCCTCCAAAAGAGAAGTGTATAACTCTCCAAAATCTGGACATGACTAATAATCTTCCTTTACCTGATCAAACCCAATCACCTCTACACTCATAGAGTGTATCGGTGTAACCTTGAGGCTGAGAGCATCAGCAGGTTTATTCTCAACCCCTGCCTTATGTTTCAAGACATAAGTGTATTCTTGAAGAAATTCAACCCACTTTGCATGTCTTGGGTTTAGTTTCTTTTGAGAGCTGAGAAATCTCAAAGCCTCATGGTCTGAAAATAGGACGAATTCGTGTGGTAGGATGTAATGTCTCCAATGCCTTATGGCCTGGACTGCCGCATAGAATTCTTTATCCTAGGTGGAATACTTTTGTTTTGCATCATTTAGCTTCTCACTAAAATATGCAACAGGATGATTCCCTTGACTCAATACTCTGCCTATTCCTATTCTGAACGCATCACATGCTACTTCAAAGACTTTGGTAAAGTCAGGAAGTCGCATGATAGGAGCTTCCGTCATTCTAAACTTTATCTCCTAAAAGGCCTTAGAAGTAGCCTTAGTCCATTTGAATTCCCCCCTTTTCATACAATCAGTGATTGGGGCCATGATGGTACTAAAGCTACGGATGAACCGATGATAGAAAGTAGCTAATCCATGGAAGCTACGCACTTCGTGAATGTTTTTTGGTTCTTTCCATTCAACAATGGCTCGAATTTTCTCGGGATCGGCAGACATCCCTTCAGAGGATACTACAAATCCTAGGAAGATTACTTTGTTGGTCAAAAATGCGTACTTCTTGAAGTTAGCATATAACTTCTCTATCCTAAGGACTTGACAAACCTGCCGCAAGTGGTGAAGGTGTTGTTCCGTGGTCTGACTATAAATAGGGATGTCATCAAAATAGACAACCAGGAACTTTCCCATGAAGGGCCTTAACACCTAAGTCATAACCCTCATGAATGTTCGTACTTGGTGCATTCGTAAGACCAAAGGGGATGACTAGCCACTCTTACAACCCGTCCTTTTGTTTTGAATGCGGTTTTCCATTCGTCCCCTGGACGAATTCGGATCTGATGGTAACCACTTTTGAGCTCAATCTTGGAAAATATAGTGGCACCTGTCATCATGTCCACCATGCCATCAAGCCTCAGCATAGGAAACTGATACTTGACAGTTATCTTATTGATAGCTCTACTATCCACGCACATCCTCCAAGATCCGTCTTTCTTAGGTGTGAGGAGTGTAGGCACGACGCAAGGGCTTAGGCTCTCCCTAATGAAGCCCTTTTCTAGAAGCTCATCTATTTGCTTCTTTAACTCTGCATGTTCTGAAGGATTCACACGGTAATGGGGTAGGTTTGGCAAAGTTGCATCAGGAATAAGGTCAATTGCGTGTTGAATGTCACGCATCGGAGGGAGCTCTTTTGGTAAATCCTCATGAAATACGTCCTGATATTCCTTAAGAATGGGCTCCACCTCTCCAGGAATTTCCACAGTTGACACAGGAAGGACTTCTCTCGCTACAAGAGCATAGAGAATTGGTTCTTTCTTAACCTCTTTCTCAAAGGCTTTAGTAGTGAGGATGTTAAGGACTTTGGATTTAGGCTCTTGAATACCTTTGGCCTTATCTGTGCCTTTGTTTTTTTTTTTTTTTTTCAGTGACGCTCTGGGGTGGGAGAGGACTCAACTTGATCCTCGTACCATTGTAGATGAAAGAGCAACAATTAGAACGCCCATAGGTGGTGACGTCTAAGTCGTACAACCATGGCCTTCCCAAAATGATGTGGCCTACATTGATAGGGACAACATCACACCTCAATTGGTCCTTGTATGAATTCATTTGAAGCGGGACCAAACAATGCTAAGTGACGGGGATTGATGTAGAATCAACCCATGACACTCGGTAAGGCTGAGGGTGAGCAATTGGTATCCTAGGCGAGAGACAGTTTTGGAAGAAACCGCGTTGGTACAACTTCCGCCATCAATGATAAGTTTACAACTCTTGTTCGCATTTGACGAATGTATGAAATATCGCAGTCCTCTGCCAATCATCCGTCCCCTCTTGTAAGGTCAGGGCCCACCTAACCACCATCAATCGGGGAACCTCACCCGCACTCACATGGACCTCACTTTCTCCACGATGGTAAGGAGCATATCTAAGAAATGACACTCTATGCTCCTCATTTTCACTCTCCTCATCACTAGCCTCTTCAGTAGGCACATGTTCCTCCTCAGGTATTTTGGCATCTTCAGTGCCCTCAACATATAATTGAGGCCTCTTGGTGGGGCACTGTGAGGCATTGTGACCAAATCCTTGGCATCGATAGCACTGGTCATTGCTGCTCCATTTTGAGCTCTCGCCAACAACTCCCTTGTCTTTGGAATGTTTAAAGCCAGAGGGAGTGCTGGTTTGAACCTTGGGTTGATTTCCAAAAGTTGGTTTTGCCCCAGAAGGTGTGGAACGAGGGTCAATGGTATGAGAGTCGAATTGCCTTGCGAAAGGTTGCTTCACATATTGCTCTAGATCTTGTACCACTTGATACATGTGATCAAGAGTGGTCACATCGTAACGAAGCAATCCTCTTTGGAGTTCTGAACGAAGACCTGTTCAAAATCGAGAAAGGGTCATTCCAAGGTCTTCCTGGACATCACATCGCAATATGTATTCTTCAAATTTGGCATTGTAGTAAGAGACAGACATACTCCCCTGTTTGACGTCATTCCATTGATCTAGGAGCTTCTGTTTATAAGACAGAGGAAGGTATTTTTCTTTTAGCTTTTCCTTCATCTCATCCCAATGGTTAATGGGCTCACGGTCCAGCCTCTCTAATTGGCGCTCTACGTTTGTCCAATACAACCTAGCTTGACCCACTAATTTCATTTTTGCAAATCTCACTCGGCGCCCTTCCGACAGGTCATGCCACTCAAAGTAGTGGTCCATGTCAAACAACCAATCAAGGAATACTTTTGGGTCAAGTCGACCATCAAAACTTGGGGCCTCCGTCTTAACGGACTTCATGATCCGGTCATTCGGGTCGTAATGGTCACGATCCTCATTATGTCTTGGTCCACCCCCTTGTCTACCCCTTCGCCTAGGGCCTGCGCCCCAGCCACGACCTCTACCCCCGCCACCCTCGGCATTGGATTCTAGATCGTCCTCCTCATGAAGGCTAACCTCAAGGTCTGCCATGCATTGGTTTAGAGTTTGGGTAGCAGCAGTCTGAGTTTCCATCTTCTGATACATGCCATCTAGATGGGCATTGAGTTGGGCAAACATTTCCATAAGCTTAGCTTGATCCATGGTGGGTTCACTAGGTGAGGACATAGTCTGGATGTTTTTTCCCCTACGTGTTGACATGCACTAAATAATCCTAAAATGACCTAAATGTAAATGCAAAAAAAAAGAAGAAAAAATCTTTTTTTTTTTTAATGCGAGACTCTAGAACCCTAAGCTAGACTTATGCTCTGATACCAAAGTTGATGCAGGACAATGCAAGGCTAACCTATGGAGTTTAATGAGATCAAAAATTATTATCAATTACAATCTGAAATATAAAATTAAATTTAGATTCTACCCCTTTGTATAAGATTTCAGTTGATGCTAGAGATGAATCTAGGCCTTGTCACAATCCCGCAATACAAACCACAAATTAGGATCGGGGGTCTCAATGGAAGAGAATCCCTTCCACTAGCTTAGGGATCCGTTAATTTCCAAGTATATTAAGTGAACATGGTTCAGCCAGATTGGTCCAGGCCCAGATGGGTTCAAGTAGGTTCTGTTGGGCCTAGGTGGGCTCGAGTGGTATTGGATCTGGTCTGGAAAAGGGTTCAGGTTCAGTGGGCAGGTCTGGGTTGGTGTTCGGTTAGGATTGGTTAAAGGACATACCGACATAGAATGGTGGTGGCTGTTTGGTAATTAATGGAGGCTAATATAGTGGTGGTAGGTGGGTGGGAACACATCTGACAGGGCAGATCTAGGAGTTGGAAGTGTCAGCTGTAAAGTTTGGGTTGATAGTGGTTATGGAAGATGCTATGGTGATAGTTGTGTGGGATTTGATGGGAGAGGGCCAGCCACTTCGTAATTTGGATGGAGGGCTTGACACCTATATGCCTAATATATGTCAGATGGACCAGATCTGTGGGCTGGGCACTTCAGTCATTTGGGTAGGAAACAGGGTGGGTGTCAGCTTGTATGGAATGGTAGGCTACTGGGGAATAACCTTCGAACTTGGGTTTTGGGTGGAAATGGATTGTACGGCCATGGGGAAGATGAATCCAGGGGCTATTATGATGGGAGGAGATAGTGGAAAATTGAAACCAACAAAACCTTAATCAAAAGAAAGAGGGAAGGGGAAGAAGATACCTGATTTCGCCGGATTCCACCGGTGGCTTCCACCAAATCCTTTCCAAGAAGAAGAGATTTTAGGTACTCCAACCAATAATCTTTCATTCATTCATTACCTCATAAAAATCGTCTTTACAGTGCTTAAATAGATAATCCTAACCCTGAACTTGATCTCAACCGTAGTAAACATTTGAAAGGCTGAGATTAAAACAAATACTTAAAACCTATGGACTCACAACTAAAAACCCTAATCAATAATTAAAATATAACGAATGCATAAACGAAAAACATAAAATGGGCCCCCTCGATCTTGATCTTCTATCACCGGTCCCTCCCATGTGGCACATCCCAATGTGGGGCCTTCATGAAATTTGCCACATGAGGTCTTCATCTCGATCATGGATCACATGTTAGATCGAGTCGGATCCAACGGTGGATCTTCATCGAGATCAGGAACCAACGGTGGATCTACATTTGATTTGTGATCCAACGGTGGATCTTCATCGGATATGCAATCTAACAGCAAGAAATAACCATCTAACCACAAAGAGGCTTGTCTTTGTGATTTCTTCTTCTTCCGTTGGTAGACCTTGAACGGAAGAGCTGTGATGTCCTCATCAAAAAGGAAATCAAAGACCTTCTCACTATTTTTTATTTATTATTATTTTTTTTGGTATCCCAGTTTTGTCTTTTTTTTTTTTGGGTGTGGGGTATCAGAGCCTCGGGTGAGGAAAGGTGCTTGTCTTGGGTTCGAAGTTAGAACTGGCACCTCTTAGGCCGTTCTCACTAAAAACTTGATACAACCATCTAAATCTCCTTGGAGTTGTGTAGCGTTTTATGTCAATAATGCTGCTGAACAAGAAAGAGGACCCCTCGTCTTGTCACAAACTACATACCCTTAAATACTGTACTAAAAGCTATTCATTATCCTGTTCCAAATAAACAAGATCTAATCAACCGTCCCTCTGGTGCGCATATTTTCTCAAAATTTGACCTTGTTTGGGTTTTGGCAAATCCAAGTCACCCCAAGAGACAGGTACAAAACTGCTTTCACTGTTCCATTTGGCCATTAAAAATGGACTATAATGCCATTTGGTCTCAAAAATGCTCCTTCGGAATTCCAGAATATTATGAATGACGTCTTTAATCCTTATAAAACTTTTACCCTAGTTTACATCGATGACATCCTTGTATTCTCTAAAACCTTAGACGAACATTGGAAGCATCTATATATCTTTAAAAAAATAATCCTTAAAAATGGATTAGTATTGTACGTGCCTGATAATTACGGACTTGATTTAGCAGGGTTTGCCACAAAACTCTTGGGAAAGAAAAAGACTTCAATGGCCTGAAAGAGGAGAGAGATGGGTTAGAGGCCTTGACTGTGATCAGCCGAAGGCATTCCGACGCCTAAGTTAGTACCACTACTGAACAAAGGGAGGACTAGTAGAGGAGGAGAAAGAATTGAAGATGTCTTGTCCCTTGCATACCTTTGGTTGCTTTACCTTCTTCATATATATAGGTGTTGACCTCCTTAGACCCTTTCTTAGTAGGGGTTGCTGGGAGTATGGTCCCATTTGACCATACTCCCTCTCCTTAGTGGAGGTAGGTAGAGGCACTGTCCCATCAGACCATACATTGACCTTTCGCATGATTGCTGATGTGACAGTGGGATATATCCAGCGTCCATCTTATCTGTCAGTGTGTAGCCGCAATCCCATTAATGTTGATTGACACTGTACTCACCTCGGCTGACCGAGTAGCCCAAGGTGTCGATGGCTAACCACGAACCTTAAGTCGGCATTGTTGCCGAACTACATACGCTTGGTAGCCTCACCAAGCTGTCAAAAGGAGAGAGAGAGAGGGAGGGGGTAGCTGGGTACTTTTACCGAGGCTGACCGAGCTCAGAAGTTAACAATAAGGCGAGCCTGACCTGTGTATCAGGGCTTGTCTCGGTGTTATGAAATGTCCCCACACAAGTATTGTCCCAGAAAAAAAATGAAACTATTTCAAATTGAAATTCAATTTCTAGCTTAGAAAATAAAAAATGGAACAATTGCTCCAATTCAGCGAGTTATCAAATTTGCTTCTCAATTTCCTTATGAAATCCTTGACAAAGAAAAATTACGAAGATTTTTAGGATACTTAAATTATGTTTCTGATTTTTATAAAGATTTAGCCAAAGAAAGAAAGCTTCTTCAAAATAGGCTTTCCACACACCCACAAGAATGGTCCACTAAACACCCTAAAGCGGTTCAAAAAATCAAAACAAAAGTTCAGAATCTTCCTTGTCTATCTATTTCAAATATTGAATTTTTTAAAATAGTTCAGACCAATGCTTCAGAAAAAGGATTTGAAGGAATTTTACTCCAAAGAAATAAAAAAGGACAAAGAAGAAATTGTTCGATTTACTTCTGGAACGTGAACTCAACACAACAAAATTATTCGACAATAAAAAAGGAAGTCTTAGCTATGTTGCATGCATAATGAAATTACAAAGTGATATTCTTAATCAAAGATTTTGACTGCAAATCTGCCAAAGAAATTCTTGAAAAAGATGTAAAAAATCTTTCTGCAAAACAAATATTTGCTCATTGGCAAGCTCTTTTAGTTATATTTGAATTTGACATAGAATTTATTAAAGGAAAGGATATTTCTCTTCATGACTATTTGTCTCGAGAATTTTTGCTGGGAAAATTAAAAGATGGAAACTAGCCCGAGTCCATCACAATCAAGCTTCAATAAAGCATCCAGAATTTCTGGTTCTCCCTCTCAATTGTCCAATTCCCCATCTAATTCTGTAAGGGCAAAACAATTGAAAAAAGAAAAAGCCCATATCTTCATAATTCCTCTGAATATCTCTTTACTATAGAAGACTGGCATGCTGCTCTTTCAATAAAAGATTTACTCAATATGGCCTATGGGAATAATCAGCATTTTATCTCTCATAACGGCAATTATGACTTTTATGTTCAAATACTGTTATACACTAAAAGTATGTTTACTGACCACTCTTACAATAATCCTAATTCCAATCAAGTCTCAGAAATAGCTTATTCTAAGCTGAAAATTCTGAAAATAATATCTCCTCTGCAATGGGGAAATTGTTGGCTCAATAAGAAGACAATCAAGCGACTGTCACCTTCACTTATTATGACTGGCCTGGCAGACTATCCTGCTATTCCAAAATAAAACCTTCCATCATTCTTGGTTTATCCGTTTTGATCCTCAATCATTTGACAATATCCCAAATTGGTTCTATGACAATTGGTGGACTTCCTTTGGCCCTGATTATTCAATTCTGAATGAGCCTTCTCGACAAGCTTTTCAAAGTTTTAAAGAAGAATTAAATTTTGATCCTGACTCTAGTTCAAATCCCGGAGCTGCCCTACAAATTATTATAGTGAAGTTCTTCTGCAATTTTGGCATTCCATGGATTATCCACTAGGATTATGGAACGGATTCTGACGATCTTCCTCCTACTCTTCTTCTTAACATCTATGCAAAATAGTGGGATCCTTATGACATCATTACTGGAATTCAAGCCCGGAAAAAGCTGCAAATTCCTGCCTCTTCACCACCAGTGTATATTTCTCAATTTGATAAATTAAAGCAGAAAATGAAAGAAGAAATCCTCTCCAAAGGAACTCCTATTCCTTCTGAGGAAGTTATTGGAAAAAAGTTGAAAGCCCTCCTTGGGTTATCTCAAGTTTCATCCAGCTCAACTCAAAATCCATTTGCAATTCTTCAAGATTCACAAGACCCTAATGATGCATTCAATGATGACCTCGACATCATGTCAATCAAGGAAGAATCCAGCTAGAATTCAGCCATCAATATATTGCTGTCGGCTCCGTCCTGATTGACTCCACCTCATCAAGGACACGTGGCTAGCGTCAGCACAAATGTCCAAATGCTTTCCTGTAGTAAGGACAATAATGCAAAATACTGATCATGGACTTCAGATGTTTTCAATTCTGCTCAATTATTTCCGAATACTGTTCGGAATTATGGAAGTCTAAAGTCCGTCCCAATTGTCTATAAATAGATCCTTTGCGTATGTTGTAAGTAGAGTTTGAAGCGTGAGCTTAGCTTTAGTCTAAGTCTGAGTTAAATGTATATAAACGTTCGTTCTCTTTCCCCAAGTATCTTCATTTTTGTTGTATCCAAAATTCCTGCTAATGCTTACATCATGTTAATGCTTGAACACTTCCTGCAGGACATTCTAGAATCCATGGGACAGTTTGTTGATGGGTTGAAGTTCACTGGGGGTTCACACAGTTTGATGCCAAAAACTTTCATAAAAGAAATTACTGACATGGCGCATAGGCACAATGTCTACGTCAGCACAGGTGACTGGGCAGAACATTTGCTCCGTGAAGGACCAGGTGCTTTCAAGCACTATGTTGAAGTATGAATGCATTTCTTGATTTGCATGTGCATTTGTATGCATTATCAATCTGTTATCTATTTAAATGCTGCCTTCTTTCTACCTGATTGTCTTTATAGGAATGCAGAATGTTAGGGTTCGACACCATTGAGCTAAATGTTGGTACACTAAAAGTTCCTGAGGAAGCTCTCTTGAGATTCGTGCGCTTGATCAAAAGCGGAGGTCTAAAAGCCAAACCTCTTTTTACAGTGAAAGTTGATGCATGTGATGTCCCAGTTGGAGGTGAGAGAGCATTTGGGGCTTATATAGTGCCAGTCCCCCGGAAATCTGGTAAGCAACTTCGTTTAAGAGTATGTGCTAAGTGATCAAAATGTCTTGTGTTACATTACAATATTGCTTTCTGAATAATGCTGTATATTATTGCATCTTGATCAATTACTTTGTAAAAATGCTCGAAAGAGTCTAAGCGACTGCCCCCTTGGCTGCTCAGTTTATCTATTAGTAAAATGAGGTAGGAGACCAAAAACATTAATCTTTTGACAAACCATATGACAATATTTGATGAGCCTTAAGCCATATATATATCAAGATTACCAATGTAATTTGTTTGGTGCCTGTTATAGTAATTCTGTTTCTTTCTTTGTAACATTGGCCTAAAGGCTTGAGGACCAAAGAAGTAGGGAGTTGACCGAATTGGTAGATGCGAAGCTATATCATCTGGGCCCTACTTTGGACATCTACAAAACACAGGAGGAGCTATGCAAAGGAATCCTCGATTTCAGCATAAATTATTTAAATTTCTCATTCATTGAATATCCTCGATTATATTGCCTATTATTTTGGTGCTACTTGCATGTCTTACTAAGTTTGGACTCGGATGGATAGTCAGATAACTCTTTCTAGAGAGTGTAAGATTCCTTCTTCATTTCAACCTTTAATACTTGGTGAGATTTAATCCGTAATTAATTGGAGGGCTAGGAAAATATCTAGATAAGGGTAAGATTAGATTTTATCTTTTCTTTATTTTATAATAAATATTCATCATAGGTTGCGGCTAGTTTGGTATGCAGTTATTTTGATTAAATGAAATTTGAATGGATGATTTTATATCCTGTGTAAAAGCTTATTCCTGATGTTTCTTTGTGACGATGGATGCAACACCCAGCACTTCACCTTGGATCCTGTCCAAGGTTAGCATGGAATCCATTTTAGTTCACTCCATCACCCCTGTTATACTAGTATACATTTGCTTCCTGCTGTTTTCTGCTATACATATTTGATGGCTTGTTACTGATTCATTGTCTTCAAATCTATTGATTGGTTGCCATCTGAATCTTATACAATAACTGCAAAATGGTTTCTTTTACTGTTTGCTGCTATAACTACATCAATAAGCCTGTAAACAGTACAAGTTACATATCATTGACGTTGGCTTAAAGTTCTACTATATAGATTGAGCGAAAGAATCCATACTTGATCATTCGGTCACTTCGTTTAGAGATGACTGTTCCAACAAGTTAATGCTCTGATCGAACCCCAACTTTCGAAAACCCCACTATTCTTATGGGAAGTTCATGCATCTTTTTATGTTGGACCCCTATGATTCCAACACACACCCCAAATCGACCCACCACCCACGAAACACCACCCACCCAAAACCACCACTGGGTTGCATCGTTTCTCATTAAGATTATATGTGATCTTAGGTGTTAGATGTAGAGGTCCTATCAGTCATTGTATTTTTATGTACTTCTTTGTTTCCTAATTCTATAAAAGCTTTTAGATGTGTTTGTTCTATGTATACCCCAAGACAACTAAGACATGAGCACAAATCTGAAGTAGTCAGCTTACAAAATGGTTATAAATTCTTTTCACCAGGGAAGGACAAAAGTCAGTATATCATTATAAATGCCACATTCGTTGATGATGTTCCTTGTATCCTTAAAATACCGTGATTACTAAATTATTTCAATGGGGGTAGTATTCTGTATTCATCTCTAATTCAGTTAGTTCTTGCACCATTTATGTTCCATTGACATGGGTTGTTGATAATAAAACTAAACTCTTAAGAAAACTTTTGAGAAAAAATTTGAAATTTACTCTCATAGGAATGAGACAATCTATGATACTTGGATACATGCACAAGACCAACATATCCATATCGGACCGATGCAACACTTGTATTGGTACCTGATACCATGCGTAGCAGCCGATATATCTTACTGCCACCACGCTACATTGGAAATATTAGGTATCGCACCCATAGCGGCTGCTACATTGCGGTCTGGGTAAACCAAAATCCCCCACCTCAACCAACCCCCCGCCCCCCGTTTGCTCCACTGAAGCACCAATTGAACAAACACCAGAAAAAGAAAACAAGAAAGGAGACAGAGGAAGAAAGGAAAAAAGAAACAAAAAAAAAAAAAAAGATGAGTTGCAGAGGACATACCTGATGCGTGGAGGCATCAACAGCAGCAGCATCATCGGCGGCGGCTGCTTCTCGTTCTCCTCTTCTTTCCCTCCTTTCTCTTTTGTTTCCCTCTTTCTATTTAAGATGAAGCTAGGGCAGCAAATGCCCTTACCGGGCTGCCCCTCTTCTTTTCTATCATCAGTTAATTCATGGGCCCACGATGGGCCCACCTAATGAAGGGCACAAATGAAATGAAAATTACATGGGCCATTCAAAAACCATTGAAAACCCATCCATCAAAAAATAATACATTCAAAAAATTAAATGTAAAATCCATTCACTAAAAAAACATTCAAAAAATTGAATGTGGACATCCAAAACAATAAAAATTAAAGAACCTGACGTAACCATTGGTGGGCTCCACAATGAGGCGTCAACGTTAAAATAAAAAGTTAAAATAAAAAATTCATATCGTAGCTAAATATTACCTACTTAATTGAAATTGACACCTTAGTCAAATTTCACTCTAATTGGGAATAGTGTTATAGCCAACTTTCAAACCTATTTAAAATAAAGCGCAGCCAAATTTCACACTAATTAAACATAGGCTACTGTAATAGAACATAGGGCCCAACCAAAGTTCACTCTAATTAATAGGAAATAGGGCCCTAAAAAATGGGTCATTTACCACCAAAGTTCATTCTTATTATTTGCTATTGAATTCCTATGACCTAACTCTTATTGTTCACTCTATTTATTCAGCATAAGCGATACAGAACCTCATATAATGAAGGGACCGCTACACCCCCTTATCTTAGTTACTTTTGCAAAAAGAACACATTTTCTATCATTTTCCAATATTCTGGATTTTCTAGAATTTTTTCAGATTTTTTTGATGATTTTTTCAAAAAAAAGCCGCTACACCACTTCCAATCGCCGCTACGCTACGTAGTGCCCGCTTCGTAGCGTTTTGGCGGCGGGTGTACCGCTATTTTCATCCTTGCCTGATACTATACCGATACTTCTAGGAAACAAGTTTAACATATCCTACTTATAAAGTCCCTCATTTCATATAATTCTTTTTAATATTTTTACTTCTCACCATAAAAAATGCTAGAGTGGGATGAAAACAATGATAATTTCATTGGTTCAAAAGTGATCTAAAGAAAAAAATGAGAAAACCCGTATCCATATCCATATCCATATTCGTATCCATGTCCTAGATTTTCAAAAGTGAGGAATCATATCCCCGATCCTTGTATGCGTCCGTATCTGGGCATCATAGGATCATCAAAACCTACAGCTACTGAAGTCCTCGATTGAGGTGCTTGTTCTCATGTCACTCGACTAACACGTGTTGCTGATTTGGATCTGGATCTCCTTATTGCCTTATGCCAAGGGAATCATTAGTCATTCATGTGTAACAAGAAATCCATTTACACCTTAGCATGGTTCAAAATAGAAGTGGCCTCATTATCAGCCGTAGTAGTTGAAGCCGCTATACTATTTTGAAAATAGTGGCGTTACTGTCTAAAACTTAGTAGAGCCAAAAAGTTTTTACTTAAATAAAGTTTTTCCTATTTCTTCTCCTCAATAGTCTTTCCTAAAGTTATCTTTACCTTTATATGGTTCCAAATTACTCTAAAAACACACACACACACACACAAGATCGGCTGCTACACAAGATTTGTTTTTTTGTTTTTTTACCACTTAAAAACTCATGCCGCTACGCGGCACCGCAACCGCTACGTAGCATTCTGTCCATTAGGCACTATGCTTGCTGCAACTACTATTTTGATCCTTGCACCTTAGTATCTTACCATTCAAGTATATGATGCGTTGTCATCTTGAAAATCTTCGGAAAGTATACCTCCATGTGTTTTTAATGCCTTGTCTAATCCAAAGTGGAAAGCATCCATGATAGTGGGTGTACACATTGAAATATAAGTTTAACAAACCAATCCAAAGATATAAAGCTAGATTTGTTAGCCAAGGTTTGTACTCAACTCTATCGGATTGATTGTCTGAGGCTATGATGCACGGATACTTCAAAATGGGCAACGTATCATGTCGTATCGTATCCGATACTTCACTTTTTATGTGTAAAATCCGTGTCCCTGCCGTGTCTATGGCGTATCCATGCCGTATCTGGGCATCATAGGTATGAGGACATTTTCCCTAGTGGAAAAATTAAGTTTTGCCGGAGTAATACATTCAGTGGCAGCGAACTTCTCTTGGCCACTATGCCACTATATCAGTTGGACAAAATGAAGGCTTTTCTCCATGGTGTTTTGCTAAAAGAAATTTCTGTTGCTGTTCCTTTAAAGATTACTCTAAAAGTCACGAGGAAAAGGTATGTCAGTTAAAAAATAATAATTAAATGGACTAAAGCAGTCATATCAAACTGGGATTGAATGGTTTAGTCAGATGATACTGAAGTATCAGACATAGGTGTCAAGCAAATCACACACTATTTTTCAGAGGGAGCAATGATAAAATAACTGCATTTATAGATATTGATGACATTATTGTGACTGGGATGATTGTATTTGGGAAAAGAGATTGAAATGAAAGAATTAGGGTGTTGAAATTTCTTGGGCAGTCAATGAAGTAGTCAGGTCAAGAAAAGGGGTTTGTAATTTTGCAACGAAAGGACACCTTAAATCTTTTGAAAGAAATTGGGAAGCTAGGTGTAATACCTATGGAGGCAGTTATAAAGGAAAATCATGGGTTGATTGTAATAATAGTGAATCGTTGAATGATCCAATTGCATACCAAAGGTTTACTGGAAAACTTATTTATCAAACTACCATCTAGCAAGATCATACTAAATGTGATTAGTAAGTTTATGCATGCACCAAGAACTAGACATTTAAATGCAGCTCATTGTATTTTGGGGACGTGGAACCAGTGAAATCTGATATTTTGAAAGACATTCGGAATTTTTACAGGAAAAATTGGTTAGTTTTTGCATGAGGATTCCCTTAAGAGATTATCCTTGTAATTTTCTGCGGAAAGTGAGGCAGGAGGAATTAAATGGAAATAGAGGTCCCAATGCAGGTTGCTCTCAGAAGGCTAGAAAAATACAAAATTCTTTCATGGGTTGGCGTCTTGAGACAAAAGGGTAATGGAATCTCTTCTCTCTTGGATGACAATGATAGGCTGGATAGCTGTGAAGATATTATTTGACGCTTAAGCAGTGCTTTGTTTCCCTCTATTTTAAAGAAGAGTCGTCTAGGCCATCTTTTGGACCTCCTTTCCTTTGCTTCCATAGAGAAGATAAATTTTCTTGGCGGGAAAGGAAGTTTTTGGAGTAGGAGGTGCACAATGAGATTTTTGATATGGGGAGTGAGAAAGCCCCAGTGCTTGATTGGTTTTCCTATAGCCATCTATCAGCATTTTTGGAGTGATGTGGAAGATGAAATTATTGCCTTCATGAAGGAATTTCATTTGAGAGGCAAGCTTTCCAAGAACACCGGGGCTTATTTCATTGCTCTTATTCTGAAGAAACTAGGGTTGAATGCCCAAGAGATTTCATGCCAATAAGCGTAATTGGTAGCATACACAAAATATTGGCAAAGGTGCTGGCGAGCAGGCTACAAGTGGTCCTGTCTAATATTGTCTCGCAAGCTCAAGGGATTTTTGTGCATGGTAGACGGATCCTGGATGGGGTTCTCATTTAATGTATTCATTCTATAATAAGCAAGGTAAAGGCTCTTGGGTTATTGTGTAAGTTGGATTTGAAAAGCATGTGATAGAGTGGACTAGGATTTCTTTAGTATCTATTGCGAACGATGGGTTTTCGTGAAAAATGTAAAACATGTATCCAAGAATGCCTGTCATCGGCTATGTTCTTAGTCGTTGTCAACGGATGTCTGAAGGTATTTTGCTGGCAAAAAGGGCTTAGACAGGGAGATCCTCTTTCCCCTTTCCTTTTTATCATTACAAGGGAAGGCCTTTCTAGGATGTTCGGCGGTTGGTGAGGCTAGTTTAATAGGTGGTTTTAAAACAGCCCAAAGCACTCCCACTTCCGAGATTCATCATCTTCAGTCTCTTATTTCCTGCTTAGCGGAGGAAGATCAGATAAAGAATGTGAACACTCCTCTTCTGTTTTTTAAAGGATGTTAGGGGTTAAGATCAACTTCTTCAAAAGCAATTGATTGGTATTAGAGTTGACAAAGAGTATCTTTTCCTCCTTTATTCTAGGTTGCAGAGTTGGCCGCCTTCCGAATTCCTACCTAGGGCTTCCTTTTTGTACTGGGGGTAATCCAAAATCTGTTTGGAATCTAGTTGTGGAGAGAGTTGAAAGAAAGCTGCCCGTATGGAAAGCCAAGTACTTATCCTCTGGGGGGAAGAATCACTTTTATTCGATCAGCCCTCTCTCATATATAATGTTCCATGTATTTTATGTCTTTGTTGAGATGTCCGATCTCTGTTCTAAATCAGCTGTGTAGATTGCGTTGCGATTTCATATGGCAAGGCAAGGAAGAGAAGAAGAATTCTGTCTTGTGAATTGTGAATCAATTTGCAAACCTAAGAAGGAAAGGGGGCTAGCTATTAGGCCTCTAAAACACATAAACAATGCCTTTTTGGGTAAATTGGCTTTGGAGGGTGGGAGAATAGCACAGTAACTTATTGTATGAGATCATTAAGGCAAAGTATTGAGTGGGCAAAAATGGGTAGGACATCCAGGTCCATCATACCACTCTTCAGCCCACTAGAAGGGCATGCTATCAGTAATGGAAGAGTTTGATCATTGATGCAAATAAGATTTTCTTTTGGTTGGCCATTCAGATGTGGGATGGGCACCTGGCAATTCGGTTTAGCACGGTTGGTCCTCATTCAAAGGTAAGAAGTTTCATGGAGAGAAATGAGGATCATGTTCTAGATATTAGATCCTATCACATCATGGTATTTTCTAATCTTCTTTTGACAGATTCATCTTCTGTACTCCCTGATGCACTGAACTTGCAATTTACAATACCATCGTCTTAGATCTGCTTTTTCACCCATTCGACTCAACCACCTGGATTCTAAGCTTATCATTTACTGGCTTTCTCGTTTGACTAATGATTGTAAAATCATCTGCAAAAATTATACGCCATAAGACTAAATCTTGGTTATTAACAGTTACACAGTCTATAACAAAGGCGAATAAATACGTTTAACCCATGCCAGCTGAGAAGACAAATGTCACCTTGCCCACTATTCTCACACATATTATGGCCTATTCATATGTGTTTTATAATATCAGTTTGGGATGCATTTTTTTCTTCGGTTTTTTCTTTTTTATTTCCAAATAAGTTGCTTTAGCACTTTATTGTAATTCTTCTTTCAATCAAGAGAGACCATAAGTTTTTTTTTTCTCTTTCCTCTAATCTCGTTCATGAGTTGTCACAAATAGGAAATAAGCAGAAAATAACACGATATTGAAGTTGTAAATATGGTTGAGGGTACAAATAGAAAAGTATTAAAGAACATTTGTTAAAGAGAAACTGGCTTAGGTGCAACCAAGGAGGAGAAGGAACGAGATGACCAAAAAGCTCATAAAATATTCACCACTGGAAAGTCTTTTACAATATTAATGTAGGTCCCAAAGTTAAAAGAAAAATTGCAAACCATCCTACTAGCACTGATTATTGTGGCAATCCTGCTAGGCCGAAGTCCCTAGTTATTGATGTATTTGAGCGCTGTTATGTAAAAAAATTAATAATAAATAAATACAGTAAATTCTAGGCTAATCTTAATTCTTAACCTTTCATTATCTCTAATTTTAGCCACCTATCATGTCCATTGTGCTCCATACAACTTCGGTTTTGTAAAACACCTTAACTCTTGATTCCCTTATTTTTAAACCAGTGACCTTTTACCCCAAAAAAATAAAAATAAAAAACCAATGACCAAGTTTTGTCGTTTGATCGTTAGGGCTGGTCTGCCTACTTTGAATTGAATTATATAGAGTTTGTAGTGAAGTGGCTTCTAAGAATTATTAAAAAGGTGAAGAGTGAAGAATAAAGGTAGGGATGTATGTAGACACACTCTCTCCAAGGTCTTGATCTACTAGGGTGATGACTGGATAATTATTTCAGATAAAAGAAGAGACTATTTGATGGCCCCTTTTGCTTATCTTCACCTCTGTTCTTTTAATTTTTGGCCCTTTGATAAGAGGGTAATTCATACCAATTTAACGAGTGAGCTATTGATAGGTCCCAAATGAAAGTTACTGCCACTACCTTTTTGTTATTATTACCATGAATGCTTTACTGCATGAATTAGAGCGCAATCCCCCACGTGTCATACTACTATCAAAATAATAAACAAAATACTAGGAATCTAATTATTCTTATGTACATCTGTCGAGCATGCCCTCCTGAGGGGATACAGGGTTTGAGTTACCTTCTGCACCTATGCTATATTGAAAATTGTGAATATGTTATCTATGCTAAAAATATGTTATCTATGCTTATAATTTTGTCCGTTACTATGTCTTGGTTAACAGAATTAGTGGAAGATGTTGACCTGTTGATCAGAAGGGCTGAGAGGTGCTTAGAAGCAGGGGCAGATATGATCATGATTGATGCAGATGATGTGTGTACGTATGCTGACTCACTGAGGACTGACATCATTGCAAAGATCATAGGTCGTCTGGGTCTCGAGAAAACCATGTTTGAAGCATCAAATGCCAACACATCCGAGTGGTTCGTTAAACGCTATGGTCCAAGGGTATGCTCTCATTTTGTTAATTTTGTTTTCAGAGGTTTCTTAATATTGCAGACCACTCTTGTCTATTCCCACTTCCTAGCTACTACATGCCCAGATGTGGCCTTTAGTCTCCCATCTCATCTACTCAGTCTAGTAACTCAGCCCAAAAAATCAACCTGGTCCATTTCTTAATGGCTGTAACGTCCACCACTGATCCACCTGACTTTTGTGCCAGTGGTCATCTATATTGTGGATCCTATCTAATGGACAGACTCAAATGTTCGAATGGAACGAGTGGCTTGTTATACTGGCAATCTTGCTTTGTTGTTCTTATATTTGGGTTTTTTGGATCTTCTGAGTTATGACCAGCATTGTAATTATATTGTCTAATGGTCTTTGTTTTCAGGTGAACCTTTTCATCGATCACTCTCAGGTGATGAATCTAGAGTGCCTTCGGGGCCGCAACTTGGGTAAAAACCACACATCGGTTCTTGGTTCTTCATATTTTCTCATATGAAACAAACATTTCTCAGAGGGACCCAGATCTCCATACATGGTTTGGTGTGGAGAGTAGCTAAGCCTTGTTTTTGTCGTAAATCTGTTCATAGAATAAATAATCCTACCATTTGGTGTGAAGGTGTCTATGTAACTGTGATTGGTCTTAGCCATCATGAAAAAGTACAGTTACTGTGTTTCAAGGATTTTGCTGTAATCACTTGTCGTTCTATTTGGCGCAAAGGCTTGAGTGCTTTGTGCAGGGTCTGGGTCACCTATCAGGTCTATAATATGTTACATATAATTGATTGTGAACTAATACAAGCCGGCAATTGTCAGCAGAGAAAAAATGTCAAGCAATAGTAATGTTCATCCTTGCAAATTGATTAAGTTATGCAGCTCTAAATAGTTCTGTCGCAGGGCAAAGGCAGAATCACAACCAATCAACTAAAGTGTGTTCGAAAGACAAGAAACCACCCAAGTATTGCAGGTGGAGTAAAAACCAGATAGGAGAGGAAAGAAAAATCAGATGGGAAGCTTGTGGGGCTCACTTGGATGCGTTCCTGTTCGTCGTCGTCGTAGTTGTCGGGTAGATGGAAACTTTTCTTTACAGGTAAGGGTCTTGCAAAAAATAAATCCCCATCAGATTATCCAAGCCCATGAGATTCGAGATTCAATCCAATGGTGAAGCTTGCTGTTGCCAGATCATGTGAGAAAACAGTGTCAAGGGGATTGTGGCCTGTTGGTGGTACTAGGGATGTAGATGGGGATCCGATTACCCGGAGGCTCTAACCTGTTAAAAACCTGCTCTGGGTCTTTATTTAGGCCCTGATAAGTAAATGGGTCTAAGTCCGATACCACTTTGGTTCAGACGTGTGGACCCGAGACCCGACATGTTACATTGATTTTTGAAAACCTCTTCTAAAAATTGTGTTTTTCTTCTTCTTAAATATCATTCTCTACCTAGATCCGGACCCGGATCTAGACCCGTCCTATATATGGTTTTGGTTTCGGTTCCAGTTCCGAAGCTAAGAAACCGGCTCCAAAACGGTTTCTGGATCCGGTTCCTTAACGTTTTCGGTTCTAGGTCCATCATGGACCCTAACCAGAACCGACACGTTTACAACCCTCGATGGTACCCATGGTCCACACAGCTGGTCGGTAGAGAAGGATTCCCTAGAATGCACCCATACCAGCTTTGAAACCTGTAAAATAGAACACCTGGTTACAACCCCCCAGAGACTGACCTAGCTAAAACACTCCTACTTTACTTCACTTGACTTTATTAGTAGAGTTGTCAAACTGGCCTTAACGATCTGACCGCCCTGCCTGGGCTAGTAGTTGTCCTTATCCCATCCTAAATATATGCAGGTTTGGGCCCACTCGCAGGCCAGGGTTGGGACTGGGCTAGAAAATAAGAAAACTAATTTTTTATTTTCTTTTTCTATACCTTTACCGAGCATTGAGAATCAATTTAATATCAATTATCCTCTAGTTAACCCATTACGAAAAATAGACAGAAATAAAGAAATCAACATCTAGAAAAAGAAAAAAAGCAAACGTTTTCCATTGCATCTTATTATAGAAATATTGTAAAGGGTCACTCATTTCTATGTACCCATGCAATGTTTGCAGTGTAGTTGCATAAATTACAACAGTAGGGTGTAGGCAGTTGATGCACCTTTTTCTTTTTAATTTTTAAATCCAAGAGATCCTAGAACAAACTGATATTCATTGAAAGGTCAAATGCTAATCATCAAACATAAATTCATTTAAGAGTTATAAGAATAACAAATTTCATATATTACACAAGCCTACCATCAAGGCAATGGCTAGGGATTGAACCTTGGTCGTTCCTATGGGGAGGGAAGTTCAAGCTAATTATGGATTTCCAATAAAACTTACAAGCTAAAGGTTCAGATTCTACTTTTAGTTAATACAGAAAAATCATTTTTCAGTTTAGATCCCCTAACAAATTCTTACAATCCACACCCAGAATGTTATAATAATTCAAATGTCACTAACTATATATATAAATTTTTTTGGGCTAAGTTGGCCTACCAGTCACTAGTGATATTTTGAACTTGAAGACCCAAGGGAGGCATACATGTGAAGCTAAGGTGCCAACGTTACTCAATCATGCATATGTTGGCAAATGTCACTTACTTTAGAGTAGTGAAGGATTGATGATATATATATATATATATATATATTATTTTTTTTTTGGTTATGGGAGGGTTCCCAAGTCCCAACCCTTTGGGTTTGACTAATCCCTCCGAGCCCAAAGGGAAGCCGGGTAAACACTCCTGTAGTCCCAAGGTGGTAGCACTAATGGACTCAACCTTCGATTAGTGAAGAATGGGGAACCGGGCCAAAACCTCCAGCTGCGGAAGAGGGAGGAATCGTGGTCATTATCACTCGGCCAACCCCTTGGGGTTTGGGATTGATGATATAGTTAAAACATTATTTGAAAATTAAAATGTCATGGTTTTTTCAAACTTACAAGAATTTATCAAAATAAGATAAAAAATATCCATTTTACTTTAGGAACACCTAAAAAGTAGGGATGTAATGGATCCTCGATTTTTCAATTACCCGAAGGTTTCGACTTGTTAAAAACCAGGTTTAGATCCTTATTTAGGTCCCGATAAGTGATTGGGTCCGGGTCATGGTCCTTTTTTTGAATGACCTAAATGGGTTCGGTTCCACCTTGGTTCCAACCTATGGATTCAAGATCTGATATATTACCTCAGTTTTCGAGAATCCCTCCTAATCTCTATCCCGACCCGGACTCATCCCATATACAAACGGTTCCAGTTCCACCTTCTCATTAACAATTTTGATTATAGAACCTAGAAGTCGGTTCCAATTTCAGTTCCATCTTTTCATCAACGGTTCCAGGTCCACAGATCGAAACCGGCCCATGCACATCCCTGCTAAGGATACTCGACGACTAAAAACTTCTAGAATTCAAATAAACAAACATGAGACAATTTTTTTGGATTTTGTCCATCCATAGATAGCATCAACTTGCTCAATTTATCAGGGACATGGGTGGTGTGTGGGCAAACCTTGCAAAGCAAAATATGGTTATACGTTCCCTTGGATTTTACTCGGCTTTTGTCCTGAAAAACGGTGACTGCACTGAGTCAAGAGTCAACTCGAGTTTTCTAACCTATCTTCTATATAGCAAACAAACGAGGCACAAAATAACAGCTACTCTGTAGCACTGCACCCGAGACGAGCTTCTGTAGGAAAAAGTTGGTCGAGAGAACCCTAATTGACACTCATCAACCTATTTTTGTTGATGGATTGAATGTGAAAATAAAAATTTTAATTTCCATGATTAAAACACCATTAAACTTTTGAGATCCTTAAAAACAGCTAAGAAGGGCACTAATAATTCTATGGGGCTGATTTATTCAGCAGCCCTTATTCATGATGAGACTTTTCTATCATCCGAGTCCTTAAATGGATCCAACTAGAGGTTGCAAATGGGTCGGGGTGGGCCAAGTTGGGTTTAAATGGCTCGGGTTTAGATTCCCGTTTGGCATATTCAAATTCCATCAATATTTGATGCATTTATCCAGATACCATCAACCCACATCTGGGTTCAACCTATCTAACCCATGGGCTTGTTTGATAAGCTTTATATACTTGAAATAGAGTTCAAAACAGGGGCGGAACCAAGAATTTTGTTGGTGGGGGGAATAAAGAAAAATTAATAATCAAATACATAATAATCAAATTATTGAAATTATACTCGATGTTCTTTCTTTGAGTCAAAATCATCAATTTTTGTTTCAGTATTGATTTTTTCCACAGTCTCTAGGTACTAGTCATTTTTTATGCTTGTAAATTGTAAGTTACAATTTAAAAGTTTATTATTTAAAACCTCAAAGAAAAAAAAAAAAAAAAAAAAAAGAGAGAGCATCCCATATCTAAAATCTAAACCATTAAAAAGCATGGTTCCACTAGTTGTTCTTATATGAATAATAATAATCAAAATAAAAAAATACAATTACATTTCTTTATCCACAATGGATAAAACTCCGATTAGGCTAAAAAATTATGTAAGTACACAATGCAAATAGACATTGATTTTAAGTGAATTAAATTTCAATATGAACAATAAAGATTGAAAATACATAATGACATGCATTGAAATTGGTACATCTATGTAATTTAAAAAAGATTAATAAAAGAGAAAGTGGGTTCGTCGTTCTTCTTTATTCATATCCCAAAAATCTCATTAAGTTTGTGAATCTCCAACAAAAAGACGTACTTTCTCCTCTTCCTCTCTTAGATCATAAGATTTGGAGCAAGTCTAGATAGATTAGAATGATAATTGAAAATTCTCTTTTCCAATCTCCATCAAGCCTTCTTTATTGGTTCTCCTTTCCTCCTTTTTTTTTTTTTTTTTTTTTTTTTTTTTTTTTTCCGTTCTTTTTTTCATTTCAAGTTTTCCCCAAAATCAATAACATTTTTTGTTCATTTTTCTAAAATCAAAACTATATTTAAAAAATCTCTAAATGATAGAGGTGCCATCCATTCATAGGATGGGCCAAAGCCCTAAATGCAGGGAATTTTCAAATGTAAGGGGGGCCATGGCCCCTGCCAGCCCCCCCATAGGTCTGCCCTTGGTTCAAAGTATATCTTTTTATAATATTGTTTGTTATTAGACCATTTTACAATTAGACTGTTTGTTATACCTGATTCAATTACAAAAATTAAATTTAATATATTTTAAGAGAAGTATGAAAAAAGTTGTGATATAGTAAAAGTAATAGGGGAAATTTACCGTAAAGTAAAAGAAGTATGCATGTGTAAACTTGTTACAATATAAAAGTTATATGAGCTAACTTTCTAAAAGGAAAAACAGAACACTTCTGATTGCTTTAGATATTCCCATCTATTTAAAAATAGTTTTTGGTTTCAAAAGATTTTGTTAATTGAATCAGGCATTCAAAAAAACTAAGCCGACTAATCTAAAGCACTTGAATATCTAGTTATATGAATTTAAATTAAATAGACACCAAATATAGACTTGTTGAACATCACTTGACATGTTTAGTAGTCGCCCTAGGGCTGCTTTTTTTTTTTTTTTTTTTAAACCTTTCTATAAGTGGGTCAAACTTTCCTAGTTCATTTTTGTCGAACTGAGCAATAATAATATTTTACACCAATTTTTTTTTCTTTTTCTTTTTCTGTTTTACTTAGTATAATAAGGGATGGAAGAGTAAACTATTCTAATCTGTCAGCCCAAGGGTAACCTTGAGTCCAGGGGCGGACTTAGGGGGTTTGGATTTTTTTTTTACATTGCCCCCTCTAGAAATTTTTTTTGTTTTTCCTGTTAGCTCCCCAAGTTACATTTTCTAGTTCTGCCACTGCTTGCGTCCTCCATGCATGTTAAATAGGTTTAGGCAACCTCTTCTCATGACTTACAGCAGATTAACAATATGACATGTTATGACTGTAGAATATTTTCCTGCACACACTGCTGGTAGATCAAACTATCATCATACCCGTAACAACCGGCACCGATCTGTTGGACCGCAGAGAGTAAGAGATCTTTCATTATGGTCTCAGGAGAGTGTTTGTTTTTCTATGAGCAGACTGCATATTGCTCATTCTCATTGTAGTCCGAGTTATGGGACCTACTTAAATGTATGCCTATCAATGAGAGGAGTGGGGATGTAAAAGGCTTTCTTAGGTAAGGGAGATCCTAAAACTCAGCCCCACCAAGTTTAAAAAAACCCTTGATTTAATAAGTTTAAAGTTTAATGGCATTTAGCTGTAGATTTTTTTGTTCTACATACAATCCAATGGTAATAAGTAAACGTCAATTGCATGTACAATTAGAATTGATGTTTGATCATTGGACAACCAAAAAGTGGTCCCCAGTGAGCTGGAGGATAACATTTTCCAGTGATGTCTAGCCATATTTATTATGCGTGGCCAATCATTAACTTAGACTGAGACCATCATCCCTTCCTCACACGGTGATACTACGAGACACGGCACAAATTAGATTATTTTTATGATTGGTCCCTTTCAAGACAAGACAAGTATTTTGCTGATCCATTGAATAAGGGCCACAGGTCACTATGACATAATTAACATCCTAATTTGATTTACTCGTCCATATCACTTGGTAAAAGTCAAATACAAGCAAACAGTGTAGGCATATTTTTGGAGAGGAATTTTCAAAAGCGTCCCATTTGTAAAAAATATATATATATTCTTATTCTATTGCTCTCTTGTATTTTTAGGGCGTGAAGCCCCCCCGATTCAATTATTTTTCACGTAATACTCTTTATGTATTAGTATAAAGTTCAAATTTAAAATTCATCCAACTTCTGCTCACCGTTGGGCTATTGATAAAGGGGTTAGGATTATCTAATGACATTTGAAACTTCTCACATAAGTATGTCTCATTTATATACCGTCCAGCGTTATTTCATAGTCTAGTCATCATAAACTATAGTGGGCATAAAAGGGATGGGCATTTTTTGTAAAACAAAAATCCTCTTGAGGAAATTTCCAGCACTCCTCATTTTTAAATACAATAAATTCTATTAGGCCAAGTTTTTTTTAACTAGGTTAACCTAGTTGCGAAGAGTGATGATGTTGCAAACTTGAACGCCTAATAATTAGACTATCATTGAACACGTGTATGATATCAAAATACCAACACCACTCAAATATGAGTATCACGCCAATTATTAACAACATTTGAATCTAAATCTGATTGATAATATTTGTGAAATTCTATGCAAGGAGTGCTACCGATCAGTTTTAACTATTTTGTAAATCACGCATTCAGAAGATGGAGCCGATATAGCCTTGACTCTTGAGGCATGGTTCAACTATGGGTTGTGTAACCCACTGCCCTTTACTTAATTCTAACGCGCCCTAGACAGATAAGGTTGCAATCCAAACCGTACGATGCCACGCGTTCCTTTTTTGTTTGCCAGTAGTACACTCCTGTCTATCAAGTGGCGGACAGAATCGGCACTTGATTGGCCTGCCCGAGCGGAGATCCATCAACGACGTCCTTTTCGGTTCCCACCCACCATCTCGTGTATACTGGCGATATTCTGCATGTATCGTGATATTTATATGGAAAAACCACTATTCTTTTAGAAATACTGCTTTCCTTTTAAAATAGAATTCCTTACATGTGATGAAAATGATAGGGCCTCCAAACACTTTATAACAACCTTAAAAAGGCCCTTTGCCAATTTTTTTTTTGGCCTTGGTTGGTATAGCTGCTCCAAGATTTGATATTTGTTCGTCAAAAGATTTAAGCAAATTCTCACACAACTGTTCATTTGATATTCTAAGGTGATGCAGTATTTCACATATTATCATGGGATGAAGGATATTGTACTCTTGTTGTAAGAACAGCTCTACGAGAAGTTTTAAAACTTTAATTGTATAGGGGCAAATATCATATTTAGGGACAGTCATATGGTTAATATTTTTTTTTTTATTTATAAATTTTACCATGAGTCCACAAAATTACGTACTGTCCCATCATTCCATGATGTTTAAGGATAATTCTTTTTTCATAACTCTAAATCCATCATTCTTCATCACTAACCTTGTGTTTGAGAGGGGAGGGGAAATTTGGGGAAATTAATTTCCCCTCCTCTTGTTTGTTAAAGTTTGAGGGGAAAGAAAAATCCCCTCTTGCCTCCCTCTTTCCCCCTAGTTTTGAAGGAAAAATTTGGGGGTAAAATTTTCAAAATTTTACCCTCAAATTCATCTCCCTCACTTTTCCTCCCTCCTTCCCAAACACCATTCCTTTTCACTTTCCCTCCATTTTCCCCTTTTATTTTTCATTCCCCTCATTTTACCCCCTTCCCAAACATAGTGTAAAGGAAAAAGAAAAGGCCTATCCTTTTATTGACAAAAAACTTATTTTCTGAATGATTTTAGGCAGTGAAACTTGGAAAAGGAAATCAAAAGTGGAGTCCATAAACACCCCTTTTGGTTACCCAGCAGCTGCATCCATTACAACTATCACTTTTAGCACTTCTCCTAACTTATTGAAATGTTTTGAAAGTGCATCCTAGGCTGTCACAAGATGGATTGGTAAATTCAAAGCCACATACTTCAAGAACCTTTGTAGATATTTTGTGCACAACTGGTTGATAATCAGAACTACACAATTATATCGCTAGCAAAGATGGTACAATAATTTTATACCTTTCAAAAAAGAAAAGAAAAGATGGTACAAGAATCAACATCTTCTAATGGACGAGCAGGAGAATATGAACCTGAAAATGAAGGACAGCATATTCAGTTCCCTTAAAAAAAAAAAATCATCAACATCATATCCTTACTCGTGGATTCGCTTTCTGGAGTAGACAGCTCACTAAACAATGAAAAATAGTGGAGATCGAGATGTTAAATTTGATCAGAGCAGAAAATCTCTGTATTACATTAGCCTTTATGTCCAACATTACACCAGGTGATACACAATGAGTTCTCATACAAATCAATGGCTAAAAATTAAGAAAACTCTAACCAACAAAAAAAAAAAAAAAAAAAAAAAAAAAAAAAAGAAAAAATGAAGTTTATCTGGTGTTGCATCTGTGATGGAGGAGAGAAAGAAAAGTGAAGATGAAAATGTGTTTAGGTCTTTTTAAGAAGAAAAAAAAGAAAGGACTTCCACCGAATATCCGGCCGGGCATCCTGTGATTTCGTGCAATTCTTTAAATTTCTCAAAACTATGAAAAATTGGCAGAAAGCCCACTTCCTTCATTCCCCTCCTCTGTTTTTCGCAAATTTAAGTGTCTTTTTTCCATAAAAATCCCTTCAAAATATTATGAAAACTAAAAATGTAAAATAGAAATCAAATAAATATTGAGATAAAAATAATGACATAGTAATATTTTCTAATAAATTTATAAGAACACAGGATTTTTTTTTAAAATATCCCAATATTTTCTCTTGATAATAATTTCTAAAGGTGATTGTAACAATGACTTCCTTATAGAGGTCTCTCTCTTGACAATTCTCAGCTACAACTCTGAAATCTAAAACACTTAAGTGTAACTGTATCATAATGTTTTATAATTAGTCAAAATCTTACTTATATTAAAGTTCTTGGTCAAATTGTTAGAGCATGTGATTAAAATAAAGAATGGAGAGTAGGGAGGGTGGCGAGTACTAAGATTTGGTCCGAAATGATCAAAATCTAAAGTACAATTCCTCGGCATTATACATGTGAGTGATTTCTAGAGTGCAAACACGTCGGATCTAAGGCAAAACTATGGCAAAGTTAGACCTAAATCCAAAGCCCGTTCCAACAATGGATCCAGCTCCGTATTTTGATCCAAAATAAGATGTATAATTGGTTAAAAGAATTTAAAAATATATATATATATTTTTGTATGTTATGTTATGACTAATAAATGGTATATGATTTAAGTTAAGTAGAGTATCAAATATAAATATAACTCAAGCTATGTAAGCCTTTAAAACCTAGATATATATATTTATATATGGAGGTTTTGATCGTACACTTATCTATAGAGTTGGATTTCCCCTCCAATTTACCAAATTTTAAATATTTTCCCATAGCTAGAGTGCCCTTGACTATGCAATATCCCATAAAATAAATAAATCATGCTTTGTTGTATAAATTTATATCTTTACCTTGATTATGTGATATCTCATAAAATTATAAATTGTGTGATATTGCATAAGTTTATTTCCTTTTTTTTTTATACCTAAAAACGTACTCTTTCCTCTATAATTTGATTTATTATTAATTCCTTTTTCCATTTTCCTTGGGAAGGGGGAGGAAAAACTCATCTCTACAAGTAAGCTTAAAGTCAAAACCCCTTATATATTTGACCGTAATTGTCGTATATTCATAACTGTAGCTTGAAACATGATTTGGTTCTGAATCCAAGTCCAAAATTCTCTTAGATCCAAAAATGGGTTTCGGACTTACTTAGATCAAAACCGGAGACTTCATATACTCACATGATTAGATGCCCATTTGTAACCCTATGAATATATAGTTTATGATATGAAACCTACCATAATAAATAGTGATAGGGTTAGATTGGATCCTAAAGTTTTTCTTAATATAATTCTCTTTTTACAAATATGTCCTAGGGCTCTTAGGTTTGTAATTGCCACTTGTCTAATGAGTATTTGTGAAGAAAATCTTACCAAGTTATATGAAAATAACCAATAATGAGGGTGGGACGAACAAAAGGAAACCAAAATCTGAAACCATATGGCGAATTTGACTAAGGTAAAAATAAATGAACTAATGCTTGCCTTTGAATCCGACCAACCTAGTATTAAACATGTCCCGAACCTCAGCAACCCAAATCCAAACTTGGCCCCCTAATTAGGGCGGGTTGATTGCATCCTCCATTTAACCCAACTCTTTCTATCCTACAAGGGAGCATGTGCATGTGTTTCTTATGTTATTAATTTGGTGATGGTAATGATTTATTCAAATAATACTTGAGCAAAAAGCACAAGAACGTGAGAAATTTCTTAAGAGCAGTTTGAATTTCAAAGATAATTGCAGTAATTAATTTATAGCCATTTAGGCTTAGGATCTTTTTTTGCATTGAATTTAATCCCTAAGAATTCAAAAAAAATTTTTAAGTGATTAAAATTGAAGAAACCCAAATAATATCTTAAATTAGCATTAAATAATTTTCTTTTTAATTGTGATTTTATTCAAATCTTCTTTTTTTTTTTTTTGGCTAACGAAGAGTTCTCAACCCTTTGGGATTGACCAAACCCCCGGACCCAGAGAGAAGTGGGGTAAAATCCCTAGCACTGGTGATTTCAACTTTCGGTTCGTGAAAAGGGGGAAATTAGAGATCGATACTAGGACGTCACGCTTCGGAAGAGAGAGAAATCGTGGTCCTGACCACTCGGCTAACCCCTTGGGATTTAATCATTTGTTGAAACTCATATTGCCATAAATATTTAGGAATTATACATTAGGAGATATTTGTTTGCATTGAAAAAGGAATCAAATATATTGGGTGGTTAAAAATGATAATCAAAGTAGATTTTCAAAAGTGAGCATTGAATAACATCTTCTTTTAATGAAATCCTTTTTTTTTTTTTTTTTTTTTTCAAACCTGGTCTTCTCAAGTATGTGCGCTCAGGCCTACTGAGGAATATGGGTTATGCATGGATCAGGTCATACCAAATCTCTGATCAATTCATTAATCTAATTGTAAAACCAATTGAAATCCAATCCATCAGGCCCATTCACCCCAAAATGATTGGATCACGTTCCTATCAAGTAATGTGTAAGATGCAAGAAGTCAAACTAAGTTGCCTAATCCAAAATTGACATGTTTACCAATTGGAATGATAACAGCAGGTGTGACTCATACACCGATGAATCTGGAAAATATCTCCAAGATTATAATATTCTCATAAAACTTCTCTTTTTTAAATGCCACTGCTGGCTGTACATGGTTTTTTTTTTTTTTTTTTATAGGAAGAATTCCTGGGCCTACCTTGGTCGTCAGCTACTGATGAAAACTCATCGAGTTTGGGTTGGGTCAAAATATGAAAGCTCATTCTTTCATTTGAGTCCGACAAACCTAGTATTAAACCTGTCCCCAACCACACCAATCCTCACACCAATCCAATTCTAAACTTGGCCCCTAATTGGAGCGAGTTGGTTGGATCCTCCATTTAACCCAACTCTTTCTATCCTACAAGGGAGCGCGTATATATTTCTAACATTATTAATTTGGCAGCAAGAATAATAATTCGTGATCCGTACAGGTATCTCAATGCATTGTAAAATAAATAATCATATATTAAAAAGATTACGAAGGTACGTATTTCCATAGAGTAACTTGTATAAAATAAAAATAAGAAAATTGGGACTGAAAGATAATAAAAGAGATGTATTATAAGAGGAGCAAGGCTCTCCTATGCTCAAGCTTAGGATAAGGTAAGCTTAAGTGTGTGGTGGGGCCCACTTGGGGACCCACATGGAGATGGGGGGATTTCAAGGACTCCCTGCGATCTTCTTCTTTGCAAAAAAATCAGCCCCAACCGTAATTTCTATCATCTTCATATGGACTCAAAAGTTTAATGGTCAACAGTCCATTTGGATCGATACATAGTCGATCCAACGGTTCAGTAAATTCCGATCTGACCGAAAGTTGGTGGACATATGCAATTTAGGAGGGTCCTGTGTTTGGTCCATTTGGATGGACCAAAGGTGGGCCCCACAAGCATGAGCTTATGAAATTTTATTTTAAGCTTGAGTTTAGGAAAGACTTGCTCTTATAAGTGAGGGTTTTTTTTTTTTTTTAAACAAGAACTGAAACTTTAAAGCATGGAAAGTAGAAGTAAGTGGTTTGAAGAGAAAAAGATACGAGTGGATAGTTCCATAAGATGAGTATTGGAGGAAAGATGTGGAACATTTGAATAAAATGTATAACTGTTAGTAAAAATTAGAATAGCCAGTCAAAATTAAAGAAAAAAAAACCTTGGTTTTAATATATTATACAATGGTAACGATTTTATTCAAGTTGTACTTGAGCAAAAGCAAAACAATGCATGGCATTTCTTGGAGCACTTTGAATTTTAAAGTTAATTCCACAAATCAATTTGGGCTCATGGTCAATCTTTTTGCATTGAATTAATTCCTGAGAAACTCTAAGAAACATATTTTTAAAAGTGATTAAAATTAAAAAAACAAGAATAATATCTAATAATATCTTAAACCAGCACCAAATAATTTTTTTAATAGTGAATACCCTAACATCACCACGATAAATCAGATTCTACCGAAGTTTCGGTCCCATCTACATCTTTCTCCCTTTTACATTCCAAAAAAAAAAACCCTTTGTTGAAACTCAATTAACCTCAAACTATGTTAGACGTATCAAGTCATGTGTCGATATGCAATAAGCCAAACTAAGTTGGCTAATAAATGGCTAATCCAAAATTGACGTATTAACCAATTGGATTGTTGATAGTAGGTGTCACATATACATCAATGATTCTGGAAAATATCCCAATGTTATAATATTCTGATAAAACTTCTCTTTCTTAAATGTTGATATATTATCACCACTGGTGGTCTTTACATATGGCCCTCAAAGTTTGAAAAAATAAAAAAAACTCTTATATATCTATAAAACTACTTGCAATTTTTAAATATGGATCCCCAAGAATTCTTGTTTACATAGTAGCCCCAAAGAAGAATTCCTAGGTCCTCCTTAATTGCCATCTGTTCATGAAAATAAGATATGTATTCTTGAGAATGATAGTTCTCACCTTGCTATCTAGGATTTCAAACCCTATATATGCCCCATTGTCCTACGTGTGCGGCTTTTTTATCCCTCGTGCATACTACTTTTTCATTTGTGTGCGTGTACTCCTGTGCTTGTGGGCACTCTTAAGTTCTAGCCCCTTCGCCGGAGTACTAAAATTCCAAAATAGCTATGATTGTCATAAAATAAAATAAAATAGATACATCTTTTTTACAGAAAATAATACCTATTTTAATTATTTAATTTCTATTATTTAAAAACGAAATTACATTTCATGGTATTTCCCTATAATCATCTGGAGAAAACCTCAAATATGAATATCTCTTGATATTTTCATGAGATGTTGATTTTTCAAAGAACATTTTTTTGACAATAATAGCCCAGAAACTTATTCCAAATACCCACCTGTCCCATCACCGAGTCCGCGTCAGCACCAACACGTGGCCCCATCACAAGAGACTCGATACAAATAGATATTTTTTGCGGGCCCTACCCTTCTCATCCTTATCCTCAACCACTATCTTACCTAAAAATAATGCCATCATTATAACTCCACACCTTACTCACCAAAACCCACAATCCAACTCTACAACTAGTACACGTGGCATTTTTCATGGGCCCCATATTAATCCCACCGACAAGTGAACAAATGGGAACAGCCATCCACAAAAAATCAGATTCCATCTTACCTTTTAAACCGTCCGATGGATGTGGCCAGAATGAACGGTCAGAATAGAAATTCGAATGGATCAGGAAGATGGAAACATCGAACGGCCTCAATGTTTTTCACATAGCCAATCAAGCAAAACCCCATTTTACTCATGTACTAGTGGGTCCTATAGAGTCTTCCACCTGTCCTATTATGGAAGAGGTATGGGTCTTTCCTATAGTTGAAGGGGTATGGGATCCGGATTTAAGAAGGCTTCAATCCCGTGAGAAGAGGACAAATGGAGAGAAAGGCGGCAGACCAAGAGATGCATGGAATGTGTTAAGTATAATATAAAGTGAGTGAAGGGAAAGGTGTGTAGTTTGTAGGAAGGAAAGAAGAGAAAATGGTGTTGTTAGAGAAGCTGTGGGATGATGTTTTGGCTGGGCCCCAGCCTGAGAAGGGCCTCGGCAAGCTTAGGAAGCTCTCCACCAAGCCCTTAGCCGTCCAAGGTTGTTGATTTGCTCCTTTGATTGATTTGATCGACGGTTAGGATTGTCTATTGCAATTACTATTTCTCTTTACAAGGTGAAGGCCGAAACTGTTGTATGGATTTTGTGGTCCAGACATGTATCAGTTTCGTTGTTCTCCCATCTGTTTTGATTTTCGGTTGTATATAGTTTAGAAGATGATGATCATAGTCATAGGTGATTAGTCATATCTTGATGCATATGAGACTTAGATTTTTTTGATCTGAGCCATTCACACGCCACATGATCCACATCGGATAGTTGGTGGATCAGATCTTAGTCTAATCGGAGTAGTATTCACCGTTGGATTAAGTGGAATTTGTGCAAAAAAAAAAAAAAATTGTATGATGGCTTTGAACTGGACGGCTCAGATCTAAGCTGAGGTGGGGCTGATATGGGTCAGTCTAGAAGAGAACAAAAGAAATAAGGTTTTGATGAAGGTCTCTTTCATTTGATCTCTAGTCTTAAATGTATTTTTGCTGCTTTTGATGTTCAAAAGAAACACTCACTGTTTACACTATGAGTAGATGTTAGTATTTGAACCGGTACGTAATTAAGAAACGGTACGTAACGGCCATGTTTTATGAGTTTGTATTTTAGATATTAGTTTTCTTGTTACGGGGTTTCCGTTTTACGTAACAGGTTTTTTATTATTTATTTTTTATGATATTAATTGAAAGCCGATACGTGTGAAAAGTCGTATCGGAGACAATAGAGAAGGGCTAAGAAACCGTTACGTAACTTACGTGGGTGTTTTGGAGTCCCGGTTTCTTCCTTTTAAGGAAGTGGGTTTGATTGTAACGGTGTCGGTGTTTTGTGTGATATGTGTTGCAGTGGAAGGAGAGAGCAGCAGCAGCAGCAGCAGCTTGCAGAGGTCCGTGTCGATGCCCGGAACGCCTGGCACACCGGTGACACCCGCTACGCCAAGCACGCCACAATCGGCACGGAAGGAGAACGTGTGGAGGAGCGTTTTTCACCCAGGGAGCAACATAGCCACCAAGAAAATTGGTGCTGAGAAGTTTGACAAGCCCCAGCCCAACTCCCCCACTGTCTATGACTGGTTCCTCTCCCCCTCTCTCTCTCTCTCTCTCTCTCTCTACACACTACTGAGTTGAATATTTGAATTGCACTGAGTTGGGTTGGGTCTAAATGGGTCTAAATGAGTTGGGCGTGGCTCAACTTGTACCAGGTTCTGATGTATTAAAACAGATTAGGTAGCCTCAAGGCTGAACCCAAAAGGATGATGTTTGTCAGTTCAACATGACCCACCAAACCCAATAATTGAATGTTCATATATAATATATTTGGGTTTGCTTTAAAAACAATTATTGTGGGCCCATGGAAAAAGAAGAGTCATAATTACTTACATAATGAGTGATTTGGTAAACATGGGTTAGGCTACAGCAACCCATGTTCGACTTTAGTTTAAGTGAGTTTAAGATTTCTTATTTGGGAGTTGGGACGCACCCTTGTATGTGCGTGTTAAGTTCTGGTGTTCTAAGAAATGGGCTGGACAAGCCTCATCTAACTCGGCTGAAACAAAAACCGCCACATGCTGCATCCGATCCAATCAAAGTTGCTTTTTGTTCAGAAGGACTTATAAATTAAATATAGCTAGAATCTGAAATTGTTTTTAATTTAGAGTATTGTTGGTTCCTGACTCCTGATCTAGTTTTGCTGGTTAGTTTCAGGTCTGGTTAGCAAGTTGGGTTAGGTTTTGCTGACCCTAATTGAGTCTTAAAAGTGTTATTTTCATTTGCAGGCTCTACAGTGGGGACACCAAGAGCACCCATCGCTGAAGAGGGGATGTTGAAAAAGAGAGAGCTAGAGTGATGAAGGCATGACATGTACAGAGACTCTGGTTGGTTGGTTCTGGTGTTTGCTATGTCCGGAATGGCGACTGTTTTGGCCTATCTTTGCCACTTCTAATACTATTAAGCTATTACTAGTATGGTTTGTGGTGTAGGTGTTGTCGTGTATGTATGTAAATGGGATTGAATAATGTTGGTCGTACTTCATCAAGGGTGGGGTTTTGCTACTTGCTACTTGTGATGCTCTTAACTCTAATGAGAATCGTTTCCTATTGGCTTTTCATTTACATATGAAGTTTTACCGTGGATTTTGATGTCAGATATCATTGAAATGGGATTCAAATCATTCAATCACCCATTTTTTTGTTAAATTGCTAGCTGGAGGGGGGAATTTTGAACCGTGTATTTTTAGGCTAGTGGGCTGAATTTGGGGACTTTATTTTCGAGGCCTGTAGTAAGATTGGTTGTGCCCGTTCTCGGGTTACCTGTGAAGTCACGGCACAAACCACTATGTTTAGCATGTACAATTGGGTGTGTTGCGTGCTGGTAAAAACCGGCGTGCCTTTTGCCCTTAGTTGTAAACTTGGTCCGGTAAATGGGTAAATAGGTGTCAATTTTCTAAAACCATTGGTGTTATACAAATTTTTTTTTTTTTCAAAATAACCGACTATTATAATAACCCGTGCTGCATGATATGGCAAACATTGTAATTATTTAAATATTCATGTATTAGAAAAATCATAGATTTTAGAAAAAAAAACACAAGAAGAAAGAAAAATGTTATAAGTACTTGTTTACGCAATCGAAGAGCTAGTGGTGGAAAGAAAGAAGAATTTGATTGAAATGGAACTTTTGCAGTAGATGAGAAGTAGAGAGTGGTTACGAGTGGTTCAATTATAATGAAATAAAGTTGGGTAGTTGCATAAGTAAGGAAAAAATATTTTGAAACTGCATAACTTACAATTAAAATTCAAACCGTCAGCGATCAAATTAAAACCGATATCTTTATCTTTAATATAGTATAATGGTATCTTCCGTCCTGTCCAGACAAGGAGCATTTCAGACAGTCGAGAACCCTAGAACCTTCAACCGACTTGATGTTATACAATTCACTTCCATTATATGAAGATTTTGGCCAAATATCGAATCATTATTCCGTTATGGTTAGTCGAAACAAAATCACAACAATAGGGGTTTGTTAAAGCGACAAGCTTGGGCCCGATCTGACCCGGCAGGCATGATAGCTCGTTGGACTGATCTTAGAAACTTTTTTGTCCGTAACATAGAGTCAAAATGGAACTCAGAATGAAACCCTTCTCTAGTCAGTAGGCTACCAACAAACCCTTCCCATGTAATCTATATAAGATTTGTTTTGGAGGAAATCTTTTTCTAGGAGCAGACTACGTGTAAAGTCCACTTTTATTGGGCCCACTTGAATCCATCTTTAATCAGTGTATCTCTTACACACTTATCCCCACCTTGGTCTGGCATAATGCCCAAGTTTAAAACTTATCAAACCTTTAACCATCGTTGGGTTAACTTTAAAAAATAATTATAGTTAAATTAGCATTAGATTTTAATGTTCTTAAACTAAGAGCTAGGATGATTTGATGTAAAAACATTCCCATCTAACCCACGCCCAATAAAATGGCAGCAGCCACACTCTTATACCGAGCTTGATCTGGCAGATCAAATGCCCAAATTTGAAACTTATCAAACCTTTAACCCTTGTTGGGTTGACTTTCAAAGATATATGAAGATAAGAGCTAGGATAATTTGATGAAAAGACATTTCCATCTATTCCACCCCCAATAAAAGTTGGACCGCAAACACAAATATAGGATTTGTGCATAGGTGAAGATGTGAAGATTTTCTTTCGATTAGATGGGAACTGTGTATTTAGTTTTAGGCCTGTGGGCTGAACTAAGGACTTCATTTTCTAGAACTATGGTAAAATACTCTCTGCCCGTTCTCATGTTATGCGTGTAGGCCCTGCCCAAAGCAAAGAAAATTTAGTTAATTTTTCTCCCTTCACCATTCAAAAAATACTGCATCAAAACACACAAAATTTGTGCATGTGCAAAAGGTGAGACCAATTCTCCAAAAATACCATATCCTTGGTATTACATGAACGTGGTTTGACTGGCTCAATTTTGTAATTCAAATCACCAAGGCCAAGGCTAATTTCATATGTGGTATCATTGAAGATCTCCATTAACCAAGTTTTCTAAGGCCTGTTTATCATCCCACCAGTCTACCACAAGCATGACTAGTATTGTTTTCCTATTTTGTAAATTATCACAAACATATATAGTATTGTGAAGATGGGTTCATATTAGTGTTTTCATATTTTGTAAATTAGATAATCGTATCTAACATGTATGATATTTTCGTTTTTCATTGATTATATAACCATGTATATATAACGTGTATCATGTTTTTAGATGTTCATAGCTTGGGGAAAAGCCCAGATCTGTGTGCTTTTTGTTTGATGACCCAAAAAAACAGCCTACTTCGAATATCTAAAATGCTAGTGACGAATTTTTTTGAAATGGAGGTATCTCCATCGTTTCTTTACCTCTACCTTGTAATACCATAGAATTCCTAATCTCAATCCCATCCCTTCCCCAGCTCCAGGTCTTGACACCTCCGTAGCATCTCCCCATTCATGACTACTATTCCCATCCTCCTCAGGGTACCCGTAACCCTAGTATCCTAGAGTTGCAGATTTCCCAGACCTTCCTGGCCCCTTGTGATACAATCGTAGAGGTGTCAAATGGGCCATGCTGGGCATGATGACCAGGCCTGTTGGCACGGATAAGGCACGGCCCGATTCAGGCCCAACGGGCATGGCAGACTGTACATGTTGACCGTATTACTTTTCAAACGGACAAAAAACAGTCATATTGGTTTTTTGACCCTTTTACCCACCCAACAGCCATAAAACAATCATATTGGGACCCCCCCACTCTCTACACACACACACACCCACCCCACACCCCAGCCATAAAAAAATCACATTGGGGGAATTGGAGGTCATTTTGATTTTTTGAAAGTCAATAAAACGATCTTATATGTGTGTTATGCTCTTCTTTGTATGTATCTTTAAAAATCTTTCAGCCGAAAACCATAAAAATGGAAGCACATCATAATAGAAGCCTGACACGGAGGTTTGGCATGACACGATCCGTGTCACTCTAGGCTGCATGCGAGCTGTGCCGTCAAGCGTGCCGGCACGGCACGAAAGGACTGATGGGGCTGCCGTGCCTAGGTTGAGGTGTGTTGTGCCACCTCTATACTACTGGTAACTCATATGATACTAAGCCTACATCAGTTTGATACTAAACTCCATCTGAGCTGAGATTAAACAAAACCCCAATCTACTTTCTTTAGCTTACCCCGAACCTGTTTGTTTGTAAGGTAAAGTAAATGAAATGAAAGTCTCAAATCACGAAAAATGGTAGCGGAAGGAGTTGATTGTAAAAGCATAAAATGATAAAAAGATACTTTTAATTGTACAAAAGGACTAAAAAGTGCTAAAAAGGCACAAAATGATAAAAATGTACTCTTAAAAAAATAAAATGAAAAAACTATGGTGCTTTTACTCCCAAATCCCTCCACTTTCCTTTTCTTCTTCATTTTACACTTATTTATTTTACTCAACCCTACGAACAAACAGGTCTCACCTCCATTCCTATTACCATTGCAATTTTGGGCCCCACCTCAGAGATTAGTTAGGGCTATGCCGGCATTATAGATGTAAAATGGGCAATGCTCCTCAGGCGCAGCATGGCCTAGCTTGTCTAGGCACGGGCTGTGTTGCGCTAGGGGGCCATGGCCCGTGGCATGGTATAGCACCGTCGGACAAAAACACTCCTCTCAAACAGCCAAAAAAGGTCACTTTAAGGGTACTTTTGGTCATTTCAACACTTAAAAGACATATATTCCCCACCCCATTTCTCAAAATCCAACCCCACCCCTCACCCCCAAGCTAAGATTTGTGGGGGACCAAGATCAAGAATTAAAGAGCTTTCTCTATAGGAACTTCTTAACGTTCTCTCTTTCTCAAGCTCTTCAAGGTATTTAATTATTTAATTTTAAGACTTTATTTAATAGATACATAGTAGTATTATATATAAGTAAGTCTCATCTTCTCCCCTTTGCTATATAAATTATCACAACAAATACATTATTTTTTTATATATATACAATTTTTTTTTTTTATAAACTTAGTTTTTGAATATTAGTTGGACCTTCAAAAGAACACAACTTTGACTTTGGCCTATATGATTCAAATGTTGCAAATCTGGAAGTAGAGAATGATATAGAGGTTGAAATAAATCAAGAATCTGTTGCCCAAGGCCAAACCTTAAGTCCAAAAAAGAAGGGTAAGGAAAATCTCAAAGTTAGTTATTGTGCACAATGCATGTATTTTAAAGAATTGTACAATTGCAAGTCCTTAATAGAGATATGAACAAATGTTTACCTTTACATCCTGGGATAGACACATGTTGATGTCCTAGATGATACAGTAAATCTTGACTTTTTGGCTTGTTGGAAAGTAAGCGAAATTCGATTTTCAATACTTTCCTCCATGGTCTGTAATTTACTAATAATTTCAGTATTTACAATTGTGTTTGAGAAATTTTTTAGAAGAATTATACTATTGCAAGTCTTTAGGTTGCACTAGCCACCTTAATAGAGATATAAACAAATGTCTGCCTTAACATACTGGGATAGACACATGTTGACTCATGTTGATGTCTTAGATGATGTAGTAAATTTTTGAGTTTTTAGCCTGTTGGAAAGTAAGTGAAATTAGATTTTCCATACTTTCCTCCAGAAAGAGACAAAGCGAGGCGAAGGAACTCTTTTGGTGGAGCGCAAGGACGACCAAGGCAGAGGACGGGATTAGAGGGGGCCGAAGACGAAGGGACGGGCGGCATATACTGATCTAGAGTTGGAATGGGCGTCAGGAAATCCGATGCCTGTGGTTTCATGCCTGTTGTTGATCTTGACCCAGTGGACTTTGTTTACCGAGAAGCAGTAAGACCAGCTGCTGAGGTAGATAAAGATAAGGTTCAAAATCTTGCCTACTCAGTATGGGATGCGAGCAGATGATCTGGTCTGTGATTTGCTAATAATTTCAGTATCTATAATTGCGTTTGAGCAAGCTTTTAGTGTAGGTGGGCAATTAATTGACAATACGAGGATCTGGGGTTATCAAAATAAATGGTGGACACATGCATGTACCTACGAGATTGATTTTTGGTAGAGAAGAGGAAACAAAACTTGATGTCAAAAGAAGAAAGAGAAGGTGACTTTTCAATATTAAAAATATCATAGTTCTCAGAATTTAACATAGTTGTAATTTGTAAACTTTTTTAAGATTGGAATTATTATCATAGTGATAAAGTTGTAAACTTTATTTCACGGGAATTTTTGTGCTTTGAGTTTTTTTTTTTTTTCATTGTTCGATTTTATTTCTTGCTGGGAATATCATCTAAGCTATAAAATCTTATTTCAAATTAGAATTTATCATCAAAGTTGTAAACTTTATCTCAAGTTGAAATCATCATCAAAGTTGTAAGCTTTATTTCAAGGGATTTTATTTTTTCTTAAAATTTTATTTTAAGTTGTAAATCTTTATAATTTCCTGTTGGTCGTCATGGGTTAAGGCCTTGTTGACCTCGACATGGCACGTCCTAGGCCAGCGCAACCCAGCCCAGCCCAGGCACAACTCATTTTACATCTATAGGCCTGACTTCTTGTTGATCACTCCCTCCATCCCTCTTCCCTTCCCTATCTAATAAAAGAGAAAATTAGCCAGAGGTCCCTTAATACTGTCCTTTAAGACCTCTAATCCACGGGATTATCAGTTTAAACCTCTAGTCCATGCGTCTAGACTTATTGAAGGCGGAGGTTCTTAAGTACACCAAATCATATGTTTGCAAGATTGATTTGCCCTTCTAATTGTCTGAATTTATGTCACGAATTTAATTCCTAGTTTCAAGCTCCTTAACATGATATTTAATGACTGACTTGCCCCATGTAAACGAATCAAGCTGTTTAACGGATTTTATTTCCTACCTTTCAATCAAGTTTCGAAATTCAAATTGGAGGGAATAGATCAAGTTTCGAAATTCAAATGGGAGGGAATGATGTTGCTATGTTTTTTGTTATTCATTCAATGTTTCCAAGCAAGACTTCCTCATTGTAAGGTACCTGACCTTACTAGGTCAGTTGGGCCCAATAGTAGGCCCGTTAACCCATTTATTATGTAATTATTATAATTAATTGTAGTTTAGATATTTAAGTGGGTTTTGATCTTGAGCGAGTTTCTTTTAGTGTTAGATTAGTGTCCGCGAAGTTTCTTGCTATTTCGAGCGCGTTTGACCCTAGCAGGGGGGTAGTTAGCAATTTAGGAAAAATTGAGTGTTTTTCCAAAAAAATCCCAATCGGCATGATTTTGGGTTCGTTGGAAAGGTCTCAGTCGCGCTGATCATTTTTGTCTCCTGTCTCTTCACGATCCGACGATCAGAAACCCTTCAAGTGGTCCATTCCTTCATCGGAGCCACTTAAGGGCAATTCAGTCATTTTCCCCTTCCTCTTCTTAAACAGAGATTAACCCTAATCTCTTATTCTAATCTCTGCGACGAACGAGAGTTACAGTAGCCCCTTCTTCTTCCTCTTCATCTTCTCAAGCCCAAAACTCTACTAGAGAGAGATCACCTCCGCGATTCGAACCGCATATCTTCTTCCTCTCGATCTCCTTTTTCCATTAATATCAGTTGTTAAGCTTTTTCTCACTGTCTCTTTTTCAATCATTTTCTATTTTGTTTAGATTAGGTTTGATCTTGATCTTTTTCCTCCTTTTCTTCTTTGTGGTGTTCCAGATTGTGTTTGAGTGGCTTAGATTGGGGATTTCGTGGTAGTAGAGCTTCTCCTCAAGTTTTTCCCCAATTATCTTTTTTTTCTTGGTTGAGGCAAGTAGATTTGTAATTTATAATTTAGCATGTGTGTATGATTCTCTATTGATTGCAATGATTTCTTATTAGATTTCCTTAATTCCAAGCCTGTTTTGATATTGATCTGGGATTAACATGTTAGACTAGGATTTGGGGATTTGGGTTGATTTAATTGTAATTGGTAATCCTATGCTGTTTTAATTTGCTAGAATGAATGTAAAATGATAAATGTGGTGAATGGGGAGCATGGTGGCTCATTTCTATAGGTTCAGCCATGGAATGGCTTAAGGATGAATAGGGCAGAAAACCCATTTTCGGGGTTGCAGGCCGCTGTCCGATCGACCGGACACTCAGTTCGATTGATCGGACAGAGCCATTAACTGTGGCAGAATACAGTCTGGTAGACCAGACTGTTTGTCCGATCGATCGAATGGGATTAGCGCCCAGTTAACTAAGATAGATTACAGTCTGATCAACCGGATTCTCTGTCCGATCGATTGGACAGAGCCACTAACTGAGAGTGGTTTAGTGCCGATCGACCGGACTGTCGGTACGATCGATCGGACATGGTGCACTGACTGGGAGCAGTTCAATGCCGATCGATCGGACCGAAGGGTACAGGTTCACTGTACATGTCAACTTTGGACATCCGTAACTTTTAATTCGCTCGTTGGATTTCTACATGTAATATATCGTTGGAAATCCCTTGAGATGTAGAATCCAATGGTTATAGTTTCATCACAATCGGAGGTCGAGAAGTGATGTAAATACCCAGATTAATGATCTAGTTCATGATTACCTGAGAATGAGGCCTTTTTTTGGGTTGAGGCCCATCAGAAATAAAACCGTGAGGCCCATGGGCCAAAGCGAAAATTATCATGCATGCGTGTAGGGTGGGGCGTTACACTCATGTAGCAACTCGCAACTCGTCACTACTTAAGAAGAAGAAATCACATCACCTGCGCTGTTGCAGAGAAAAGAGATAAGACAGTCACTGTTACAGAACATGTCGAAGAAGTTTTGTAGAAGCCAGAAGTAGAGCAAATCGATTCAGATGTATTGATTGTCGATGGAGAAGTCAGAAGAACAGATAATCAAAGGTATTAGCACATAGGGTAATATAGTACATGGTGCCACCAGAATGCTAAATGTAGCACATGTACAATCTAGTCATGTCATTCGCTTTAAATTTACAATCCGGTCATGTACAATCCAGTCATGTCATTCGCTATAAATTTATTTGAGTTTATATGACAAACTTAGATAAATTCATGTGTCGCTAACTTGATTTTCATCAATTCAACCATCAAACCCATCCATAATCCAATTAAGGTCCAAGACATTATAAATTTCTATTCTAGCATATGATTCCACAATTACATAATCAAACTTGGAATTTATGGGCATCTAAGCAATAAGATCATCAAAGCTTCAAGTAAATACGCATACATGTTAGTTATACATAACAAATCAAGTTGCCTTAGCGAAGGAAAGAGAAATTGAGAGAATTAGAGAAGAAAAATATCCTCTACACACACCCACCAACCAATCCACTCTCCAACCTCGCTCTCCACCACTCCTAAAGCACAAAGGAAATGGGAGATAAGGAATTGAATGACATGCAAGGCCTAAATTGAGAAAAGGAAGGAGTTTGGAGAAGATGGAGATGAGGAAGCTTAAAACAAATGGGTTCACTAGAGAGAGGAGATCAAGAGGAAGAAGTAGATGGCCTTAGATCCTTGGGTTGCCTCCTCTAGATGCAACATGCGATATAAAGAAGAACTCCAACAACTCTCTCTCTCTCTCTCTCTCTCTCTCTCATGAAATGAAATGAAGTGAGAATGAAAGAAAATTGCTGGAAATTGGGTTTATATAGAGATGGGGAGGTGAAATGACCGGTTTGCCCTTCTTGAGTGAAATGAGAGGGGTTTGATTATTTGAAGGGCTTCAGGGCATTAAATTGCGACGAGTCAAGAATAGAAAGCAATGAGCGCAGCGAGATCTTGTTGAGATTGTTATGGATTTTGTGTGTTCGATTTGATGGATGCATTATCATGTTATCATCATTTGAATTTTCACATGAGCATTATTTTTGAAAAACTTAAAACCTTGATTTTCATATGCATTGTTTTTAAAACTTTTAAACCTTATGTTACATGCAAGTTTTGGATTTTAAACTTGGATGCATTAATTTTAAAAAAGAAGATTTTTGAATCATGCTAGCCTATGAGTTTGGTCATTCAAATCATCTTAAGCATTTCAGTTCATGTTTTAATTGACTTAAACTTGAAACCAAGCATGACTATCCATGGCCTAGCTTCCCTATTTAGAAAATTACTTTCATATCATTTTTAGGGAAAATTTGGTCAACCAGTCGGTCAACTGAATTTGGGAAAATGGCTAACCGAAATTTCACAGAACAAAAAAAAAAAAAAAAAAAAAAAAAAAATCTGTCCACCGAAATTGCATTTTCGGTCATCCGAATTTTACAATTCGGTCAACTGAATTTTCACAGAAAGTTATGCCCAAAATTTCTGACCGTTGGGAGTTCGGTCAATCGAACAGAGAGCCGTTGGACCACTTTTCTCCAATATATTTGAGCTCTTCCTTGGATTTGAACCAACTTTGAGGTATTCTTTGAGGGATTTTGAAGCCTCGGGAAGGAAGTTGAGTTGGGAAAGGCTAGTTGGTCCATGGAGAGCTAAAACCTTGGTTTCATTAAGTTAAATAATTTCAAGTAAGCTTTGCTTTCTTTATCATATATTTCATGCTTTGTTTAAATTATTTGTAAATCAATTTTAGCACTATAACTATGTTTTATTGAATCCATTACATGTATTTCACTTTGAATTGCTTTGTTGTTTTGGATTCTTCATTTAGATTCAAACCAAGTTTGTTTTAACTTTCATATCATAATAGTTTCATGATTTGTTAAAATTTTGATTTCTCTCATAGCATGAATCTCATACTTGGTTGTATCTCTAGCTAGTTGTTTTCATTTCATGAACACATAGGCAAACTAATTTATTTTGAAAATAACTACGCTCATGCATCACATGTTTAGATTTGAAATTTCGATACAATTTGCATGACTTGATGAGTCATATATTTACAAGTTGTTTATTTAAAGAACATGTGATTAGCATTTTCACTTCAATCAAAACATTTGTGTTTTAAACCTTCAAAAGCATTAAGCTTACATTTATTGAGCTATTATTTTAAAACTTGATTGAAGTTCTCATGCATACACGTAGAGAATTCATCTTTGCATTCATATAGTGTATGTGTTGAGTTAGATTTGCACTTCATATGCCACTATAAGAAAGTTGGCTTTTAAGGACGACCTTTTTTGCCGCGGTCTAATTTTCGTCACTAAAAGCCCGCCTTTAGTGGCAAAAATTTGATGTCGCCACTGAAGGGATTATATTGCCCACATTTAGTGGCAACTTATATGTCGCAACTAAGTTTCGCCACTAATTCCTTGGTATGAATTTTTGGCGCCATGGAATTTTGGAGGGAAAGAGATTTAGTGGCTAAGTTTTAATTTAGTGCCACTAATGGTGTACGGTTTTAGTGACAATTTTTATGATCGCCACTAATTTCTCAGATTCTTACATTTAACCGCGGTATATTTTTTGCTACTGTATGTTTTATTTTCTGTGGCTACTTTATATTGCCACTAAAGATATATCATAAGAAAGTCGACTTTTAATGGCAACACCTTTTGCCATAATTTAATTTTTGCCATTAAAAACTCACCTTTAATGAAGCTTGATGTTGATACTAAATGTATTATGTGATCACATTTAATGACAACTTATATGTTGTAGCTAAAGGTCATTTTGGAGGGAAAGGAGATTTAGTGGCGAGTTTTCTTTTTTCGCCACTATTGGTCTAAGAGTTTAGTGGCAACTTTTTATTTTTGTGACTAATTGCTTAGTTGTTTTATTTTCGCCGCGTTTTGCGGCGACTGTCTGTTTCTACTAAAAAAATTTTATATGAAAGCTGGCTTTTAGTGGCAACAGTTTTAGCCACAATTTTATTTTTGCCACAAAAGACTCACTTTAGTGAAGGTATTATAGTGATCACATTTAGTGGCAACTTATATGTTGTGGCTAAAGGTCATTTTGGAGGGGAAAGAAAATTAATGGTGAGTTTTAATTTCTCACCACTAATGTGGCCCACTACAACAATTTATACTTTTATCGGCGTTTTTTTCCAGCGTAATCATTAAATACCAGGAAAAATATATCTTTTATTGGCGAAAAAGGTGCTTTCGCGGGGAAAAGATAAAGTTTTCGGGCGTCAAACTTTCTTTTGCCTGCAAAGGTACTATTTTTGTCGGCCATTTGTTTTTTTCATTGACAAAGGTCAATGTCTTATGGCAAACGCCAATACTTTCTTTCTAATGAGCCAGGCAATGTTTTTTCTCAGTATATTTTTCGCCCGCGCAATATTTGCGCCCATCTATTTTCCCTCTGTAATTCCCAATCGATAAACCCCTTCTGCGCCTCCGTCCCTCATCTCTCTCACCCATCCCTCTCTCGCCCGCCCATCTCGCTTTCATCCCTCATCTCCCTCTCCCACGCAAGCCATCTCGTCTCCCAGGCGTAGTACCCCCCTCTCCTCCATCTCCCAGGCGACCTCATCCCCTTCTCCCTCTCATCATCTCCATCTCACAATCCATCCCATCACCACGCCCAACAACCCCGCATCTCCATCTCCATCTTCTTCTTCCCTGCACAGACCTCTCCATCACCATTCCTCTCTCACGCCTCACCCTCTCCACGCCTGTCTCTCCATAACCGACCCATCTCCCAGCCTCCCCTACGCATCAAACATCTCCATTGCCCACCTGCATTTTGCCTCATGAGATCCTCCTTGGTCAAGGGAATGAGAAGGCAAAGCAACCCATCTCTCCAACCACTCTCCTTCCACGACCATCTCACTCCTTTTCAAGGCATCTCTCTCAATTACCCCCATTTCCTAACCTTGATGATGTTTCCTTCTTTCTTTGTTTTTGAGGATTTCGGGTTGAGATCTGAAATGGGTAGTCTCCAAACACTTCTCCCCTTGTACAGTGCTGTATCATCGGCTCGATTGACGTGTGTCTGGGTGTGGATTCAAGGAGCTCCAGATTGTTGTCTCAGGGTATGCTTGAAAACCCAGGGGTCTGATTTTTTCTTTCCTATACCAGTAAGGATCCTTCTTTTGCGTTTTCATCTCACCCCTTTTTTTTCTTATAGAAGAATATGGTATTGTATGTAGTGATTTTTTTCTTCTTCTTGTGGTTCAACTTGGGCTTTTGTTGCGGGGTTTAGCTGCACTTTGGAATTGATTTGCACAAACTGGCCCTGATAAATTAGCCAAACTGCATCTTACTTTTCTTAGTATTTGTAGGAGCAAAAATTCTCACGGACTTACTTAGATGATATAAAAACTTCTTCGGGAATGATTGGTTGCCTGAAAACCTGAAAACGGAGGAGAAGAGAATGTCAGAAGACCCGGGCTGCTATCAGCGCAAGGCCCTCCGATGCCTAAGTTAGTTCAATAACTTAACGAAGGATCCAGGAAGAAGAGAAAAAGTGAATCTCTGTATATGTTTATTTTTCCCCCTCCCCATGAGCGTCCCTGATTTGCTCTTTATATAGGCTGAGAGTTTGACTCTTGGATGTGAAGTCCCATCAAACCATACTTCTTTAATTGCAGTCACATCGGACCTTTCCTGAGTGGAGGTAGGAGGAGGCGGAAGCCCCATCAGCCAGTACTATGTTCCCTTAGTGGGGGTAGGTGGAGGCATTGTCCCATCAGACCTTGCCCTGACAACTTGATGCAGACATAGCCACCTTTTTCGAGGTCCAAATGATGGAATTCGGCCTAAAAACAAGGAGTCCATTACGTAGAATGGATTTTGAAGATCTCATCGTTTCCTTTCTAGATGGGGCTCCGTTCGCGATTCTGACCTCGGGGCCCGAATTTCGCCTAATACCCTTTGGGCCCTGCACGGTGGGCTTTATTTTGATCCAATGCATCCATGTATTCATTTGATTCAATCTGCACTACATTACCACCGGATAATGACAAATTTTTATCTCTACCCGATGCATGTCATCATTACTCAACACGTTATATAACGTAGTTGAGTCTCTATAGAAGTACAGTTATCCTGTACTCGTCTCTATAAGCATTTTGGCACTGCTGCCTAGGTGGGAGCACTTGGCCGAGGTGAAGAACTTGGCCGAGGTGAAGCATTTGGCAGAGGTGAAGCACCTGGCCGAGGTGAAAGTGTCTGGCACTATTGTTGAGATGAGATGCTGAGGTGCTTAGCTCGAGTGCTGAGGCCAAGACCGGTACCGAGCTCAGGTGCTGAGGCGAGGACCGAGGTGGTGCTGACCGAGGTGAGATGGTGCTGATCGAGGTGGGATGACAATCTCGGTATCATGTAGATATCCCCACACAATTGCCCTTAGCTCCTGACCTCCTAGAGTTTTCTAACTCTTGGTGGTCGGGAGCTAAGTATTATGATGGGGGAGCCCTTCTGTATATTGAGTTCGGGGCGTGTATGGTATTGCAAGCTTTGACTTGGTGGTGGAGAGTACTTTACAGCTGGTTCCGCAATTGAACTTGCTTCTCCGAGTTCCATAACTTGGTGCTTTGCGTAGTTGGTTCTGCAACCGAACTCGCTTCATCATGATGGCTGTTGAGTCCTGTAACAAGGTGTTTTTGTATGGCTGGTCCTCCAACCGAACTGGAAATATAGCTGGTTCTGTAGCCGAGCTGAAATGATGGCTGGTTCTGTAGCCGAGCCTGAATAACAGCTGATTCTGTAACCGAGCTGAAGCTGGTCCGCTAACTGAGCTCGAATAATGGCTAGTTCTGTAACCGAGCTTGAATTGCAGCTGGTTCTGTAACCGAGCTTTTGCTAGTCCTCTAACCGAGCTCGAATAATGGCTGGTTCTGTAACCGAACCTGAAAAGCAACTGTTTCTGTAATCGAGCTGGAGCTGGTTCTCTAACCGAGCTCGAATAATGACTGGTTCTGTAACCGAGCCTAAATAGCAGTTGGTTTTGTAACCGAGCTCGAGCTGGTCCTCTAACCGAGCTCGAATAATGGCTGGTTCTGTAACTGAGCCTGAATTGCAGCTGGTTCAGTAACCGAGCCGGAGCTAGTTCTCTAACCGAACTCGAATAATGGCTGGTGCTGTAACCGAGCCTGAATTGCAGCTGGTTCTGTAACCGAGCTGGAACTGGTTATTTAATCGAGCTCGAATAATGGCTGGTTCTGCAACCGAGCTTGAATTGCAGCTGGTTCTGTATCCAAACTGGAACCACCGAGTTCTGTAACAAGGTGTCTTGACCGTTCAAGGGCTTTTCTTCATATCTTTTCGTAGCTTGGTGAAGCTGTCTGAGCCGAGGCTGGTGCTGTCACCGAGGCTACTGCTGGAGTTGTCCGAGCTGAGGTTAGTGCTGTCACCGAGGCCATTGCTAGAGCTGTCCGAGCTGAGGTTGGTGCTGTCACCGAGGCTACTGCTAGAGCTATCCAAACTGGAGCTGGTGCTGTCACCGAGGCCGCAAAGCTCATCAGATCGAAGCTTTTTAGCTCGGTTGCCTCTAGGGGGAGAAACCGGGGTTGCCCCCTTTCTTGCAGCTGCTACTATAGCTGACGAATCAACTCGTCTTTTTCTTTGATAATGAGGTCTTGGGCCCTGATACCCGCGAGGAGAGTCGTTTTCATCGTCTTCACCATCAATCTGCTGATGGGATCGATGAGACCTGGCTTGCACTGGTGTTTTATCTCGTCGGGGATGCTCTAGTTGAGGATCGTTTTGCTGGGGATGCTTGATCAGAATGCTATCTTGCCGGGAAGGTGCTGTTATCCCCCTTGAAGATGAACCTAACTGAGTGACAGGCCCCTTGACACTCGCTGGACTAGGCCTTTCTCCAGATCTCTTCTTACAATGGGCCGGCGGCTGTTCTTGCTGTACCGGCGGCAGCTGTGCTGGCACTACCTCCTGTAGTACTGGCAATATCAGTGATGGTAGTAAGGCCCTTAATGATTCTCCGCCTTTCTTATCTTTTGGAGGCATGGCGTTTTTGAATCGTTCCCACAGACGGCGCCAATTGTAAGTGCAAAAAATCTCACGGACTTACTTAGATGATATAAAAAATTCTTTGGGAATGATTGGTTGCTTGAAAACCTGAAAAGGGAGGAGAAGAGAAAGTCAGAAGACTCTAACTGCTGTCAGCGCAAGGCCCTTCGATGTCTAAGTTAGTTCAATAACTTAACGAAAGATCCAGGAAGAAAAGAAAAAGAAAATCTCTGTATATGTTTATTTTTCCCCCTCCCATGAGCATACCTGATTTGCTCTTTATATAGGCTGGGAGTTTGACTCTTGGATGTGAAGTCCCATCGGACCATACTTCTTTAATTGCAGTCCCATCGGACCTTTCCTGAGTGGAGGTAGGTGGAGGCGAAAGTCCCATCAGCCAGTACTATGTTCCCTTAGTGGGGGTAAGTGGAGGCATTGTCCCATCGGACATTACCCTAACAACTTGATGCAGACGTAGCCACCTTTTTCGAGGTCCAAATGATGGAATTCGGCCTAAAAACAAGGAGTCTATTACGTAGAATGGATTTTGAAGATCTCGTCATTTCCTTTCCAGATGGGGCTCCGTTCGCGATTCTGACCTTGGGACCCAAATTTCGCCTAATACCGTTTGGGCCCTGCACGGTAGGCTTTATTTCGATCCAATGCATCCATGTATTCATCTGATTCAATCTGCACTACATTACCACCGGATAATGACAACTTTTTATCTCTACCCGATGCATGTCATCATTACTCAACACGTTATGTAACGTGGTTGAGTCTCCATAGAAGTACAACTATCCTGTATTCGTCTCGATAAGCATTTTGGCACTGCTGCCTAGGTGGGAGCACTTGGCCGAGGTGAAGAACTTGGCCGAGGTGAAGCATTTGGCCGAGATGAAGAACCTGGCCGGGGTGAAGCACCATTGCCGAGGTGGAAGTGTCTGGCACTATTGTTGAGATGAGATGCTGAGATGCCTAGCTCGAGTGCTGAAGCCAGGACCGGTACCGAACTCAGGTGCTGAGGTGAAGACCGAGGTGGTGCTGACCGAGGTGAGATAGTGCTGACCGAGGTGGGATGACAATCTCGGTATCATGTAGATATCCCTACACAGTATTCATAGGGAGGGATAGGGCTCCAAGTCTCACTTTATAATGTTAAGACTTTAAATACTACTTTTGAGTATAGAAAAAAAAAATAGGAAAAAGAAAAAATTCTGAGTTGGGTTTGTTACTACTTGTAAAGGATACGGCCAGTTGAGTGGCAGCATATTCAAATTTTATATAGTTACTATCTTTCTATAGTGGAAATATTGTGGTAACCATCTTGTGAATTTGGGATGTGATGAGGTGTATAGTTTTGAATATGCTTCATATATAGAAGAGGTCTCCAGTCTGGCATGAGAGGTATGGTTAAGAGATGGGTACAATTAATTCACTTTTTTCATAAAACCCTCCTGGTCATCGAATGGACCCTGACCTTATCCAACATGTTCAGGTCCAAAGCATTTGAGTAGAGACTTAGTATACTTGAACATGAACTGGAAATAGTTGGGTCCAAAATAAATACCCATACTGCTGCTAAGCTTCTGATGTATAAAAGTAACCATTTAAAGAACGGGGGGGCGATCCCTGCAACCCATTCTCCTTCTCTGTCCCCGTCATACAAATTGCATATCCAGACTGTATCTGGGCATCTTAGACATATTGCAACCTCACCACTAGTATATACCCCAAATTGGTAGTGAATTGGTTGGCAAAATGGGATTTTATCCACTTTGCTTTATGAATGAGTCAGTGCAGAAGCAGAAATTTATCAAAGGAAAGAGTGTTTTACGATACTAATCCTAAAATCCACCGGCACATAAGTGAGTTTCAAAAAGAAGAAAATCAATACCTATTAGGCTTATTTTCTGCAATGCTTCTATTCAGGAATATCATAGCACACCGTATTTGAAGAGAGAAGAATTGCGAGTGCACGTGAGGGCATGCAGTTTCACTAATTGGGTGAGCATCAGCAACAGGAGGCCAGAGAAGAACCCATCCTTCTCACTGATTAAGCCTGAAATTCATTTAAAGATAACAGAACTGTCAACTCTGTTAGAATTTGCAGCTCGATTTATATTAGAGAAGTGTTCTTTCCTAGTTTGGATGACAAAGTGGATGGTTTCCATATCATATAAATGCAACCAGTTTCTTATTTTGGGTATGAAGCATTTTAGAGAATGTGTTTCCTATATTGGTCATAATTCTATTATGAAAGCATTATAGTTATGAGAAACAACCGTATGATGCCTCTGTATAAAGGAAACTCTTGTACGTCACAATTTGCAGTAAGAGAAGGGTTGGTCATTTAACTCCCTTTAAGGAGTTCAACATTCATGGGTATTTTTTGATGGCATGGTTCATGTGATACAAAATCAGAATTCCTTTTCGAAGGTGAGAGACTTTTTTTTCAGGATTATTTTGGTATTAAGCATGTATATGGTACATGATAGTGTTCTCTTGTCACTTTTTGGCTTTTGCTGCACTAGATCTTCTTAGCTCTTGAAACAACAAAGCCATTATCCTTTTCACCAATGGATTTAGCACCATCCGTGGATGTAGTGTAGGGCTCCTCGCCACCATCTTGAAAATCTTAGATTTTTATTTTTATTTTTTTATTTTTTTTACATATGGCTTGTTTGTTTAGATAGTGATCCCCTCAACGAAAATTCCCTGGGACCGCTGTTTACATAACCATTTGTAGAGTGAAACATGTAAATGTTGTCTCTTTTGTGGTTATATTGTTTATTTGAATCTTTTGTTTTTCTCTTTGGATGAGTGCTTCTCTCATTGGCATCAAACTCTAAAAGTTCCACTAATCCATCATGCATTACATTATATCTAGAATATAAATGGTAATCTTATGCAATAAAAGGATTCTGTTCAAACTAGTAGAGAGGATTCTGTTCAAAATAGTAAAGAAAAGGTGAATATTCAAGGATAAACATACATCTTTTTAAGAAGAAAGTAAAGGATATATAGCATTGCTTAATGATCTCCAACCACTAGCAATATAGCTTTGCATAATGACATTGAACTATAGATACCTCAAACCACTCTCAGATTTTTCACACTTTTCATGACATAGCTTCCGCATTGCACCTTTCTTAAGGTTTCAAAACCACTGAATTTACTTTAAAGAAATTTGCAGACAGACATAGAGAACAAGAAACAGAAAGGAATAAAAGGAAATAATTTAAATGACTAAGTCACATTCATCCACCAAGAACAGAATATACACAAATAGTGCCTCTTTAAATATGCTTCTTTAAATTAAAACAGACCCACATTGCTGGAACTAGCACAATTAGGCAAGAAGGCAAAAATAACAAAAACAGGGGGGAAATCGTTCTGAAGTTTTTCTTATATTCATACCCTGAATGTCTGGTAGAGTGAAACCAGAAGATTGCATAGCTCCATTGAATGCTCCTGACAGCAGCTGCGAGTGTTTTCCTCAAGAGGTCGTTGGCACTATTTCCTGGTTTTGGACCACGGTAGCTATATTCCAACACATACAAAAGCAGATGAGCAGATAACCAGTTTGGGGGGGTGCTGAGGATTCAAGGGGAGCTTCGGGTGGATTCCGGAGGAGCTTGAGACCGAAATAAAAGTTGACAAATATTATCTTAACATTATAATTAAAACAAAGAGGATTTCATTGGATAATCAAATGCCATTACCTTAATCATTTCCTTCAAATATTCATATTTTCCGAAAAAAAAAAAAAAAAAAGACATGTGTGACTGCGTTAAGAACCACAATCAAATGGTTAAGGGGTTGTTTTTTTTTTCATTTACATATGCAATGAAATCACATGCGTAATGGATACACATAAATCATGTTTGTTTGGTGTGATTTCGATTCAGATGTGTAAAATAGATATGTAAATGGTGTGAAAGCTGGCCCTTTTTGTGCCTAAGATTTTCACACAAGAGGTGTGAAAGAGTTTCACATGGTATTGTTACCAGGCGGAGTGCTACAGTACTCTGATGAGCAATCTGCCTTTTTATTATTTTTTTATTTTTTGGGCCCCACTTGTAACATCCAGACCATTCATTTTCTTAAGAAGCTCAAACACGGCTACATATCCAATTTTCAACCGTTGATGATGCATGGAGGCTGAGATATCATCAACATAATTACAGCCGTTGGATTAATCTATTGTGATTAACATACCTAGTCAGTCTTTTATGATTTGTTTAATGTTCTAGGCCCCACCTATAAAATCAGAACCGTTCATATTATTCAGAAGTTCAAACACGGCCATGTGTCCAATTTGCAACCATTGATGTTGCTTGGACGTTGAGATATCATCAAACAATATACAACATATTCATAGATTCACATGTGAAATGTTATGCTAGTAACAAACAGTGGAATCTGATCCACATGTGAGTCATTTATATATGCAAATGACTCACATGTGGGTCCTTTACAATGTGAATTACTTTCACAGTAAACAAACGACCCCTAAGATCACCGTGTCAGGAGATTACAATTCAGTACACACACACTCTACAAAAGTCCCCCAGTGTTTTTAATAAAAAAGGTCACATATAAATATACATATATATATATATATATTTATATAATAAAGGCTGAAAAAACACAAATATTAGTTCATCACTAAAAATTGAATAAAATGACTCTGCAAGTTCACTCAAGATGTCCCTGATCCTAATTTTGCAAGTGAACTTGCTCACTCAATTTTCCATTGCTCATATCATGGAAGTGCATCCGCCGACTGACTAGTGTGATATCAAATGTATAAAGACGTTAACATCAATAACATGATTCAGAGAAATACACCAAAATTCCTGGCAATTTGCCGCCCCTTCCTGGAGATTAAGTGGCCAGCTGTGGTTTTAGCAGGCAATAACTATGGCTACTTCTGAGAGTTGGAACTGAGCTCTTTTTTCACCCTAGACCACTGTAACTGGAGACATTTTTAATAGCATCCTCTTCCATCTCAACTAGTTACTGGCAGTAGGCTTCAATGTCACGGGCCTCCTCTTTGAATGTGAACCTCAACTCCTTCCACTCAAACTGGCTGAAGCCATCTTTGGTGACCAGACCAGGAACCTTACCGAGTACATCAAATCCTTTATGATCCACAGACAGCATAAAAGCATCCTTCACAAGTATAAACATTAGCGTTCAGCGCACAAGTGAAATCAGTACTAATAAAGAGATAAATCACATTTAACTTCTGTTTAGATAGCCCACATCCAGTGCTTGTTCTTTTCAGACTGTACATCACAAAGACATCTTGAAATTGCTAGACAAAACTAAAGAGAAAAACCCATTTTACAACATTATCACTTACTCAAGCATTTGTGTTCATGTACACAAAACAGAAAAGCATTAGTGCCCTGCGCGCTCTACAGTGATCTACAATGGATCGTGGCCACTGCTTTTGCAACAATTGTAAGCATTCTCCTATTTATTTATTCTAATATTGCTATTATTCCCTGATACGTCTATTATTCATTAGCAAGATGCTTTGGTGGAACATGTGGAATATTTGGTTTCATGACTGATTTGTCCTGTCGGAAACTGATAGAATTATATGGTGCTTGAAACTTCTAAAATCTTGTTCATAACTGTTTTGAGATGTTTTCCATGTTTTGATTCATAATTGAATTCTTCATTCTATGGTTATAAGAAAATTGTTAAATTAATGAAAGATCTTTTGTACATTGTTATATGTTCATTTTAAAATTTATTAGTATTTTGAATTGTTAAAAATGCAATCAAGTGAAGTTTCACATGGATGATTTGCCCAATTGTACTCACAAAAACACCCCATTAATTATGCAAAGAGATGGGAAGGAGTAGTAGTCATGATGGACTCCATCAATGTTTTTAATTTTGGCATCATAGATGGATGGATTCAATGTTGGCTTACATGACGATGCCTTCATGGAGAAAAGCTATTGGCAACGCAGACTCAGAAGCCCATTTCCGAGTTAAATATTCCTAAATCATGTTTGATTTATAGGTATTTTTTTAGTATAACTTAAGATTTATTTAGGTTGGCTATTGGTAAGTGTAGGACTTAACATGTATAAAAATCAACTATATTTTTTATATTTTGCAAGGCTAGAACAGTCAACTACTTCAATTCATTATTAACGTCATCTTCTTAATGCTTCCTCTCTATGGTAATAGAAGTTAAGTTAAGAGTGTAGACCTTCTTTTCTCCATTGTTTGTTTGTGGATCAACAACACAAAACCCATATATGATAGTCATGTTAAAGTATACTCACATTTTATCGTGGTTTTGATGCAATGTTTACTCTTGTGTAGTAGTTGGTTGAGCAAAATTTGGGTCATGGCGTGGGCCTAATTTATCCAGGTGATGTATTCATGCATGGTTGTGCCTTTTATAAGTGGTCACTCCCATCAAATTAGTTAGTCTTTTTTTTTTATAAATGAAGCTGAAACGTATATAGTTCAAATCTAACTTTGAAAGTCATTTTCTGACTAGAAAACTTTTGCATACTTTCTGAGAATTTTGAAAGTTTTTTTGCTTGAATTGAATTTGTAGGACTTCTAAACAATTCTTTCTATGAAAGTCACTAAAATTGAAATTTTGAAGGTGAATATCCACAAGGATCCATCAAAGACACTATACTTCAATAGGAAACGATTACCCACCCACCACCCACGTAATACATCCTAGAAGTCACTTATATTTTTCTTTTTGTATAGTTGTGTAGTGATTAAATAATTCAACGTATACCTGAGATGTAAATTGTCTTTCCACAGTTTCAACTAACTATTCCTTTGAGGGAAGGAAGTTCAATTCACCGATGAGATGAGACTGGAGAATCCCCCCTCGTGTGTGAGCAACGATGATTGGGTTGATCTTGTTAGGTATTTCGGATCTGAGGACTTTAAGGTATGCATATTAATTAAGTTATATTGCCTGCTCTTTTAATCTATCTATCATACATGTATTGCTTATAATTTATGGTACCCAAATGCATAAAATGAGTAATCTATCTATCATACATGTATTGCTTATAATTTATGGTACCCAAATGCATAAAATGAGTAATAGAAATAAGGAGAATCGGGAAAAGCAGAAAATCGGCCATGTTTTCCTTTTGCTCGAATCAGCTATGATAATGTAAACTTCTCTCATGATGTTTTTGGAAATTTATTATTAAATATGTATTATTGGTGTTAACTTGTATGATGACAGCGTAATCTTGAGACGGGGGACGAGCCTTCTCGGACTAACTTTTGGTTCACTACCCGGTATAGCAAGAAGAAAAAAGTTTGGTGATTCGACTTCGCAAAAAGTCTATGTAACTTATTGTTCGCTTCTGTATTTTCTAATCAATTTTCTTATATTATATATAATACTAAATTGATAACTAATAACAATTGGTTTTTGAATGTAGAAGGAGCTGAAGAGATTAGAGTCTCAGCCACCAGAGGAGGGCACTCCTCCCATGACTGAGGACCAGAGGTTCGAGGCAGTGCTCGGACCAAAGCGATCAGGATATATACGTGGTCGTGGGGCTGGACCAAAGCGCAAGACCTCTACAGTTGGGTAGCGAATCCATGCGCAACTAGAGAGAGAATGAAGAGTTTATGAGGCGAGCTGAGGTGGATACAAGGCACTTGGAGTTGTTGGAAAAGAAGAATAGTGAGATCGCTTCGCGAATGGAGTCCTTAGAGTCCCAATTAGCCTCGCATCAGACACAAGTGCAAGTTCAGATGCAAGCAGCGCTCCAATCACAAGCAGAAACACAATAGACACAGGTGCATGCTAAGGTGCAAGCTGCGTTACAGTCTCAGCTTAACATCATCCTCCAGCAGTTCAAGGAGTCAAGTCAAATTCTAATGTGATGCATAACTACTCAAAAGCCGGATGATAATGGTTTTTTTATTTTATTTATATTCTTTCTATGCTGATGTAAACTTTACTCTTGCTACTCAAGTACCTTAGAACTTTATGTTTTTAAATTTGAGGTTATTTTCTAATACTTGATGGTGATGAAATTTTCATTTTCTCATATTATATAAGTAGGTTCATGAAAATTTGAAAGGGGATCAATAAATTAGTTTTATTCTTCCTTTTAATTAATTTTAACCTTTTAGTCGAGGGAACAAATCGTCGATAGAACTATTATAAATGTCAAGTTTCGCAGACAACAATTCATCACTAAAGGTATTGAGTAAAATAGTCCTACCGGCGACTTGTTCCCGCGACTAAAAGGTTAAAATTAATTAAAAGGAAGAATAAAATTAATTTATTGATCCCCTTTCAAATTTTCATGAGCCTGCTTATAATATGAGAAAATGAAAACTTTATAACCATCAAGTATTAGAAAATAACCTCAAATTTAAAAACATAAAGTTCTAAGGTAGAGTAGCAAGAGTAAAATTTACATCAGTATAGAAAGAATATAAATAAAATAAAAAAATCATTATCATCCGGCTTTTGAGTAGTTATACATCACATTGAAATTTGGCCTGAATCCTTGAATTGTTGGAGGAGGATGTTAAGCTGAAACTGTAACGCAGCTTGCACCTGAGCATGCACTTGTATCTGTTGCGATTCTGCCTAGGACTGAAGCGCTGCCTGCACCTAAGCTTGCACTTGTGTCTGCTGCGAGGCTAGTTGGGACTCTAAGGACTCCATTCGCGAAGCCATCTCGCTATTCTCCTCTTTCAACAACTCCAAGCGCCTTTTATCCGCCTCAGCTCGCGTCCTAAACTCCTCATTCTCTCTCTAGCTGCGCATGGATTCGCTGCCCAACTGTAGAGGTCTTGGGCTTTGGTCCAGCCCCACGACCACGTATATGTCCTGATCGCTCTGGTCCGAGCACTGCCTCAAATCTCTGGTCCTCAGTCATGAGAGGAGTGCCCTCCTCTGGTGGCTGAGACTCTAATCTCTTAAGCTCATCCTATATTCAAAAATCAATTGTTATTATTTATCAATTTAGTATTATATATAATACAAGAAGATTGATAAGAAAATAAAGAAGGGAACAATAAGTTACAGACTTTTTACGAAGTCGAATCCACCCAAACTTTTTTCTTCATGCTATATCGGGTAGTGAACCACAAGCTAGTCCAAGAAGGCTCGTCCTCCGTCTCAAGATTACGCTGTCATTATACAAGTTAACACAAATAATAATAATAATAATAATAATAATAATAATAATAAATTCCCAGAAACATTATGAGAGAAGTTTACACTATCATAGCTGATTCGAGCAAAAGCTTTCGTCCCAGCAACATTGCCGATTTTCTGCGTTTCCCGGTTCTCCTTATTTTTATTACTCATTTTCTGCATTCGGGTACCATAAATTATAAGCAATACATGTATGATAGATAGATTAAAAGGGCAGACAATGTAACTTAATTAACATGCATACCTCAAAGTCCTCTCATCCAAAATACTTAACAAGATCAACCCAATCATCGTTGCTCACACACGAGGGGGCCGGGGATTCTCCAGTCTCATCTCATCGGTGCCATACTTGCAATAATAATCCTTATGCAACCTGTTTTGATAATCCCTATATTGGCAATTTAGTTGTTGATACACAACTTTCTTGATATGTGGTTCATCCTGGAGAGTAAACTTTTGCTGCATATTATTGTATGAGTAAGTAAACATAGATGTAAGTTTGTAACATCAAATCTACATAAAATTTCTCGAACATATAAGCTTCTTATTTCAAATGACTCACTTGTGTAGCTTGCCACATCTTAGTCTTCTCGTCATCTGGGATTGTCTTACATTTGGGAAATCGGAGTGGGGCCATTTGTCTGGCAATAATGCTACACGGTTATTAATGCTTGAGCATTTTTTCCTACAGCTCGCATCAGGTTTGGTGGAATGTCTACAACTAGCTTTTCCCCATCACGCCTCCTCTTTGTGAGTGTAATACCCCTAGTCTTGCCCCGTCCTCTCTTCCTGGACACACATGGCACTGTTCACTCAAATTACAATTAAATTTATTAGCTTTTATCAACACAAAATTATATATTATTGCATAAACCATAAAAAAAATACATGCATAATTTAAAATGGTTGTTAAACACACCAGCGTTGTCAACGACGACCTCATCTCGAACAAATGACTCAACCTGTGTGGGGTCTGAGGATCCTACCTCTAATGTAGGCTGTTCTATCTGTGAGGACTGGCTTGCCCGAGCTCCTCCTCGTCTACCTCCTCCTTGACCTCTATTGGCCATGTCAATGTCAATGATCTATCTTTGCATTAAAGTGATTATTCATTAAGCATATATGCATACACATCAAGCACGTCTTACATCAAAGAAGGATTAATATATGAGCATGAAAAATAAGCTTTCCTTAATGTATTTATTCATCAAGAATGATAATGAACATATTATATATACAAATTAGTTCAAGCTATTGGTCTCACTATCATTATCAGTGCTCATTTCATCTTCCTCATTATCATAATCAATGGAGGTATCATCCTCCTCACTTTCATCATTAATGAAAGTATTAATATCCTCATCTTCCACTTCCTCATGCACTACAAGATTTGCATCAATAAGAGTGGGAGGAATATCATCTCTTTGCCACGCCACAAAGTCGTCATCACTAACTCTCAATGTATCAACTACATTATTTGACTCATTTTGTTGGTATGGCTCATAATCACCAATCGACTCTTTATCTTCATCTTTCGGTACATCATACAAGTCTCGAGCTTGTGTCTTCACCATGACTTGCCAATTATTGCCTAATTTGGAGTCTTTGACGTAAAAAACTTGTACCGCTTGAGATGCTAGCACAAATGGCTCATTGGTATTCCATTTCTTTGTGAAATTGACACTGATATAGTTGTGTTTATCTGTTTGTATTCCTCTACCTTCTTTGCCGACATCCCACCAATCACACTTGAACAAAAAAACATTGTTGTCCCCAAAATAATCCAATTGTATAATGTCTATAAGGACACCATAGTAATCTTGGTTTCCTGTTTCATCATCTCCCTTCACAACCATGCCACTATTCTGAGTTTTCTGAAACATCTCACGATCTTTTGTATGAAATCGTAGACCATTAATGACACAACCCTTGTATCGTGTCACTCTTCTATCAGGACCTCGTGCTAAGTCCAGAAGTTGTTTATTGACACGTGCATTTCCTTGATTGTACAACTGTGTAACCTGTTCATATATGTGAATGAAATAAATATAATATGATAAAACTAATGTATGATGTAATAAGATTTATGTTTTATAACACTTACACATTCTTCAAACCATTTATGAAACTTCTCTTCGTGCCTCTTTACTACATTCCTTATACTCTCCCTCTCCATTTGTTCCTTGTGTTCACTATACAAAAAGGCATACAATTATAGCCCCAAGGAAATACATCAAAAGAGAGACAAAAATGGACAATTAAAAAACACTAAATATGCATCAAATACATTGTGATAAGTGTCATACGTTAGAAACGGCAGAACCTCATCACAGTACTTCAATACGTAAATGCGAGCCTACTCCCAAGCTTTGTCATCAATATATCCATATTCTCCTTTCCCTAGCGGACGACAATTCTTTGAAAAAAGGGATAAACCTTGATGCGTTTGTCTGTTACTTCCATCATAATTTCTTTCTACTCTATTGAATTTGGTCTCAATCCCGTGTAAATACATTGAGCAGAACGTCAGGCATTCTACGGCAATGTAACCTTCTGCGATTGACCCTTCTGGAAAAGCTTTATTGCTCACATAACGCTTCAGTATATAAGTACCTAATGAAATATAAATTCAGGATGATGATCAAAGTAGCAATATGATATAAGCATTGTAAGTGCATAATTAACAGTAAGAATAATCAAATACAGTACCTTTCAATCGGATACATCCATCGATATTGCACTGGTTCACAGAGAATAGCCTCTCGCGCGAGATGAATGGGCAAGTGCACCATAATATCAAAGAATGATGGTGGGAATATCATTTCCAGCTTACGAAGTATTATAGCAATCTGGCTTTCAAGACGTTCCAAGACATCTTTTGTTAATGTCCTAGAACACAACTCCTTAAAGAAATGGCTAAGATCAATTAATGCCTCACACACATCATCGCTTAAGGATCCACGTAGTGCAAGTGGAAGTAATCTTTGTAAAAATATGTGGCAATTATGACTCTTCATGCCTAAAATTCGACATTCTCTGATGTTCACACATCAAGATATGTTTGAGGAATAGCCGTCAGGAAACTTCATCGAAGCCAAGAATTCACAAAAATGTTTTTTCTCGGCAAGGTACATTGTGTAACATGCAGGGGGCATTTTATAGGAATTACCATTATGTTTCACGTGCAATTGATGCTTTATATCCATCAGCTGCAAATCTAAACGAGCCTTTGCATTGTCCTTTGTTTTACCTTCAATGTTCATCAATGTCCCCAGAACATTGTCACATACATTTTTCTCTATGTGCATGACATCCAAATTGTGGCGCAGTTTAGGGGTTCTCCAATAAGGCAATATGAAGAAAATACTATGCTTTGTCCAATTTAAATCCTCTGCATGCTTTTTTTTTGTTGTGTCTTCCCAAATTTCACATGTCCAACATGACTCAACTACTCAAGCACATCATCCCCAGACAATGACTTTGGCCTCTCCCGAAGTTCCTTCTTTCCATCAAAAGAGCTCTTTCTATGTTGCCATAAATGATCCGTCGGTAAGAAACGATGATGACTCATGTAACAAGTCTTTCTTCCATTTTTCAACCACACATGTGATGTCTCCTTATTGCATGAAGGACAAGCCAAAAACCCTTTAGTGCTCCATCCCGATAAATTGCCGTATGCAGGGAAGTCATTGATGGTCCATATCACCACGGCATGCAACCGAAAATTGGTACCAGTGTAGGCATCATAAGTTTGGATGCCATCTTCCCACAACTCTTTCAACTCATCTATCAATGGTCGCAAATATACATCAATCTCATTTCCTGGAGACTTGGGTCCAGGAATAAGTAGCGACATAATGAAAAAAGGACTTTTCATACATTTCCATGGTGGTAGGTTGTATGGCACAAGAACAACTGGCCATGTGCTATGAGAAGTGCTCATGTTTGAAAAGGGATTGAATCAATCACTTGCTAGCCCAAGCCTAACATTACGAGGGTCTTGGGAAAATGAGTTATCCATTTTGTCAAATTCTTTCCAGGCTTCAGCATCAGCCGGATGCCTTAACACCCCATCATTGACGCGTTTCTCTTTATGCCACCTCATGTCTAATGCTGTCTTATTTGAGATAAATAACCTTTGTAGCCTCGGTTTTAGTGGGAAGTAGCGCAAGATTTTTTGAGGAATCTTCTTCCGTTTGGCATCGGTAAATTTATATCTGGGCTCCTTGCATTCCGGACACTCTTCTCTATGTTCATGCTCCTTCCAAAATAGTACACAGTCATTTTTGCATGCATGAATCCTCACATAGTCAAGTCCTAGGTCACGAATTATATTTTTAGCCTCGTAAAATGATTTAGGGAGCGTATTAGCATCCAGAAGTGCCTCCTTTAACAACTCAAGCAACATGGTGAATGATTTGCTACTCCAATGATTAAGTGTCTTTAGGTGCAACAGCTTCACAATGAACGACAACTTAGAGAACTTCTCGCAACTCGGATATAGTTTCTGTTCGGCATCCTTCTACAATCTCATAAATTTATCTACCTCCCATTCAGGCACCGCATTCTCGTTACTACTAGAATCCTCCCCTATCCAAGCATTTATAGTTGTTGCGTGATCATGTATCATTTCTTGCATATCATCAAGATCATCTTCATCTTCTCTGCTGGGCTCCTCATCGTCATCTTCATCAGTGCTTGCCTCAAACTCCTCCCCATGCAATACCCACGAAATGTAACACTTAACTATACCATGATAATACAGATCCGCTTCCACATCATCCCGAGTACGGAAATAGATATTGTTGCATTTGACACATGGACAACGAATCTTTTTCCCTGGCTCAATATGTGCATATGCAAACTCCAAAAACTGTTTAACTCCATCTATGTACTTAGGGTCTCGTCTATCCTCAATTTTCATCGAAATCTTATCCATGTCGATGTACCTAACACAATTTGAAGTATAAATAAAAAACTGCATTCACGGGTCCCCTAAACAACAAAACAACATGGAGATAGCTGAAAAAGAAGGCATATGCAATAAGATAAGATAGACTGAAGATACTATAGGCAGATAAGTGGCATGAGATTAAACATTCAAACACTCCTATATATCCAAATGGTGTTGCCATATAATTGGAATTATCAGATGAGCCCCATTTATTGAGAATCGAAGCTTTTTAAAAAAAAAAATGCATGTTTGAAAGAGGAAGATGTGGTATATTTCTTACCTTCTGTGGGACTCTCTATCAAGATCAGAACCATTGATCCTCTTCAGAAACCCAAGAACGGCTATAGGGTCTAATTTCAGCATTCAGTCCCTTGAGAATCTTGATAAACTCATGGAAAACAGTGGGACCATTGATGCCAATGCTTTTTAAACTAACTGGGTTTCACTTGCGAAACCAAATCTCAAGATCTAAACCGTCAATCCTCTTCCTGACCCCAAAAGCATTTTTGGCGCCAAATTTGAGTCCTTAATTACTTCTGGATCTTGAGAAATTCATGAAAACCATTGAACTGGATGATCCTAAAGCATCTATTTCAAATCGTAAAATGGTCTTGCAAAATAGTATAAATATTAAACATTTGTTATACATAGATCTATTCTACACATCTATTATCCATAAGTCTGATTCATACAAATAAGATTTTCCAAACAAGGCATTAAGGATTTATCATGATACAACAAAATTAATAGTGATACAAAGCCCTAACATCCTTCACAATCTCTTTATGAACTTCTTTCTAGTATCCAACTTCTTATGCACCCAAGTTTTGGTAGTTATACATAGATCTATTCTACACATCTATTATCCATAAGTCATGATTCATACAAATATGATTTTCCAATCAAGGCATTAGGGATTTATCATGATACAACAAAATTAATAGTGATACAAAGTCTCAACATCCTTCACAATCTCTTCTGCAATCTCTCCTACGATGGAATGGCATGAAGCCTGAGACTCCAGGTGTGAAACCCGTTATCCCTCCATCTTCTCATACCCACCCCCCATCTCCCCTCCACTACACATCAATATTTATATTATCAGTGGCTCAGTGCATCTTTTGCAACTGTGTGGTCCAGCTACACAGCAATACAAGCACTGGTAAGCATCATTATCATTATCTGAGCCTTAACCCCATTAATCAATGAAAAGTATGGGTTAATTAAAAATAGTGCACCTGAAAAATTAATAACAAATAAATACCATGATAGATGAGAAGTCGGAAAGAATTAATGGGATGAGGACCGACCTTTGATTCTTGAGGCTCTTTATAGACTTATTTCTGCAAGAACGTAAAGCAGTACATTAGAAAATTTTGTATTCTTTAGTGTTAAATAATAAATGCTAATTAAAAGATATCACTTCAAGTGACAAAGTAAAAAAGGACAATTCTCAGATGTTGCTACATATTAGAGAACCACAAGTAGAAAACCACCCAGGAAATGTGAAAAATGCTCAAATGCAGCCAAAACCCATCTCCTTTAATATGAAAGCAAGTATGAAATGTTTATCTTAAAAGCCGACTAACTAAGAAGACAATGTAAGGCTAAGAATAGAGCATGATGCTCTGCGTCCACTAAGATTCATATATTCAGTTGTTGGACAAACACACACACACACACCCGCCAACACATTTCATTCATAAACACACACTGACTATTGAATCCCAAAAGTCATAAACAGTAGCACATATCTTTCTTCCTAAATCTCATAAAAAAGATACATAGTTGTATCCAAGTCATTAATACATAGCATGCTAACATAAAATATAGAATCATCCCACAACATTCATGGTAACAGTTTTTCAGGTACTAATTCTCTACCTGTTTCTGTGCATCCAAAAAATAACCCTTGGTCTTTGTCATGCTGCACAGTTGCTTTGGTGAGGAAATGTGGATTTTTGGTTTCCTGGAATTTATGCTACATTTTCAAAGTTATTTTGGGCACATGGTATTTGCAAATCTTCCTATATCGAGATTTCAAATTTCCTGAAGAGAGTTGTTGTGGCCCTCATTTCCAACTCTTTTGGTGCTCTATGTCCATGCCAGACCTCTGTTTTTGGGATCCTGATGATTAAAGGTGTAACATGAACAGAGTCTCTTTGACATTACTCAAATTAAAGAAATTTCAAGTGCCTCTACTTTGATATCCACCTCTCTAGGGTGGTCCTGGGCACTGTTTTTTAATATTACAGTTAAAATCCATACCGAAAGGGAGAGGAGACATAAGTTCTCTTATGAAAGGAAGGGGATGGAGTTTTTTTATTTTATTTTATTTTATGATTTTGATATGTTCTTTAGTCTTAAAAATAAAAGAGAGGTAGACATGTGAGCCCTCAATTCCATTTGTATTATCTCTGTTGATATGCTCTGTTTATTCCAAACAAAGCCACCGTTCTCTGTCCCTTAATCTCTTTGCTTTCCAGTGCAAATACACTCACAGAGAGAGAGAGAGAGAGAAATCTGATCAAAGAAGTAAGAAGAGATGTCTTTCATTGCAGCCCAATTTTGTGTTGTATTTATAGAGACATGGATGAGAGAATTTTAAGGCCTTGTTTGGAATCTGAGAGGGCCCCATTTATCAGACAAGAAAGGGTTATAGATTTCATCATTTTCACTTTTACCTTTCTCCCAGATTTCCTCTTTTTTTGCTGTTATATACTTTAAAACTATGTTATGGGATCTCCAAAGAGACATATTTTATGATTATTTTAATACCAATAACTTTCCAAGATGTCCACTTGCAAAGTTTTCTTTTAATAACAACTGTTGTATTGTTCTCTACTGCAGTACTGTTGTTGTTCTTGTTCTTACTCAAGTGACATCAACTCCTCTTATTTTATAAATTCTATCCTCTTTCTTTTTTCTTTTCTTAATTTCTACACTCGAGACAATGTAATGATTGACACCCGTTTTCTCAAAGAGCCAGGGTGTGCCTCCAAGCAGAAAAAAATACAAAAGAGAAAAGGAAAAACCCAACATTATTTTAGAGGAGTTGTCTATATACAACTAAGTGGAAATCATTGTTTATGTATCTATGGATATGCTGCGCCTCATACACTGGTATGCAACCAACTATGAAAAGTTGCAACCAGTTTTATGGAATATATCAGCAGAAATATCAGTTTATATTTCATTTAATACTCTATACAACTTATATTATATAGTAAAGAGAAGAAGGACTAAATAAATTTGTTGATGCCTTTTCTGATATATTGACTGTGCAGGTTTCTGGTATATACCAGCATAAAGGTTTTGTTAATTGCTAAACCTTAGTGTAAATATACAATAATCATCATTGTCACCATCACTACTATTGTTGACATTGTTTATATAAATAGTAGGAAGACAAATACAAGGGTGAATACCAAGCAAATTGACTAAAAGAAAAACTACTAGAGAACTATCAATAGGCTGTTTCTATTAAAATGTTTTCTTTTTTCATACTATGGATTTTGGTGGTTGCTTGATACCCCTTTACTTGACTTTTCATACTATGGATTTTGGTGGTTGCTGAATAATCCTTTGTTTGCACTAATTATTAACAGAATTGCTAGTTACCTGAGTTTCTGTTATGTTAGATGATGGGTTATGGTAATAATAAAATGAAAAGACTCAAATCTGTTCTTACAATAACAGCTAGTCTAGTTCTGTTATGATTACCATAACCCATAGTCCTATATCTTAAGATTGTTCTAAGAAGTTTGTTCTCTCCACTAATAACAGTCTCTGCTCCTCACACACAGCATTGAAACTTATTAAGAACTTATTGAAGTAGTCAGTATGCTAACATTTATTTGTAAATCTTCATTTCTTTTGACTCCTTCGAATCATCTTGAGATATGCAATTTATTGGAAAACATTTTAAATTTGAATCAGGACTTTTCAAAGCTCTAGAAAAGGTCTCACTATATATAGTCAATGGCGTTCATAATAGATACGTTTCTTAGGATTGAAGGTTATTATTATTGTTTAGCCTGGATTTCGCCTTCTCACATGATAATTACTTTCGCGAATTTGCCTAGATTTCACGAAAGGATGATGATTCCTTTCACTGTAATTTTACACATTTCTTTGTTTCTTTATTGAATCAGTCTGTCTAAGATCCATTTTTGTTTTGTTTTGTCTAAGATACACACACACACACCCGCCAACACATTTCATTCATAAAAAATAAAGCTAAAAAAAAAAAAGATGAAAACTAAAGGTAGACAAATAAGGGTTTAGAGATCATACTCATATAAATTGTGACACAGATACTTTTACACTTATCCTTAGTACCACCGTAACAAACATTTCCTAAAGCAACATAAATACTAATGCCTATGGCCACACTGACTATTGAATCCCAAAAGTCATAAACAGTAGCACATATCTTTCTTCCTAAATCTCATAAAAAAGATACATAGTTGTATCCAAGTCATTAATAAATAGCATGCTAACATTAAATATAGAATCATCCGACAACATTCATGGTAACTAGTTTTTCAGGTACTAATTCTCCATTATTTGGGGAAACAAAAATTAAGAAAAATGAAAAATTGAAGGTTCCATCACAGTTGTTTGGTGCTTCCACAGAAATCTCTCCAACTGGAGAGATAATGGCTTTGATTCTATTGATGTTTTGAGCTGTTTTGATTCAGGAAATGTGGGCACATATGAACCTGATAACTTATTTTTGTTATTAGTTTTCATCTATTCCACCATATGCTGTCTTGGCATGTGCTGGTCTTATAAATAACCTAAGTCAGATATTGTATGTAATTTAATATAGAATTAGTAATTGAAAAGGGTTATGTATGATGATCATGATTAGTTTTCATCTAGAACTGTTGAACAACTTCTCATACCATGTGCTGGCCTTGCTTTATCTTTGACCAATTAAACTCTCATTCAATATAATTTTAGTTACTGCTAACAAGAGAAACAAACCAGAATAAAAAAAACCAAAGAGACCCATCTCAACTAGTACTATGAAAGGTCTCTAAGCATTGGTATAAATTAAAACCATTATATATGTGCAGCTACCTTTCAACCAGTTCATATAATTATGATATCTCAACATGAATATTTGCTTAAAATGTTAAATCAAAGTGCCTTATTTTCAAAGCTAGTCCTTGCCTAACTATCAGCTAAATGATGAAGATCCATTTTTAGTCCTAAAATCATAACAGGCTATTTGGAAGTCCAAGACAAGAGGAGAAAAAAACAACCAAGAGGTAGCCAACAGAACAAAAGGCCACCACTAGAAACAGAAAGGCTGAACTCCTCTGGAAACAAAATTGCTTGAACCAGAGAAGGAATTACAGGAAATCAAAAAATGAAAGGAGAAGAAAAAAAATCTACTCCAAGAGGCATTACTGAAGCAACTGAGACCAGTTGCAGCACTATAAACGCAGGACAGAGGAGGCTCCCTAGCAGAACAGAGTAGCAGAAATGAAAGGCCACCACTAACTTAGCAGGACTGAACAGAAGAAGCCTGCAGGAAAACATGAGAACAGAGCTCAATGCAGCAACAGCTGGAACAAAAAGAAAGAAGGAAGTGCTTATCCAAAGTCAGGGAGTCTGATGTTGCAAAGACTTAGTTAGGTTTGACATTTTCTAATCTACAGCTGGCTTTTTAATGTAGAGTCTTAGGATGACGAATCAAAATCACTCTTCTTATTATGGTAGTTGAATATCATGCAGTACCACGTCTAAGGGCAAGTTTATCTCACAAAACCACACATAATATTATGTGATACCTGCACCTAATACTTCCAAACAACTTATCTCCCCGTCAACTTTAGTTTCTCTCATAATCATACCAGCTCAATTGCAATAAAGGGGTCACTTGGATAATCATAAAGGCTTTTTGTACAAAGCCTGATCTATCTTGCTTTTCGTTCCCACTTTTTCCTTGATCCTTCGCTGTCCTCTGTCCTCGCCATAGCCCCCATGAATTACCAAGGCCTTGTAGCGACGAAGGATACAGTTACACACAACACAGCCAGAAAACCCACCACGAAAAACTAAAGACCTTGCAGCGGTCTATCCCAACACAGCACAGTCTGAAGAAACCAACCAAACTAATCCAGTCACCCACACAACACAGCAGACACCAAAAATCCTCCCATCCACAATATAGCCAGCAAGCTCAATCAAATCAAACCAAACAGAAACTAAAAACCCAAGGCCGTGCAGCAACTTTGGTGTCAACACAATCTTCAATAATACAGCACACAACCCACAACAGTACCTAAAACCTTGCAGCGGTCTAAGTTTCAATCACAACCCTCCACAAATGCAGCACAACCCCACCACAAACAGATAAGTCAACCAAACTACACCCTACAGTGCTCACAAACTACAATCATATCCATACCCTTCCCACACTTCAACCCCACAAAATCACAACCAAACAAAAATACTCCAATTACTACCCAATTACCAAGTAATTCAATCCAATCACAATAACAATGATAGATGAATTAGTAGGTAATTACCAGTAAAGTCGAGGTTTGGAGGAGAGTTTTATGCTGTACAGAAATAGAAATGATCTTGCTGGCAGTGGAGAGAGAGGAGCTTGCAGCGGCAGTTGGGGTGAGGCTTCGGGTTCTAATCTACACTTAGTTAGGTTTGACATTTTCTAATCTACAGCTGGCTTTTTAATGTAGTCTTGGGATGATGAATCAAAATCACTCTTCTTATTATGGTAGTTGAATATCATGCAGTACCATGTCTGAGGGCAAGTTTATCTCACAAAACCACACATAATATTATGTGATACCTGCACCTAATACTTCCAAACAACTTATCTCCCCTTCAACTTTAATAATCATACCAGCTCAATTGCAATAAAGGGGTCACTTGGATATGTTCCACCAGGTATTGCTTTGTCTTTACTTCTTTCTACCAATCTCTTTTTGTCATTTGTGTTTCCATTGTTACACATTCCTAACTTGTTTGTATTGTAGAATATGGAATGGGAGGTGAGGCATCGACAGAGGGAGATGTATACAGTTATAGGATTATGTTGTTAGAGTTGTTCACAGGTAAAAGACCGACAGATGATATGTTCGAAGGTGGTTTAAGTCTACATGAATTTGCTAAGAGAGCTATGCCAACTCAAGTGATAGAGATTGTTGATCAACTGCTGCTTTTAGAAGGAAATGCTGATTCAAACAATGTTAATGGCCGCTATGAGCAGATAGCCAGAGTTAATGAGTGCTTGGTTTCGATAGTTGGAATTGGAATTGTGTGGTCTTTAGAGTCACCAGGAGAACATATGCAGATGGTGGATGTTGTGAAAAGATTGGTAGCACTAAGGGACCCGTTGTTGGGTTGAATTCTTAAATAGGCATGCACTAAGGGACCTGTTGTTGGGTTGAATGCTTAAATAGGCATCGAAGGCTCTTCATTGTTCTCAATGAAGTTGCATTGTTTATCTATTGGTGGAGAATTATCTTGCATTGCATTCAACGAAATTAACCCCAAAAGAATAGTTCAAAATATTGCTACATTGCGCAAATTTTCCCTTGTCAAACTAAAATAGAATTCTTCTTATCTTTTCTATATTACTCAGATAGCAAACACAGAAAACACCAAGCAGCGAGATGCTTTAAAAAAAATCATCTACTCCAATATTCCAACAACTATTTAGGCAAACCATCATTAAGTTTGGATCTTAATTCTTAAACCGTAACCACAATTTTCATAATCCAATACCCAGACTACAAATTTATCAATACAGGAATCTGTCCAAACCACAACAATATCTTAAAAATCTTACATCTTAAACCTGGCTCCATCGGTAAATTAAGAGGCAATTTTTATCGACATGAAGTGAACTGCAACACGACCTGTAAACGTTGTGATTCGGAAATTAAGAAGCAATTTTTATCAACATGAAGTGAACCGCAACACATGACCTGGAAACATTGTGATTCGGTGGTCTGGTTACCTTGCCCCGGTCTTTTCGATACCTCTTTCATATTAACAAAAAATAAAAAAATTGCTGTTTGATCTAGGCCAGCAATTGCAAAACATGGAACCTTCTAATTGACACAACCACATGCTAGAATCTCACCACCCCGCCGCCCGCCCGCCGCACCCCCCCCCCCCCCCTCCAACAGAGAGCCCACATATTCAAAGTGCCCATAAGACAGATATCAATCTATGCCCATTTTAACTGATTCAATTTTGGGTAAAATCAATTCAAACACGTCAGTAAGAATCAAGTACATTATCAGTAAAAAAACAACAAAAGAACTCAAATCAGATTATCAGATTACAAGATGCAAAGGAATCGGAATTGCTGTTTGTTCCTCCAAATATAACCAAGTTATGATATATTTAGAGGCTTATAGATTCACAAAAAGAAATTATGATATATTTAGAGGCTTATAGATTCACAAAAAGAAAGGACATGAAACAGATGGGTTAAAGCAATCCCCAACTATACATCTAAAACGATGGCAATTGGGTCATTCAAAAGAAAAGGTAGCATCTATATCTAATACAACGAAGAAAGAAATTGCATTAGTATCTCATTTAGGAAGAAACCATTAACTTCAGAACAGATTTAAAAGTCCTTTAAAGGAGCAATTGAATGGAATATGTGAATCTGCTGAAGAAGAAGACTCACCCTAGTACTCTATTTAAGCAAACCATCATTAACACAACCCAAAAAAAAAAAAACAGAAGCACATGAGCAGGAATGGCCATCCAGAATCACCTTAGATGAAGTTCGTCTCCTACGTGGATCGTTCACGATGCATTGACGAAACCAGATCCGGAGATAAATCAAATATAAAGTTGCAAGAAAACTAACTTGAAGCAGAGATGTGCTGGGGAGGATACCCTGGCACCGCAGCTCTAGATCGGAGAGACAAACAGAGACCGAGAGAGTTTTTCCCCTTCTGCGTTTTGGAATGGCGAGAGAGACAGAGACGAGAGGGCTCTCTTTCTTATACGATTAGAGAATAAAATCGATGGCGGGAAGGAATGGGTTTAGGGCGCGGGACTTAATTACTAATTGAGTAATGAAAGCATGGTAGGAGTAGGAGTAGGAGTAGGAGTAGGAGTAGGAGACCAATGTTTCCTGGTATTCACCCTTATTTAATTTAGTGAAACAAAGTTATTTTGTTAATAGAAATACTTTACCCTGTGGTCCCATTGATAAAAACATGAGCCATTAAAAATAAATGCCTCCTCTTGATATTGGCCCTAAACAAATTCTAATCAAACTAAAATTGAGTCCATCAAATTTATCACTTTTAAACCATCTGAATAAAATATATATATATATATATATATGATGGTAGGACCAAGTCCTTGGAGAATCCCCCTCTTTTATCTAATGGGCCCAAGTTATTTTTTTTTAATTGAGAAATTTTATAGTGAGCCTACTTATAAAAATAGAATCCATTAAAAATAAATGCCTCCTCTTGATGTAGGTCCTCAACAAATTTTAATTGAACTAAAATTGAGCCCATCGGATTTGTCACTTATTAAGTCACCTGAATTAAAAATATAAAAGGTAAAATTCAAATGCTTTATAGTAGTTCATCTAATAAAAATCCCATCGAGTATCAAAAAAATTTCTTGACCTACACCCCAATAATAGAACCCACTTATAAAAAAAACTAAATCACTTATAATAAATGCCTCCCTAATAAGCCCTCAAATAGATTTTATTCCTATAGGAGATGGGTTCAATGTCATATTTATTATTTTAAAAAATGTCAATAAATTATTAAGAAAAAGTTCGAGTAGTGATCTTGTAGTCAATGTGGGCTACATAATTGATTGTAAATTAAAAATAAGACCAGAAATAAATTATTATATGAGCATATTAAATTGATAAAGATTAAACAGTGGTACCATGCGCATGGTATGATTTAGAGGCCAATATTTTACTTTACAGTTGTTATTAATGGAAATCAACACAATTCTCTAGCATTTTATAATGTTATAGATTACTTTGGATATTTTCTCAAATATGTTTGGGGTAAAAACATTTTAAGCGACAACGACTGCGCTGGATAGAGAACATTATGTGGTCGATACCGTAGTGGTGTTATTTATTGGGATCAACCAATACCGTGATTCTCATCCATGCCTTAGCGTAAGAAAGATGGTTGATTCATAATGGAGCTCTGCACGTATTTTAGGCACATGCGTAGTCTACTGACGCCCTCAATTTCGCTCATCAGTATAATTTTTTTAGCTCAAATCTCAACCAAACTTGATTTTAAGAATCATTAATTATGCTAGAAGACTTTGTTGGCATCTTTAATAGTGCATGATCAATTGTGCAGTGCGACCCACCCCATTCAAAGAAAAATTTGAAGATGCCCCATAAAAAATAAAAATAAAAAAGTATAGTTAAAAGTAAGACACATAAGAAATTAGCTATGAAAAAAAGGTTGTTGTTAAACTCCTAGACCACATTAATGGTGAAAGATTAAAACTCGCCACCAATTCTCTTTTCCCTCCAAAATGACCTTTAGCTACGGCATATGAGTTGCCACTAAATGTGATCACTATAATAACTTCACTAAAGTGAGTCTTTTGTGGCAATGATAAAATCGTGGCTAAAAGTATCGCCACTTAAAGCCAGCTTTCATATAATATAATTTTAGTGGCAATAGAAAGTCGCTGCAAAAGGGGGTGAAAATAAGACAGCTAAGCAATTAGCCACGAAAATAAATAGTTGCCACTAAACTCCTAGACTATTAGTAGCAAAAAAGAAAACTTGCCACTAAATTTCCTTCCCCTCCAAAATGACCTTTAGCTACAAAATATAAGTTGTCATTAAATGTGATCACGTAATACCTTTAGTTGCAACATCAGGCGTCACCACTAAATGTGAGTTTTTGGTGGCGAAGAGTAAATTATGGCAAAAAATATTACCATTAAAAGTCGACTTTCTTGTAATATATCTTTAGTGACAATATAAAGTAGCTACAAAAAATAAAACAAACAGTGGCAAAAAATATACCACGGCTAAATATAAGAATCTAAGAAATTAGTGGCGATCATAAATAGTTGTCACTAAAACCGTACACCATTAGTGACGATGAATTAAAACTTGCCAATAAATCTCTTTCCCTCCAAAATCCCATGGTGCCAAAAATTCCCGCCAATGAATTAGTGACGAAATTTAGCTACAACATATAAGTTGCCACTAAATGTGGGCATTATAATACCTTCAGTGGCGACATCAAATTGTTGCCACTAAAGGTGGGTTTTTAGTGGCGAAAATTAGACCGTGGCTAAAAAAGTCACCACTAAAAACCAACTTTCTTGTAGTGCAAGAGGTTATTACTCAGCCTTGAAAAGCATATTGTAAGGTTATTTTTTAGTTTTGAAAAGCATTTTGTAAAGGTTATTGCTTAGCCTATTTAAAATCATAGATAGTAGAAATCCGGTAAGGTGTAGAATCACAAGCCGGTAGTGGATGTAGGTATTGAGGCCGAACCACTATAAATCTTTGTGTTATGGTGTTTGATTTGTGGTGATTGTTTTTGTTAGCTTCCGCACTTAGTTATATAATCATCACTAGTGACTGATTGTAAGTTTAAAAATTGGCATAATTGGTCACTGAAGTCTATCTCACCCTATTTTAAAAATTGGCATAATTGGTCACTGAAGTCTATCTCACCCTATTCACCCCACTCCCTTGGGTTCGGATCCTAGATTTCTAGATCTTTCCAACAAACCTAAAACTTGGGAAAAACCGAATTTTTCGGAAAAACACTCAAGTTCCCTAAAATTGCGACCTACCCCCTGCTATACTCTAACACATTTGGAATCACACGAAACTTAACGGACACCTTCCTGATGACAAAAGAAACTCGCTAAGACACTAAACCCATACAATTAACTATTATGGAAATTAATTAAGCTAATAATAAAATTAACGAGCTAATCACACTAATAAGGTCGGGGACCTTACAATGATCCTCATACTTGGTTGAATCTTTGGCTTGTTGATTTTCATACCTTGGTCGTTTTGTAGTATGAAACAACAAGATCATGCATCACATGTTTTAGTTTTGAAATTTCACACAACTTACTTAGTTTGATAGTAATATCATTTCAAGTTGGTTATTTGAAAAACATGTGTTAGCCTTTTACTTCAATCAAATCCTTTCTATGATTTGAACTTCCAAAAGCTTTAGGCTTACATTTACCGAGCCACAATTTTAAAACTTGATTGAAGTCATAATACATACACATTGATTATACATCTTTGTATCCATAGAGTTTATGTTTGAGTTGTTCTTTCACTTTCATATCCACCTATCTTAGAAGCATCATATTGTACTGAATTGTATCTCTTCTTGTGTATTCCTAGACACAATTGAGAGAGGAAGTCTTTGGGTTGTAAAGGTTATTGCTTAGCCTAGAAAAACATATTGTAGAGGTATTGAAAAGCATCTTGTAGAGGTTACTGCTTAGCTTATTGAAAAGCATCTTTTAAATGTTATTGCTTAGCCTATTGAAAAGTATATTTTAATGGTTATTACTAACCCTTGAAAAGCATATTTTATAGAGGAATGTCGATAGGGGTGAAAACATGCTTTAGGTTTGGGTAGGAAGGGGTAATTTTGCAGTATCTTACAACCATAGGATATTGCATTGTACGATATCCTACTGATCTAGGATATGGCAATATGAGATGTCTTATAGCAATAGGATATCACACGAATAAGGGTAAAATCGCTACTTTCACAGCGTCTTTTTTGAATACAAACAACTCTACAGGATTAACATATTTTCCAACAATCCTAGGGCAATTGTCAGGTTTAAGGCCTACGGTCCAGTCATTATCCATTAAATAACAAGCAGCTAAAAACCCAGGTGTACATTCTCTTGCACTTTCTTGGGATTGGGGTTGGTGCACTTCTCTTGCACTTTTCCATTCCTGTTTTTTTTTTTTTTTTTTTTTTTTTTTTTTTATGACCTTTGTTCCAAGCTTCTCTTTTAATGAAATCCTTGTTAACGATTAGAAAAAAAAACCAAGTGTTTAAGGATAAATGAGAGTGATTGGAATACGATCGACGTTATTTTTTTTTATTAACCCACGAATCTACCACATTTGGGACCAACAAATATGAATTTTTATGTAATATGTTTTTTAATTATTTAAACTTGATAAAATTTTATTATTCTTCTAAATATTTCTGAAAAAACATCAAATTTGTAGTTATCCCAACATTTACTCAATGGATAATTTGCAAAGAACGTTATTCAGACACATGATCAAGATCTTTTAAGAAGAGTATATAGGCCCTTTGTTGTTTCTATATTGAATTCATAGGAATTATAGTCATGAAGGAACAAATTTAGAGACCTTAATATTTTCTATAAAATTCTTTCTGTGAATGTGATTAAAATTGAAAAAGTAATGGTGATCCTCTAATAGAAATCAAATAGTTCCACCACATTAGAAATTAATCACGCGGCATCATATGAGTAAATGAAATCCTAGTAAAGGAACTATCTCATCTACATTTCCACCATATATCATTTACCCCCTTGACCTCTTTGATGTTCTTTTGTTATAAATTCCTGGGACTATAACAAGCAAACGAAATTACAAAGCTACAACAATTTCTTTGCAAAAGGAATCTCTAAAGGCTAGCCTGTTGAGTTGGACCTGTGGGCATGCTGGGCCAGCAAGCTCACTAGAGCCAGTGAATTGGATGGACTGTTGAATGGGCTAGGTTGGCGAGTGGACTAGGCTTTTGTGAGTTTGCCTGGCAATAGTGGACTATGTCAGCTTGGCCCACAATTTGCAGGGAGAACCTTCTGGCCTCATTAATTTTAATCAACCTAAGCTATTGATTTTATTCCTGTCATTTCTACCTATCATCAGTTTAGTGGCATAAAATTAGAAATAAGTGCTTAAGAGGGAACTTAGGATTCACTCCAATAGAAGAGAAAATCATAGCATAATAATAAAGATAGTTTGGGGACAAAAAAAATGAATATGAAACATAGACCTTGTATGGGGTATTGCTGGATTGCAATTATGGGAACTAATAATCTTGTAGAGACTTTGAAAGAAACACTGGGTGATTATTAGATTGTAGAGAGACAGAAATTTGAACAAAAAGGGAGAAGTGTTAAGTGTTAATTTGGATCCACACAATCGACCCAGATAGATGAGATAAGATTGATGATGATATCTTTGGAGTGGAATACTTGAATATAAATCTAGAACCAATTCTAGATCCTATGGGCTTTCTAACATAAGGAAAAATATCCAAATATCCAAATATCAATAGCCTTAATCAACCTACAAGCTCTATTATTAAACAAAAGAATTCAGCAGAATGTTCTATACAATCTAAATTGGAATTAGGCGAATTAAAGACCTACTTTGCTTGTGGTTTTGATTGGATTGTGGCATTGCTCTGCTGGGCCAGCACCAAGCTTCAACTGAGCTGGTTTATGCTCAACTGACACAAGATTTGGGATAGCTTCGTTCAACAAGAGTCTGGCTCCATTGATACATTGTAAGAGGCCCCCTATTGTATCAATCATTCAGTAGCCTCTTACTTTGCATAAAGTTGAGCAGTCGATTAATTTTCACATCTTATATATGGTCACATAGATACAAAAATAAAGAATGCTTAAAGAAGTAAATCCTTTACTATATCCATTTTAATGATATGAGTCCCTGATTTCTTAGTTCTATGACATGTTCATCGCCGAGGACTACAAGCTCTCATTAGTTGTGGTTGGAGAAGCATGCAATTTGCATTTCATCCCTTTAATTCTGTGTATGGTCTCATGACCTCTTCCTAATGGAAGCTCATAAGCCTCAGAGTACATGCCGGGTCTTTATTTAAGATTAGTTATGAAGAAAAATGAAAGTGGAAAGAAATAGAACATCAAGATGAACACATTTTTATTCACTTTTAATGAGAATATAGACGATGAAAATTGTTTTCATTGAGCATAATAGTCAATCTACAACCAGCTCTATGATATCTGATTCTTCCATATTAGCTGCGATGAATCCTAATTGGTTAGAAGTTGATGGTTTTGCAGTTTCTGCCCTCGGAGAATGATCTTGATCATGCATCTCTTGTGGGAATAATAATGGTTTGCTTGGCATTTGCAAATGCTCCACACTCCCCTCTAGCATCTCTACAACTTTTCTCATGGAAGGGCGATCAATAGGCTTCAGCTGTATACACCATAACGCGATCATTATCAACTTCTTTGCAATTCCTTTTTCTTCATCCGTCGCACACAACATTTCCATATCCCCTCCATTCTTGAGTTGGTCATAAATCCATAATGGAAAGTAAATTTGACTTGAATGCTCAGCAAATGCATTGATATTTTTTCTTTTCCCTGCAATTTCCATCAAAAGCATCCCAAAACTATATACATCAGACTTGTATGAAACACCACCTAAGTTTTTATAAAATAGCTCAGGAGCAATATATCCCAAAGTTCCTCTTGCGGCTGTAATTGATACTATACTCTCTTCTGTTGGATAGAATTTTGCCAGTCCGAAGTCAGAAACTTTTGGGGTGAACTTATCATCAAGGAGAATATTGTGAGGCTTGATGTCAAAATGCAAAATCCGCATATCACATCCTTGATGAAGATACTCGATCCCACGAGCTGTTCCTAGTGCAATTTGGTACATCGTGTTCCAACACAAAGAATTTTTATTTTCTTCTGTGAAGATGTATTTTTCTAGAGAACCTTTGGACATGAAGTCATAAATAAGAGCCCTTTTTGACCCCTCCGAGCAAAACCCGATCAATCGTACCACGTTCACATGATGTATCCTTCCAATTGTTGCAACTTCATTGATGAATTCTTGCCCATTACCCTTGGTGCTATTTAACATTTTTATTGCGACAAGACGTCCATTTGAGAGCTTTCCTTTGTAAACAGAGCCATAGCCTCCTTGGCCTATTTTTACTTTGAAGCTCTTTGTTATCTTCTTAATTTCTGAGTAAGAGTATCTTCTTGGCATCTGATATCTATAACTACTTAAGAATTCTTCAACGCTCGTATCCATCCATATATGCCTCTTTCGTAGTTTGTACAGCAAAAATATAAAAACGCACAATGCTCCAATTATTGTTCTCCCGAAAAAGCAAATCTCTTCAAACAGGAAATCACATACAAAATATGTATTAGATTTGCTTAAATGATTATATTTCTTTCTTATGAAATAGAAGAATGAACAATATAACTGTACTGCACGATCAAGTAAATTTAAATTATATAAGATTGTCTTACCAAAGTACCCATAAAAGGAAGCCCGACCAATATCTGTCATCAAAGAAAGTGAAATGAGAACCGTGCATATATGTGCTGCACTTAAAATTTACATGCCAAAGCCTTTATAAGCATGCTATCTAACCAGATCATACTTCATAAACCAAAGCATGCTATCTACACATGCATAGTCAACATATATAAGGTCATCACCCAGTGTACGGTCCCACCAAAGCAGGATCCTAGAAAGGTCGAGACAGACCTAACCTTTGGTGATTTTGCACAAAGTGGCTTCTTACAGGTCTCAAACCCGGTTTATCACGCATGGCGCACCCGAGACTTTTACTATTGCACCAAAGATCCTACCGTCAATATATATCTAACTTGCTAAAATGACTATAGTTTTCTACGAGTACAAACAAAATCAGTAATCATGCAATAGAAATTATTTGATAGGATTTACCCATATCCTTGTAGAACATGTAGTAGGCAGCAACTGTAAGGAAAATGAAAGAAGTAAATAAAGTCAACTTATGAAAAAGATTGATGACAAAGGAAGTACTAAAAAAATGTTAATTGATCAGGATAACTAGGTATCAGAAAACAACATCTAAGTTTTTAATTACCTTCAAGGTATTTAAGGAGAGTTCCTATGAAACCTGCACGTATAAAGGATTCCAGTCAAAATAGAAATCTATCTTTTGCAGCTATAAGAAATAATGATTCTAGTCAAAATAGAATCAGGACCACTGTTCCTCCCTCTTTTGGAGCTAAAGGTCTTGGTATCGACCCCCGGTTCCCCCTTCTTTAGAAATCGAATGTTGAGTCTACTAGTGCTACCACCTTGGGGCCACAGGGGTGTTTACCCAGCTTCCCTTTGGGCCGGAGGGATTAGACCAGCTCAAAGGATTGGGAACCCTCCGATAGCTTAAAAAAAATAAATTCTAGTCAAAATAGAAATCTACATATTTCAGCTACAAGAATGGATCGTAAATAGTTAAACTCATGAACCATAAATATTTCTCAAGTCCTTTAAGGGGCCAAGCACATTAGATAAATGCTCCACTTAGGGCCTATTTCTTAAGTCACATTCGTTTGAAACAAATTAGCTCCTTCAAATTGATCTGTTCGTAGGACTTGTTTCAATTACACTTTAGAAATAGTCTCTTTGGAATGTCTATTCAATTACAAAAACTAAACTTATTACTCTGTCAAAGTTATCCAGAAAAGTTGTCATATAAAAGAAGTATAAGAAGTAAAACCAGTACATGCAAGCTGATTATTTTATATAAGTTATATGGGCAAATTTATGGAAAGAACAAAGCAAAAGGTATCTGATTGTTTATTTGAAAAAGGTATCCTCCATTTACTTTTTGAAATAAGAGGCAAAAGAAAAGAAAAGGAGGGCTTAAAAGTGCTTGAATTGACATCCAAATAAACATTAGCAAGAGGTGATGGTGTAAATTAAAAATATATCTATTTGAATCAGTTTCAAGTAAAATAGGATTATGATGTCCTAAAAAAAATTCTGCTTTATCATATTCTGTAGCAAGTAGTATTCGAACCCAAATTCAATGCACCTATTACTTTTTCTTGCAATGTTAACCAAAATCCTCAATTCACAGCAGGTCAGGTCGATGTTTTAAAATACTCTAGGTGAGGCTCAGTCTATTTTGAGTTGGGTTGATGGATTCAGAGGAATTTATTGTGTCGGGCCAACCCATTTGTTAATTGGGCTGGAAATGTAAAAAGGTTGCAGAATTGCCAAGTTGCATCCTGTGGTTCGGCTTGTGGGCAGGGACAGATATTGGAAACACCATCACAAGGATCGAAGAAAATGTAATAAGTTGAAAGTATTGTTAGAAAACTGTAATAGTAAAAGAATAAAAATTTGAAAACTTTGTATGATCGGTTTTAACAATAAAAGAATAAAAATTAGAAATTCTCCATACCAGGATTCTTTGAAATCAAATAAGAAAACAAGCCCTTTTTAATGAATAGACGAGCGAGTGTGTGACCCATGAGGATGTCGATTTAAGTCATGTTATCAATAATTAAAAGAACAGAACAGAAAAAACGGCTCCGTATATTTTCACTAATTCAAATTTGTGGAGTAGAGAATTTCTAATTCAAATTCTATTTGAACTTAATTAATCTTAACATTCTAATACTTACAATGACGAGACTGTAATAATCTTTTACAAGATGAGCACCGCCGCCAGCGATTCAACATATCCCCTCGATAGCACGACCTTTCTTTCCAGCAATCATCAGGATAGCAGTTTCTTCCCCCTAATTCCCAAAACATTTCAAAACCCCTCATCAGAATACTTTCAATTTCATGGTAACTGGTAGCATTTTCGCGATATCCAAAACACGCAGGGATCTTCCTTACAACCTTGCAGGAGGTGTTGAGATGGGTAATGGGCATCAAATTACTTATGATGGCATAAAGATAAGGAGTGTGAGGAGAAGAACTTCTATTGCATGGGGTAACTATTACATATGCTGGATCCTCTACTGGAACCGAACAATTCACATAAACAACTTGATCCGAAATGGGAAACCAATAGAGAGATTGAAAGCCTTTAGGAAAGTCTGAATAGGAGTTGTAGTTGTAGGAGAGGAGGGAAGAGCAATTGTTTGTTGGAAGAAGAGAATCAAGGAGATGGATCGAGCTTGTCTCGTATGAGATGTTCAAAACGTAGTATCGATTGGACAAGAAATTCCAAACTGTTCGATTGTTTTCGCATGTGAGCTCGGAAATTGGATCAGGAATGCCACATGTTTTGGGCGATTGGTTTAGGCGGAAAGGGTAGCTAATGTTGGCGAGAGGTCCACAGGAAGAGTGGCAATCTTGCATCTCAGCATAACTGTTAGAAACTGCTGGGAAGAAGAAGGAAAAGAAAAGGAAAGCCCTGTACATTGAGTCTAGCTATTTCAAAACTCTCAAACCGCTTCCTCGTCCCAGCGCATTCGGTTGCTTATAAAGCCACCAATTTTTTTTTATTTTTTATTTTTATCCAGCTAACATTTTTTACTTAACGGGAGAATTGAAAGTGAAATGCTTTACATGGTAGGTAGTGTGCCCACTTTTATGTGGAAAACATATGGAAAGTAAAAATACTTTTCCACAACATTTAAAATTCCATGATTGGTTAATCACTTCTTTTTCAAGGAAAATCTCAAAAGTAAACTAACTTTCCATAATTCTGTAGATAATCATTTCCTCCCATACAACCACCAACTTTTATCTCATGCAAACGCTTAAATCTATTCTCCACAGCACCTCTTTTTTCTACCCAACTTATCTTAACCTCTCTACCAAACTTACATTCATTTCTACATATTATTTTGCTCTATATATATATCATACTTCTACTGCTCTTCGGGATTCTTGAATTAGTTGCTATTGTCAAGGTTTTTTCTTTTCTTTCTAAAAATTAATTTTTGCGTATAATGTAAATTTGAATATGATATGTTTGCTAAATTGTCTAAAGTTATTTATTCTTCATAGGTATGATGTTTATTATTATTATTATTATTATTAATGAATAGAAAATATTTTTTCTCAATTCATCTCACTTTTTATTCTTAACCTATTTGCTGTAATTTCTTCCCTCTCCAGAGATTGCCCAGTTGCTCAATCAAAGTCTCCTAAAAATTTTGAGTCCTAACTTGCAATGATCATTAATTGTTTTTCTTCTTTATATCTACAAGAGTCAACCGGAAAAATCCCCTTAGACTTGTTAAAGGCAAAAAACGCCATCAACTTGTTACATAAACCATAGTAGTCCCAAAGGTCCTTTTTTATATATATATATATTTTATTTTTTTTCTGAGTAGGGACATCCTTGCTCCTTGTACCTTAAAAGGTCCCAAACCTAAAACCCTTTTCCCCATTTTCATTCTTTTGCCCATTTTATCTAAGTAGAGACTCATTTTCTCTGAGCAGGGACACATTGAAGAAGAGAAGAAGCAGCAGGATTTTGCAGATCCCCTGATTGAAAAGGGTAAACCGATGAGAAGAAAAGTGCTTCACCGACGCTTCCTCTTTCTTTACCATTCTTTGAACCAAATATTCATATCCAAGTCTATCCAAGTACAAATCCAAATCTAAAACCCCATATCTTCTCCATACAATATATGTTTCACTCTCCCATTTTAGTATTTTTCGTTTAACTTTTCTTCATTATTGTTAATATATCTTTTTTTTTTTTGTCTCTCATAGAGAAGTAGAGCTAGACAGACTCATCTTCTTGATAGCTAATCCTCTCCCGCGTATGTTAGTGCTGCGTGCGAGGAGCAGGAGTTTCCTTACTGCCTATGTTAGTCCAATCGAACCAATGGAACCAATAGAGATTGGTTCATAAATCAAGTCAGCAATATTGTAGCCACTGTTGACGTCAATGTATCTTGTCGTCCTAGACTTTGAACTAATGGCAATGACTCCGATTTGTTTTGCGAAGACTCTTCCGACATGTTAACGTTCCAATGGGACCCAAGTGAGCTTGGTTGAAAAGTCAGGTTAGCAGTCCAACCAATCTTTTGTTTTTTGGTTTTTGGTAAAGTGTTAGGATGTCGATGTCAATGTCGATGTCGATGTCGATGTCGAAGTCCATGTCAATGTATGTAGCCGTCCTATACCAGTAATATTGGCAGCGACTGCCTATTTTTATGTGAAGATTCAAAGATTCTTACTTGTGAGCACTCCAATGGGGACCCAATTAGGGAGCGAAAGTCAAGTCAGAAATGCAACTACCCTTGGTGTGGAAGTATCTGGTCCTGACTTGCACTAATGGCAGCAACTGCCGAGGTTTCTGCGAAGATTACTACGGGAGCAGAAGAATAATGTACTTCTTTACTATTTTAGTTTTGTCCCTTCTCATTTGAAAATTCTTTTTTAATCAAGTACTAGTGGTGTTTTTGTTTCCTACTTATTTTCTTAAAATGGAAAACAACTCACGACTATATCCCCTCCAAGTCCTTATCCTCTCACCATCGAAATGAACGATTTCCGTCCACTTGTAATTGAAACTACAAAGTCTGAACGTCATCTGGTTTAGTGGCATTTTTCAGAGTTTATTCTTATAGTGGCCGGCCTTAAGTTTGAGTGTACAATTATTAATGTGATTAATGCTTTAATTATATCAAAACAACTGTATTCTTAACTTCACGGTGGGACCTAAGAAAAATCTAAATCCGATAAAGAAATAAATCTTTTTTTATTAATATAACAGTGGCACCTAAAAAATTAAACCCAATAAAAGTAATACTTGTTTTTTATAAAAATATTTAAATCCAGCATGATATGGAGGCCACCATTATATATATTTATATGAAAGATTTAAATTTTTTATAATATTTTGATTGAGAGTTTTAGAAGTTACTAGTCTTATGGTGAGTTATTAGAGTGAAACCCTTTCAGGATTATACACTGGAAGAGACAACGTATTATTGGTTTGGATTTTTCTTTTCTTTTTTTGGGTAAAAGATTTGGGTTTTTCTTAGGTGACCCTAGAGTGGCCTCACAAGATTCTCATGGGCTTTTTTGTGTTTTTTTTTTTTTCTCAATTTTTTTGTTTGTATTTACTTATATAAACAACATCAGTGGGCCTGAAAATTATCAGTGACAACAAAAAGAAATGCACACTTTCTTTGAGTGTTTTAATGTTGGGCCATTTTGAGTGAAATCTGATGGGGACTATACACTAGGTGTGGCCGCTAGTTTTTTTTTATTGACTAAGTGCCCATTTGGCAAGTCTTTTTACAACTTCTCATTATCTTAAAACTGATTCAAAACACCTTTAGAGCGTTTGGGAATGGAAATGGCAACATTTGTTTCTTTAAGTGTAAGGAGGAAATGCCTGTTTTTCAAATGAAACCGAATATGAAGGGAATTGAAACAGACTCCGTCCTCCGAAGCGCACAGACGTGCATGTGAACAGTAACTTGACGTCAATGTATCTGGTCGTCTTAGACTTGCACTAACGGCAATGACTCCGGTTTTTTTGCGAAGATTCTTACATGCTAGCATTCCAATGGGACCCAAGTGAGCTTGGTTGATAAGTCGGGTCAGCAGTGCAACCACTCTTGATGTCAATGTAAATGTCAATGTCAATGTCAATGTATCTAGTCGTCCTATACCAAGTAATAGGGCGGGGCCACCATGCATCCTTGCTGCCATATACGAGCCCCCCAATTACGTTGCTACACGTGACTGCACCATATTATGGGGTACCAACAAGCTCCTTCAATTACGTTGGTGCCGAGTCTCTTCCAATTACGTTGCTCCACGTCACTGCACCATATTATGGGGCACCGATGAGTTCCCTCCAATTATGTTGCTTCATATTGTAAGAAAAATGTTAAAAATAATAATAATACTAATAATAATAATAATAATTTTTTTTTGTTGAGGTCCTGGGCCCCACATGGCCAGGCCTTAAGCCCTAAACCTCATGACAAGGAAAGAGCATAGGTAGAGCAGGCCGAGTTTTAACCTGCTAGGACCCGTTCCTACATATTATTGAGGGTAGACATGGCAGCTTGAGTGACCTGGCCTAACAACTTGGCAACTTTTTTTGCTTACTTTATGAGTCAAGTTAATAATGCGACATCCACTAAAATATAATCTTTCTTTTTTCTAAAATCTTGTTTGATAACTTTACAAGTAAAGTGGATGCAATAACAAGGAAACTTTCTTGGGTTAAGGATGCAGAGGACTTTGTGGGTCTTCACAAGTCAAGCCAAGGATGCAATTATTCAACGGAACTTTACACGTTGATGACTTTGTGGGTCTTCACAAGTCAAGTCAAGGATGCAAAGATTCGCGGGAACTTCACATGTTGATTACTTTGTGGTTCTTCACAAGTCAAGCCATAGACCATAGTGAGGTGATCAATTCAATGAAATTGCTGCGAGCGAGTGTAACCCAGGCATTTTTAAAAGGAACTAAATGGAAGATTTTTTAGGCCACTTGTTTAACGCGTAGGCATGTCGAACGCCCGGCTCGCCCAAATTTCAGCCCGAGCGGGCCACGGGCCGGCATGGCACTTCCCGCCAGGGATTTATGCTGGCCCGTCACGGGCCGTGCCGTTCGTGCTCTGCATGCTTTTTTATTTTTTGTTTTCAATTAATTTTTTTCCCTTTTGGGTGTTACATGGGCATTTATCACAGTATAAAATTATATAAAAAATGGATTAACATCTGACCTACCTTATATTGGGGCCACTCATCAGAAGTGGAGTGCATGGTTGTTTTAACTTATAACTCTCCCCGTACCTGGTCGATAAAGTGGAATAAATATCCATTCTCCTCTAAACAACTGAATGTCCAACTCAGATGGGTCCACATGTATTGCGTGCTAATTATACAACTAGCATTAGAACCCGTGCTCAGCACAGGTATGATCGGCGTTGATGCATTAAAAAATATCTATAAATTGTAGAAAGAAAAACAAAGAAAAGAAAATAATAAAAGGTTATCATGAAAGTACTTGTTCATGTAATCTATGAGCTAATTAGATAAAAAAGAAAGAGAAAAGAGAAGAATTGGAGAAGAAAGGAAATTGAGTTCTTGGTAGAAACGGAGGTATTACAGGAATGGAGAAGTGTAACTTTCAAAAGTGAAATAGTGGGAGGAGATATGAGTGGTGGTTTTAAAGCAGTTGGTATGAGATAAACGTGGAGAAAACTAAAAATATTTTTAAAAATAGTAACTTACTTACAAAATTATAACTGATGGTCAAAATTCAACCCCAAAACTCTTAGCTTAATATAGTATAATTGCTCTTTTTGTAGTATAAGGATTGATATCAAACTCTGTATGTCAACAAAGGTATATTATGTATATTATATAACATTATTATACCAACTCTGTAAAAGGTATATGTAAATCCGCACATGAATTTTAACCAATTCATGCTCTTAATTCCAAGTCTATCGAATGAATTAAGTACTCCATTTGATATATAGAGTTCCATGTCAGAGGAACCCTTATTTTAACCATTGAAAGGTACATAATTCACCTTGGGGCCATAAATTCATATATGGACCCTTTTGTTAAACTATTTTTTAACCATTGTACAGCATTCAGTCCATTCAGATTCACTAAGGGGATAAATTTGGGGTCATTCCAATTTATTAAGAAACTAGATTCACTAAGGGGATAAATTTGGGGTCATTCCAATTTATTAAGAAACTCTAGTTAAAATTTATGTATCCAATTACCCAAAACTCTGCAATTTTGAGGTATTTTTTCAAAGCCTGTAGTGCATGGTGTGCAAAGTGCAATCAATTGGTAAGTACTCTGTAATTAATAAGTAAGACTTCTTATCCTCAATACTTTTCAATGGAATTAAATGGTGGAACTATTTATATAATAAACAATGACTATGTTGAAGACCTACCTTATCACGAGTGGTATTATTTTTTTCTGCTTTTGAATTTTGATTTGATCTCTCCATCATCATCTCTTATATGTAAAAATTTGATTCATGCTTTTTTTTAATCCTTATTTCTAATGTGATGGGCCTGGCGGGCCATACCTAACGGGCTCACCCTATGAATGGGTCGGCCCACAGTGGGCCGTGCCGAAATGGGCCAGACGTTCCCGTTCCCTAGGCCCAGCCATGCTGCTGGCCGTTGACTGGCAGGCCGTGCTGTGCCGAAACGGTCCGGCCCGGCCCGGCCCATTTGACATCTCTAACTAAAGGCAGTGACTGCGATGTTTCTGCGAAGATTACTATGGGGAGTAGAAGAGTTTTGTACATCTTTATTATTTTAGTTTAGTCCCTCCACATTTTTCTCCTTCTTTCAAAAGAGAAAAAAAAAATTTACTAAGTACTTGAGGCATTTTTGTCTTCTACTTTATATATATTAAAGCAATATAGTCCATGAAGTTCTCTTATCGAAGAAATATGCACAAAAAATATACATTATTTTAAGGTTCCACATCACTTTGGCTAATCTTTCTCTCCTTAAAAAAGATCTCTCATAAGAGATTTTTACGAATGTTTGAATTTGAATCATATTTCTTGCCATTATCGAGATTATAAGCAAATCTTTACGGTCGGTTTATTTTCTTGGGGAATTCGGCGACGGGTCCCTAAATATTTCACTTTATTGCCTTAGTTCCACAATCTTTTCTTATAGTGTGATAGGTCATTTTTCCAAATTTGAAAACCTAAAATGTCTAATTTACCCTTTCTTCAAATCATATCCCATGATTAGTGGGATAAGTCATTAATAATAGTCAATTACCATTAAATCGGCCAAATAAATTTCAAAACATCCAAATAAATTTTGAAAAATGTAAATAAATTTCAAAAGACGAAAATAAAATAAAAAATACAAAAAAATTCAAAAAAAATACAAACAAATTTCAAAAAAATATAAATAAATTTGAAAGACTGCAAATAAATTTTAAGCAATTCAATAATTTTAAAAAACGCAACAAATTTCAAAAGAACGCATAGAAATTTAAAAAGACACAAATAAATTTCAAAAGATCCAAATAAATTTCAAAAAATATAAATAAATCTCAAAAGATGAAAATCAATTCAAAAAGACACGAATAAATTTCAAAAGATCCAAATAAAATTCAAAAAATATAAATAAATTTCAAAAGATCCAAATAAATTTCAAAAAATGTAAATAAATTTCAAAACTCAGATAAATTTGTTCCAAAACTCAGATAAATTTGTTCCAAAACTCATTTGGACAAATTTGTTCCAGAACTCAGATAAATTTATTCCAAAACTCGGATAAATTAGCCAAAAACACAGATAGATTTGTCCAAAACTCAGAGAAATTTGTTTCAGAACTCAGATAAATTTGCACAAAACTCAAATAAATTTGACAAAAATAAAAAACTCAGATAAATTAGCCAAAAGCTCAAATAAATTTGTCAAAACTCAGATAAATTTGATAGTAGGTCTGTGCTCTGGGTTGGGCTTCATAGTAGGTCAGGTCAGAACCGACCCAGAACAGAACCAACCTTCTTCTTTTTCTTCGTTCTTTTCTGTACTGGTTCTGCAACCAGAACCGATGGAGGGAGGCTGTGTTCCTTCCTCTTTGGCATACAACACGGAGGCAGCGGCAGAGGCATGAGGTGGTCTTCCTCTTGTCCGACGAAAATGGCGGCATGGCGTACGGTGGCGATCCTCCAAATTAAGAGCCCAAGCGGTCCTCTGTTTCGTCCGACGATCTGGAACTGAGTGAAGCCCTTCTTCCCAGGCAATCAAAACCAGTGGTTGCAACAAGAAATCCGGAGATCAAAACTCCTACAAGAACTGTGACAGAGTGTCTGAAACAAGGCAAACTCGAGCCCTGCAATACACCAGTACTCCTACGTTTTTGTGACTCCGAACAGAATCAAGAATCCTCTGCAAGTTCAGAATCGAGAATCCTCTACAAGTTCTTCTCAGGCGACTGGAAGGTACTAGTCCGGTCCTCTCTTCTATGATATGTCTGTTGCTTCAATTCCGGTCTGCAACCCAGAACCAGTAGATTTGGAGACGACCAAATCATCTGCTTTTTGCTTCTTCTTGGATCAGCAAGCAATCTGGTCGTGTGGCCCATCCGAGATCGGAACCAATCTCATGCTCCTTTCTGCAACGAAGATGAGGTGCAGAAATCCGAGACACTGGACAGAGGATCCAGAATCCCATCATCGCCAGAACAGGGTTCTACCAGAGAAGAAGAAAGGAACAGGGATCGTGTGCTTCGGTCCCCAATATGGCCATGCAACAGAGAGGAGGCGGTTTGTTGAGATCAAGTTGGAGACGGAGAAGACACCGGACAGAGGATCCAAATTCCCATCATCGCTAGAACAGGGGACTGCCGGAGAAGAAGGAAGGAACATGGATCAGTCTATCAGATGCTCAGTTCGGATTGCACAGAGGTCCGTGCGTCTTCTTCGATTAAGCAGTTGTGGCCCACTTTGAATTTCAATCCAAAACTGAGAAGCCGGAAGTTTTGAGACTTGCAGTTAAACTTTGCCCTAGAAAAGAGGGAGAACGAAAGATTTAAAATTTTAAAATTCAAAATTTTCTTGCCTAAACAGTTGAGAGGGCAAATCAGTCATGAGAATATTGTCCAGGGACCTCTCGCTGAAATATGTCTGGCTGTATGGACTACAGGAGACTAGAGGCCTTACAAGACCTATATGAGGGACCTTTCGCTAATTATCTCTATTTTCTTTTCCTTAGATTTTCAATTATCAATGGGTCCCATGTTAAATATGTTTTGTGGGCCTTACTAATGAATGAAATCCAAACTATTGCTCATTTATTCTCCTTTCAGGTTTTTCCTAAATTGATGGATCCAGCAATGGCTACCAGCTCGTATTAAATCTATTTCAAGACTGGACTCCACTATTGGATGAAATCCTAATTGCCTTCTCTTGAAACTTTTTTTAAGAGTGGACCCCACTGATGGAGGGAGGCAAGCCTGCCGGTTGCTGTCTGATTTCTTAGTGGATGCAAGTCAGTTAGTGGGCCCTACACATCTAATTTATTTCTACAGTGGGACTCACTCATGGATTATGCACAGAGATTAATTTTCTAGGTCAATATGTTTCCGTAGTGGGCAATTAGATTGGGCTGGTATCATACACAAGCTTAATTTCTTTGAAAATCGTTAGAATGTGATCTCTGCGGGCATGAGTTAAGACTATTAGAAACATACTATAATGACTCATATCCATGTCCATTTGCACTCATCCCTTGCAATATACACCTTTTATGGGTTTTTTTCTTCTCTGACGCCTGTTCGCCCCCCTCTTTCAATTTTTTTTTTAATAAATTACATGTTTCTTTATGTAAAATTTATTTTTTCATTAATAATTTAAGTAAAATTTTATATTTTAATATATTTTTATTTTTTGGGACTAGGCTTAGCAGTGGGCCTTATTACTATGTGCAGCTATAATTGTGCCCGTTGTTTATATAATACTCTTCATTTCTATTAAATTATTTCATACTCTTCATTTCTATTAAATTATTTCCTTTTCATAATTTTATTATAGATATATTCTCATTTTTGGGCCTGGGCTAAGTATGGACTCTGTTGCTAGCATTTTCTTAAAATGTTAAACAATTGACTATATACCCTCTTTCTTAGTTCTTATCCTCTCGCCAGCAAAATGAGTGGATTTCCATGATGGTGCCCACTTATTGAAAATCCAAAACAAAAACATCCTCTTGTTCAATGACATTTTTCCAAATTTTATTCTTAAAGAGTCTGGCCTCGCCCTAAGATTGAGTATACAATTAATAATATGATTAATGCTTTAATGATATCCACAACTGTATTCTTAATTTCATGGTGGCACCTAAGAAAAACCTAAATCCGATAAAGAAATAGATCTCTCTTTTTTATTAATATAACAGTGACACCTAAAAAATTAAATGCAATAAAAGAAATACATCTTTTTTATAATTTTTTTGAAAATCCAGCATGATATGTAGGCCATCATTAGATATATTTATATGAAAGATTTAAAGTTTTTATAATATTTTGATTGAGAGTTTTAAAAGTTACTAGTCTTCTGGTGAGTTATTAGAGTGAAACCCTAGGAGGATTATACACTACAGGAAGAGACAATATTTTATCGATTTGGATTTTATTTTTTTTGGTTAAAAGATTTAGATTTTTCATAGGTGAGCCTATTGATAGAGTGTCTTCACAAAATTCTCATGGGACTTCTATGTGCTTTTTTTCTCTTCTTTTTTTTTTTTTTTTTTTGTGTATTTACTTATAAACAACATCAGTGGGCCTTAATATCATCAGTGAGCAACAAAAAGAAATGCACACTTTCTTTGAAATACCATTGGAATAAAATCTCGGGCCTATTGTAAGATTTACTTTTCTTTTGTCATTGTTAGTGGAAAGAAAATGCTGCAAAATTGATGTTACTGATCGACAACCACTTTCCCCCTACAAAAAAAAAAGGGGATTTTGGGCGGAGGTCCCTGAACATTTGGTTTTAAAGGCTAAGGTCCACAATAACTTATCGTACCGCCGAAAGTCCTTTCATAAAAGTGAGGCAGTGAAAAAGACAAAAAAACCCCTTGTACAGGTCAGTAAAGGCAAACCTTAGACAAATTTATCTGAGTTTTAGCAAAACTCAGAACTGAACCCAACCTCTTCCTTCTTGGTTCTGTTCCTGGGTTCTGTAACAGAAATCGATGGCTTAGAGGCAACTGCTGCAACGGTCTTCTTCTTCCTCTCCGGCGATGGCGTAGCGCAAGCGGGATGGTGGCAGTTGGCGGCGAGCAACAACGGCGGTGATGCCGACCGTCCACGGCGAATGCAGTAGCAGCGGAGGTGTGGCTTAACATTGTACATACCCTGTGGGCACTTGGGGTCCTTCATGCTGTCCAATCCATGTTTCTTGATGGCGAATTCCACGTCTGTTTTTCGAAGATGGATACAAAAAAAACGCTTGCAACAGATCACAAGTAAAATACACAAATGGCTCCCTTAACGTTTTGACTGTTAAAAGTTCTTTACACTACACATGACTAATCCAATTCAGGGCGAGAATTATCTTCAAACAATTACAAGGAAGTTTAAAGTCACCTGTTTTCCTTCGGTCCGGTGATGTTTTCTGTAACAAGAATGGAAAAAATCCGGCTGCAGAACTCAGATAAATTTGTCTGAGCTCTGCCTGAAACTCAGATAAATTTGTCTGAGTTCTGCCAGAAACTCAGATAAATTTGTCCGAGTTCTGGCAAAACTCAGATAAATTTATCTGAGTTCTGCCAGAAACTCAGATAAATTTGTCTGAGTTCCGGCAAATTTATCTGAGTTTTTTGTCCAGTTTATCAAAGATTCTGGAAAATTTATCAGAGCTCGGCGACAACAAAAAACAGAATATGGAAAATTAGATTTTAATAAAAATCGAAATCCAAAATAAGAACACTTGATGACCACGATCCAATCGAGAAAAGAGAGAGGGAAAACAAGAAAATTCAAATCAGTTGTAGACAGAAAGATAGATTTGGAAGAGACTTCAAATGAACAAGTAAGAGAAAGTAAAACCGTTATCATCTTTGAAGAAATGAAAGAGAGAAAATCGGGAAGTCATGGTGGCGACGAAATGTGCTCTGCAACGATAATCCACGACCATGGAAACGAACAAAAAATGAAAAATGAGAGAGAAGAAGAATGAAGGATTTCTCTGGGACAAAAAAGAATAAGAGAGAACTTTGCCTAGAAATGAGGGTTGAAAGGGGCAAATTAGTCATGAAAATATATGACGTGGCATATTAGGGACCTTTCACCAAAATATCTACAGCTGTCTGGATTAGAGACATTAGAGAAAAAGTTATTGTCCTTGATGCCTTAGAAGACCGTGTACAGGGACTTTTGGCTAATTTACCCAAAAAAAAAAAACTCTTAGCTCCACCAATACAAAATAGCGTTCTTTTTATAAAGATTTTAAGTACTCTAAGATGAACTTAGCCCACTGTCAGGCATATATATATATATATATATATATATATATATATATATATAATATTTAAATTATTTTATTTGAGTGTTTTAATAGTGGGCCATTTTAAGTGAAATGTGAGTAGTGTGGCAGCTAATTTTTTTTTTTATTGACTTTTTAAGCCTTCTCAACTTCCTTTGAGACTCTTAGGGCCCGTTTCTAATTTTATTTTAAAATAAAGTGAAATGACGTGAAGTAAAGCATCAAATCAAGAGTTAATAAAATATAAATGAGTTATTATGATATTTTATTTTTAGTTGTTTCATATATGATCTTTTTGATTTTTTGTATAGAAAAGTAATTTTTTTTTGTCTTTTAGTGGATAAAGGTGGTAGTTTTTTTTATCTTTTTTGAAAAAGATGGAGGGAATTTTGAATTTAAGTACTTTTGATGTGAAATCTTATCTAAAAAATAATAGTTTCACTTGTCTTTTACTATCCTAGTTAAGTGCCAAACGGGCCCTTATAAGTGTCTCTTTTGGCTTCACCCCCTTGCTCTATGCCTACGGTGTAGAGGGATTTCAATCAATAGTGGGGGCCACAAAAGAAATGACTGCTTTAAAAGAATTTAACTCCAATAATAGTCTCATAAACACTCGAATAAAATATTACAAAAGCTTAAAATGTAAGTTTATGCATCAATCTAACGCATCAAGTCAAAGCTTATTAGCTTAACAAATACAAAAGTGAGAGCTTATCATCCCTCCAGCTTTAACACTAAAATTGAGTATTTTACCCGTAGCTACATCCCCAATCGGAGTTTGCAATAGGAAGCGCGAGTTAATAGTAGATGAATACTTCACCCTCACCTTGATACTTCACAGCCAAGAGAGGTGAAGATTTTAGACGATTTGGAAGTCGATGAAGGGTTTCCTAATATTTGTCTGAGCAATAATCTTAGGGATTGTTTGGCTTTTATGCATGTCAAAGGAAATTGATTCACATTTACACATGTTTCATTACCATATGCAATTGAGTGCCATGGAAACAAGTTTCATTCATTGTTTGTCATTTTCACAAGTAAATCTTAGTGGATCCAAGCGCTCACTGAATTTCTCCATTTTTGTAAAATCTATGTTGAGTCAAGATATGAAATTTGACCTCAAAGCTGTTTTTAGCCTCCAAAAGATTCGACTAATTAAACAAACTTTTTTTTATGAATAAAACAAACTGAACAGGGTGAAGGCTGAATTATGGGTTATTCCGGGAACCTCTGGCCATCCCAATCTTTTGAACAGTCTGGCTTACCTCTGCAAAGAAGAAAACAAAGAGAACGGTCAGTCTGATGGCGGGAAGTATATTTCTAGGGACCCAAAGTGATCACTTAGAAACCCACCTGGACAGTTAGTGAAAGGCATCAATTAATCATGGCTGTTTGTTTGCATGGAATTGACTCCTAAAATCTTAGGGTAAAATGAAATCAATTGAAGAGGTGAAGGTTGAATTATTAGAGTAAAGACTAGCTATTCATTTTCCATCTTTCCTTAATTCGTTTTCCATTCAAGGGAAAATATTTGTATTGCCATTTATGAATCTTCACATTTGTTTATTAGATTTTAGCCACTTCGTAGGATTATATTTCGTGGTATTCTAGTAATTCAATTCGGTGCCAATAAACGTGCCACTAGGATAGAGACCAACTTACATGCTTGAGACCGTCCCGTAAATTGGGTTCAGCTCAGTACTGAATGGTATCGAAAAAATAAAAGTAACAAACTTTACTAGTCTTACTATCATTCCCTTCCATAGCAAAAGAAATGGGCAGCTTAGAGCAGAGCATCTTCTTCCGCTTGCTCTCCCTCCTCCTCTCTCTTCCTCTTTTCATCGAATACTCCCATGCCTATGCCCACTCTTGTGAACCTGTGAGCTGTGGCACCAGGGATGGTCCTCTCATCAGATTCCCCTTCAGAATCAAAGGCCTTCAGCATCCACGCTGCGGCTATCCAGGGTTCGATCTCTATTGCAAAGACAACTACACCTTCATTCACTTCCCTCTTTTAGGTCGAGATGTTAATCGTGAAAAACATAGATTACGAGTACCAGACGCTGGCAATTGTGGCAGACAAGAACTGCCTATGGAACCTCCTCTTCACCAGCTCCAATTTCACCTCTTCTCGTATCAATCCAGACAGCTGGAATCTTTATACACTCCTTAATTGTTCAAAGAAAGTTGGCTACATGGAAGATTATCTTATCTCTTGTCTGAGTGACGCAGAACATGATGCTTTTCGTTTCCCTATTGATGACGAAAAATTTTCAACTGTGGATATGTTGCCGGTATCTTGCCAGCCAATAAAGACCATTTCAGTTCCAAGATTATATCCTTTTAATCTTAATTTGCTATCGGCTCCTCAGCTAACTAAGAATAATATTTCTGAGAAGTTAGGTACGTATATCTCTTACGGTTATTATGGCGAAGGTTGGGATGGCTTAAATCTGGTGTGGTACGTGCCCGGATGCATAGACTGCGAAAGGAGTGGAAACAATTGCGGATACAGGGACAACAACAGCTCTGAGACGCTCTGCCTGCCCCCTCCTCACAAAGGTATTACCATTTAGAAGAAAAATCTCAAAGTAGAGCTGAAGTTTTGCCAAAATTTTCAAATTAAGGGAAAAATCTTTCATTTGAAAAGAGGGCTAAAGTTTTCCAATTAAATTTAAAATCAGCACATCCAGCGAGATTTAGGGCTCTTTCTGACTTTCTTCCCTCTTTTATTAAATGTCCTTAGATCCCTTCTTCCCAAAACCCTCTTCTTGTTTCCCCAACTATCACCCCCACCTCTGGCCATCATTGGCTACCCCATCTCTACCCTAGGGGATATTTCTTCGGATTTTAATCCAATGGAGAGTGACATTCTAATGTCTCAAGTTTTAGTTTGATAAAAAAAAAATTGGGATATTGACCGTACGACGGTACTTAAACCTGACATTCGCATATAAATTACTGAAGTTTAAGTATTTCCTCAAAACAAACTATTCATGCGATATTCTAGGATCATGCGATATCGCACACATCGAAATATGTGATATTCTAATACCGTGTGATATCGCATTTTATCCTATATACAGAGCTTTTAGTCCCAGACTAATCATAAAATAAAAGACCAGAAAGAACAAATCCATATTCAATTTTGTGGTGTTTTGGGTTTCACTGGTGGACTGTTAGTCGTACTTTAATCCTCAATCCTAATTGTCACTTTTTTTTTTTTTAATGATGGAGAGAAGGATATTATACCAGTTTTTTCAAAGGCTTATAAATGCTTTAGAATGATTTTATTGACATATTAATTACCTCTTCCCTTGAACTGAAAATAGCATGAAGATGTGGGTGCTCTAATGGTTATTACTGAAAAGTATCTGTAAGGCTGTTCTGACCTTGAACAATTGTGGTTGGGTGTGGAAAAAATCTGACTTAACCCGCTAACCGGATATCGGAATTTCACCTGTTAAACCTAACCCATGGTACATGATCAGGGTAAAAGAATCTGAACCTAATTTAAATGAGGGGCTTAGGGTCAACCAACATGATCGGTCTATTGCGTTTTACTGGTCCTGTGATCCCAGCCTAGAAAGAACCTCCCCGCTTCTATTTTTTTTTCTTTTATAACTCAGGTATTTTTTATTCTGTCCGGCCTAGCCGATGAGCCTTTGACTCTAAGTCTGAGGGACACTCGATTTTATACATGCAAATCCTCCTATCCACATGCAGTGGGTAAAACTATGGGATGCGGCTAATAAGAGTAAGTGTCAAACACGAGATCTCTCCGCTTCCTGAGGCGCAGAGTCCTTGGCCAACTTAATCACCATCATGCTCATTGGCCCCCATCAAAAAAAGGAAAAAAAATTCACAATCCTCAACCTTCAATTCATCAACATGTTAAGACTTGCCAAAGGCTTTCCCATACTTTTAACTCTTAACATCCTTTGCCTTTTGGGCTATTCTTGCTCCTTGGGTTCCATCATTATAATGGGAAGATGTGAGAAATGGAGGGTTGCATTTCACCTGTTGTACCTCAATTGATATAGTTCGGGTTAAAGGGGTTGACTCACATTAGAAGTGGGGAGAAGTGGGAAAAGGAGGGCTCCTGTTTTTCTGTTGCACCGATGGTTCAAAATCACAGTCGATCTTGAAAATCATTATGATATGACAGCGCGTTGCGATTAGTGGTCATCGCAATGAGAATTTTTATTGCACGAAAGAAAATTGAAGAAATATAAATTTTTTTTTTATTAAATGCTAGAAAAAATATTTATCTATTAGTAAATAGTTTAAAACAAAATATCCAAAAAAATATAAAATATTATTAAATGCTAGAAAGCAATATTTTCCTATTAGTAAATAATTTAAAATAAAATATTGGTCCCCTTAAGTCATAACATCATGCATCGCTGCCTTATATAAAACTTGTTAAGTAAGTTTTGAATTATATATATATATATATATATAATCATAATAATACATGTTACAGAAATAATTTCACATGAATGCAGGTTAAGAAAGTATGCATGTGTAGCGTCCACGGTTAACCGCAGACAGACAGAACAAAAACTCGATTTTGAGTTTCTTCTCTTTTCCACTCTTGAATCAATTCCCTTTCCATTTCTTTCTTCACTCCAACTGGTATATACTCCAGAAACTTGAAAATACCTTTCAAATATAATTAGAGTAAAAGAAACTTGAAATACTATGATACACGAAATTCACCGTTTGACTTAACTCACTAAAAACTTTGGATATTCTGAAACTGAAGTAATTTCTTAAATATAAACCATTGAAAACATGAGAAATATATCAGAAACTTGCCTTTGTTTGGACTCTTACTACCTCTCTTCAACTAGAACGAATTCTTTCCTTGATAACCTCTATCAAACACCCAATCGACAGAAGACACTGAAAAAGGACAGGAAGGAATAGTAACAATATTACAAGCAGAAGGGGAAGGAAAAGGAGAAGAAGAACAGTCATGGCTGAGGGAGGAAGAGGAGGAATAAGAAAAAGAGAGAGCAAGAGTTCCTTGCTACAGAGGATGGAAAGCGGAAGAGAAAATGAAGAAAGAACAGGAAAGATGAAGAAAAACGGCAAGGACCAGAGAATTTCCGAGATTTCTGTAGAAATTTGAAATAGTGGAGTTTTATGAAATCGCGAAAATGTCCAGTTTTACAGGTACCATAATCAGCTGGAGAGGTTTCTAAATGACTTCAAACTAAACTGGACCAAGAACAAAAGTTGTTCCGAATTTTGACTCATTTTCCAATGAATTCAAAATCACCAAATTATTCCACTGTTACAAACTCACAAAATTCGAGATTACAAATAAGTCCTTGAGAGTGAAGATAATTATTGCTGATCAAATGACACGCTGAAACAGTGGGGGTTCAAGAATGAAAGATGATTAACAAAATATCCCCAAACCATCGAAACAAAGAAAATGAAAACCATATATATTTACTTATAACCCCTAACCTTCACTCAAATTAAAAATACGTCCTTGCTACGGTCAGATCCCACAAAAAATAACCAGTTAATAATATAATAAACAAAACTAAATTATTAACTATTAATCACACTTATTTAAATAAGAATAACACAAGAAAATCAGGGATCACAAAACTAAATTATTAACTTTAATTTAATCACACTTATTTATATAATAATAACACAAGAAAAATCAGGGATCTCACAATGGCATAGGCAGTTGCTATTTCATAATGGTTGTTTTTTAAAACTATGGTTGTGCCTCAATTGATACAGTCCGGGTTAAAAGGGTTGACCCACATTGGCTGTGGGTTTCGCATTGGATGTGACATTGGTTGGCGGGCTGGGGGTTGTCTGGCCCATTTTTAAAATGGGCAGACAGGTTTAGCTTTAACCCACACACCCTGGTTGACCCGATTTCTTTTTAGGGATTTTTACGAAATACTTGATAATGTAGTTTGGTTAAACAATTTTACGAAGAAAAACAACAAAACTATAAGTCAGTTGTTCGTACCTTTTCTTTTGACGAAAATACCCTAGTTGACGATTTCATCAACTCAGTTGATGATATCGTCATCTCCGAGTTGACGATATGGTCAACTCAGTTGATGATTGAGTTGATGAAAACGTCATCTCCGAGTTGACAATATGGTTAACTCAGTTGATGATATCGTCAACTCTGTCAAACACCAGAAATTTTGCATTGCTTTCCCTTTGAAACTCTGATTGACTTAGAGTTTGAATATATCTAGATTTGCATTAGTTAACTAAATTAAGTTGTGATTAAAAATAGGGGCTCAAATCCTCCATATTGATTAATGATATCGTCATCTCAGATGACGATATCATCAATTGAGTTTTTTAAAAAAGATTTCCACTAACCATCCATAATTCCATACATTACACACTTTATTCATATTCAGACATTCATAGATACTTCCATACATTATTCTTGCAAGAAAAAAGAAAAAAGAAAAAAAATCTTCCAAACCTCATCTTTTTATATCATATATATCAAGCATACACAGTTTATACATATTTTAGTGCATGATACAGGTTTCCAATATTAAGTAAGCCAATATTAATATTACATCATTCCATACACAACTGTCACTAGAACATAAATGCAAAAGGTCAACATTCATACACAATGTTCTTGCAATGAATCTTTGGTATCATCAGATATTCAACATCTCATGTTTTGGACACTTCTTCTCAAAGAAATCTTCAGAATAACTTGACGCTTAATTTGATAATTACATTGAACATAATATTTGAACTCAAGAAGCTCACACCATCAACATTTACATGATTTTTATCTCTTTAATTGCTCTATAACTAGTTTGAAAGCTTCATTGAGCCTTCTTTTCTTGTGAGCACGCCAGCACGTACCCATAATCCTTGATTGTAGGTTTGATCATGTATTTCTTCTGCATAACATAGAAATAAAATCACCCTTCTTCAAGTAACCCATTATGACTACAATCACATAAAAGAGCAAAAAAGGTCACCTCATTTGGAGAAACTTCAACATCTGTCTCCATTTTCTCAAACATTTGTGTGGCCTCTACTTTATGTCCATGCAAAAGAAAAGCCCATGAAGCATGACATCTCATGTTTGGAAACTCTTCTTCTCAAAGAAATTGAATACTGCAAGTGCATGATCAGTACTCATGTCAACCAATGTTGTACCAATGAACACTGACAAATTGAATCCTCCCCTTCTCACATAAGCATGCACCCAACTCCCCTTCTCTTATAAGCATCCAACCATTTGCGATTCACAAAATGCAGCAAGTGCCATTTCGGCCGATCATGTTGCAAGCGTGCTTTGATCATTGTGGTCCAAGAGACAACATTTCTTTCAGGCATTTTCTCGAACAGGTGCATGGTGGTATTTAGTGGCAGTGAGGGTTGCAATGTTTGTTGACTAGTGGCACCAAGAAGATGGTGTGGTTGCTGCCCAAATGGCATAGTCATGTTTCTCTTTCTCTATATCACTCTCATTCTCTCTCAATCATGATTAACTCTGTTTTTGGCTCTCTCTAACCACAAGAAAGAACCCTCTCCATCTCTGCAACTTTACCATCTTCCATGCCCCCTCATCAACTCATTCAAACCATTTAGCCCATACCAAATTTGAATCTTCTCCTCCACCTTATCCCTCTCAACCACATAACATTCCACTGCGCACAAAAAAAATAAATAAAATCACCAGATAACTGTCACGGGCTACCAACCTTGCAAACACTACATCTGAGCAAACAACCCTATCATTCTTTCCTACCCAGTCATACAACCAACTCAAATCCCCATCCATCTCACCACTCTTCACTCAAACCTTCAACCTAAACACCATTGTTACATCTCATATCCAACACACACATCCTTCTCAACACTAGGCATCAAATGCACAAACAGATACCATCCCGAAGTGGGCCAGAAAACTGGAAACAAAAACGAAAAAAAACCCATCTCAGTGGAGCAACCAAAAATGGGAGGAAGACGAGCAGTGTTTGAAATCAAGTGGTTTGAGTTTTTTCATGAAGGCAGTTGACGATATCATCACAAATTGATGATATCATCAATTGGGGTATTTTGGTAAGAAAATTTTGTACGAACCACAAACTCGTAGTTTTAATGTTATTCTTCATTAAACCGTCTAATAAGACTTTAAACTTAATTATTTAGTAAAAATACACCAAACTTATCTAACTAATCTTGTTTTACCAAGAACATGCAGTTGGTTCAATTACAGGAAATAAAGAGTGAAAAATTCATATCTACTGACTCTAGTTTACTACTCTTGCAGGTTCAAAAAGACAACATGTCATTATAGGTAGGCGATCACTCCTCATGTTTAACGACTAAATTAATGACTTTTCTTTGGAATTCTTTGTGATTTCCATTTTCTCAAAGTGCAGTTTCAAGCATAGGCACATTGCTTCTGTTGACATCTCTGGTGATTACCATTAAGGTCTACTGCTCTTGGAAGTCAAAGAGAAAGTTGGATTTGGAAAATGAAATCAAGGTAGAAAAGTTCCTAGAAAAATACAAATATCTGAAGCCCACAAGATATTCTTATGCTGATCTAAAACGAATGACTGGGCAATTCAAAGAAAATCTCGGCCAGGGAGGCTATGGTTGTGTGTACAAAGGAATGCTTGCAAATGGGACTCTCGCTGCTGTAAAGATTCTCAAAAGTTTTGATATTGATGGTGAGGAGTTCATCAATGAAGTGAGTACCATGGGAAAAATTCACCATGTCAATGTGGTTCGTCTTTTGGGCTTTTGTGCTGATCGATTGAAGCGGGCACTTATCTATGAATTCATGCCACATGAATCATTGGAGAAATACATTTTTTCCAAAAGCAGCAGTGGCTATATTCTTGGATGGGAGAAGCTTCAAAACATTGCAATCGGCGTTGCTAGAGGAATTGAATATCTTCACCAAGGATGTGACCAGCGCATTCTTCATTTTGATATTAAGCCTCACAATATTCTCCTTGACCAGAACTTCAATCCAAAGATATCTGATTTTGGGCTGGCAAAGCTATGCTCGAAGGGGCAAAGTGCGGTATCTATGACTAATGCTAGAGGAACCATGGGTTACATTGCACCTGAAGTGTTTTCAAGAAACTTTGGAAATGTCTCCTACAAATCAGATGTATATAGTTATGGGATGTTGTTATTAGAAATGGTTAGTGGAAGAAAGAACAACAATACTGCAGACAATACAAGTCAAGTATATTTCCCCGAATGGATCTATAAACGTCTATGTCAAGAGGAAGACATGGGACTCGAGCTTCAAACAGATGAAGATGCTAACATCGCCAAGAAATTAACAATTGTGGCTCTTTGGTGTATACAATGGTACCCAATGGATCGCCCTCCTATGGGAAGTGTGGTCCAGATGTTGGAAGGAAGCATGGAAAACCTGACGATACCCTCTAATCCTTTCATTTCATCACTTTCAGCAAATAAGGATACAAAGAATAGCTCCATTACAAATTTGTCAGCTATACCTGAATAAGTTCAAGGAAAAAAAGTTTGCATCCCATGATTTCAAGATCCAAGTTGTTGGAAGATGAAGTCGAAGAGAAATGGTTAGACAAAGGAAAACATTAACTTTACATGTATTTGCATATTCTACTGTTGGAGATTATATCTCTTATGATGGTCAGTTGGTTAGTGATGCTTGTATGTAATAAAATAACTTTCATTTTATCATATTTATGTGATCTAAAAAAAGCTTTCTTATCCATTAGAAGAGTCTTATATAGGAAATTAAATCACGCTCGAAGGTATTTGTTGTCGCATAGCCGAGAGATGCCAGGATGCTAAGGCTTGTTTGCCCAACTGTTAATTTCCTAAGATCTGGCTGTAATTCAATGAACTTCAGGGCACTGTTTATCTAATTCATGAATATACTGTTTATTTTTTTTTTCTTTTAGCATTTCAAAATATGACAAAAGTATATATAACCATGGTAGCCTAACATAGGAAAATTTGGCTATGCAGTTTCTTCCCAGAAAATCTTCTTCGTTTTCCTATATTGCTCACGTTTTTCCTTTCTAGGGTTTCTTGACCTCTTGAAGAAAAACCCCTAATTATCTTACATATAATTGTTCAACTTGGTATCAGAGCATGCTAGGTAGTAGGGGATCCAACAAAGGATCCCAATGCTATTGATTGAAGGAAAAACAAATAAAGATTTGAGGTTGTTTAAAGACTGCCAAACAAGTGCAGCCCAGTCGGAAGTGCACAGGAGAGCTCAACAGCCTTGAGTCATGTCCTATAAGGATTTTTGGGTGTGGATTCTTCGAGTCCTACTATCTGAATCGGATTTGAAGCATTACGTGAGAGTACAGTCAAAGAAAACAAATATTTAAAGTGCTTTCAAGACTGTCGAAGGTGTCATACCCAGTAGGCAGGCACAGGAGTGTTTAGGAGCTCTCAATCTCTGTTTACGGTTTGTTCTCATCATAGGTAGGACCAAGATATTGTGTAGAAACCTTTTTTTTTTTTTTTTTTTTGCATTTAACCATTCGAAATTATCCAAATCAACTTAAAAGGAACTGCCTAAAGGTATTTGTGGTGTTTTTTCTTCCTTGATAGGTTGGCCGGCTGTCCAGGAGTGATACTTCCAACTTGAAGGCCTGGGGAACAATCTCTGGGCATGTGTAATAGCAAGGTGTCAACACCACTCAACCATGAGTGTGTTGGCAGTGGTTTTGGTTTAGTAAGAGGACTGTTTTCTGGATATGATTCCTTTGAATAGAATTTGAGCAATCATCATGGAATCCGAGCAAGGGGGACAAAACTCTATGTCATCCTCCTAACAACTACCTAATGTTGTGAATTGAAATAAAAGGATCACAATAATTTATTTTTTTTGGGAACAATTACAAGGATCAAGCATATTATGCTAGAATGGTAATTGGTGGTGCCAAGAGGCTAGGGTACATTGATGGAAGAATTGGGGAGCCTTCCAAAAAGGATCCAAATATTCAGATTGGGATTCTGAGAATATGTTGATTATTAATTGGATTCTCAATGGAAGAAAGTAAAGCAACAAGTTCCAATGGAAGAAAGTTAGCAACAAGTTCCAATGGAACAAAGCATAGCAACAAGTTCCAAGTATGGCAGCACAGCAAAAACAACTCTCTGATTCACTTGAGATTGCCTACGCAGAAAGAGGGAACACTTCCAAAATTCTTGAACTAACTAAAGAAATTACAGTCCTGTGGCATGAAAACAACTCTCTGATTCACTTGAGATTGCCTACGCAGAAAGAGGGAACACTTCCAAAATTCTTGAACTAACTAAAGAAATTGCAGTCCTGTGGCATGAACTGGCACCGTGTATAGCACTTGAATTGTGTTGTGGAAAGAACCAAGCAAAGGAAATGGAAGAACAACACATATTCGAACTTCTAGAAGGGGTGAATCCATAATATGAAACTGTGTGTTCACAAGTAACTTTTAAAATCCTAACACCTATTAAAACTGTGTTTGTACTTTTCAAGGCGAGGAAAGTCGAAGGAGAGTAATGTAAGTGAAAAGCTGACATAGTCCCGATTTGACACAATTGGACTGTCTAAAACCAAAAAACAGAATTTCAATCAAGTAATTGGGGTTCAAGAAAAATGAAGAAATTACAGAAATAAATAAAATAAGGAACTGAATCATAGAATCAACCCAACTGACCTTATTTAGCTATCTCAATCACCTTTGCATCAAACAACAGTAGGGGAGAAGAAAAACAATAAGAAAAATACTGATATGTTAAAATATGAAAACTGTCGAACAAGTGTAACATGATTGTCAACCAATGATATGATATATAATACACTAAATCACCATAAAACCCTAAGAAACCCTAGTAAATGAGATTCTGACTACAATAGAAGCTTCCATCACTAATTCCCTATTAAAATCAAGAAAGATATGCAAGAATTTAACAAAAAAAAAAAAAAAAAAAGAATAAGAAAAGAAAAAGGACACAAATTCAGAAATATGAACGTGCCAGATCCTCTAGACAAAATCTTCCATGGACCCCACATGGGCCATGGTTTGGAAAATAGGATTCTAAAAGGAAGAGCATTGGGAGACCTTTGTGGTGTGTTTCTTCCAAAGAAAAATTAGGCCAAGGAGGCTATGGCTCTGTCTTCAAAGGAAAGCTCTCCAATCAACGGTTTGTCTTATTGCAATAAGGATACTTAAAAGGTAATGGCCAAGAATTCACCAGCAAGGCTGACACAATTAGAAGAACACTCCATGTCAATGTAGTATGACCGATAGGTCTTGCTTGGAGGGATCAAAAAGAGCGCCTATCTATGACTACATGCCTAATGCTTCACTAGAAAAGTATATCCACAGAGAGGAGAAAAGAGATTCTTTATGTTGGGATAAAACATATCAGATTGCACTAGGAATAGCCCATGGGATTGAATATCTTTTATAAAGAATGCATATGTGGATTCTTCTTTTGACATCAAGCCTCACAGCATTCTCCTTGACAAGAGGTTTTCACCACAAAAGTTTCCGTCTTTGGTTGGACTGGCAAAGATCTATCCAACATAAGAGAGTCTAGTGTCGATCACAGTTGCAAGAGGAACTATGGGATATAATGACTCTGGAACTATATATTTTATAAGAACTTTGGCAGTGTTTCATACAAGTCCGATATATTTCTCAGTTTTGGGATGCTTTTGATGGAAAGTGCAGGGAAAAGAAAAAAATGTTGATGCATATGCTGACCAAAATGCAAACCAAAATGCAGTCATCTTATGAGCAGAAAATCAACAAAGAAAAAAAAAAAAGCATATCAAAAAGGATCTCTGCCACTGTAGAAATGTGGAAGTAAATAAAATCATGTTGCAAAGAAGTATAAACATAATGAATTTGCAGGACAAAGTCATGTATGCAAGAAATATAAGCACTGTCAATCAACAAAAAGAAAGAGCAAATGAGGACATGTTCATCCCAGTTTTCATAGATGTGGAGAGAAATTTCAAAACGGCTTGGGCCAGGTTTGGACCGAAACCAGCACAGCCTGCAAGGCCAACCCAACCAGGAAAAAGGGACTCGTCTGCTAGAGGACTGATTCAAAGAAGGCTGGGACAGCTGGCAGGAGAAGGAGAGGGAAGACCGGAACTGAGGAGAAGACATCCCACGATGATGAGCCACAATCATCCCACTTGCCATGATTTAGAGGCTCAGAAACGTGTGCTAACAAGCACCTAAAATCCAGGCAAGGATCACATAAATAAGGGAAAAATGAGATGAGAAAGGTACGACTGGAATTCTTACCCAATCAATACTCACATTTTTAAAGATTACCTCATCGGAGGGAACTCGGTTGGACCAACCGATGGAGACTTCTTTCTATTTGACTTTGAAAAAAGGGACCCACCTTGGGATTCTCGCTGGAGTGAAGGAGGAGGACCGGCTCCACTAATCAAGATCAACTGACATCAGCAGGTCAAGCCGACCTGCCCATCTTCAACTCATTCAGATTTTGACTTTACAATAGACAATAAAATATCACAAAGTCCGTTGAGATAGGTGAGTACTCACCCATGAACCATACCTAGCATAACGAACATAACCTATAAATACATTGGAGACAGAAAAAAGGTACACAAAAAGACAAAAAGATTTGATGTGATTTTCAATGTTGCTTTATTGTATATCTAGTGAAAGCCACAAACATCAGCATAGATAGCTCATGAAGATAAGAAAGATTAATCTACCAGAAAAATGGTAAAAAATGTCCAAAAAAGGGAGAAATGAATGAGCCATTCCATGGAAGGAAGTGCTTGCAACCCTGTAGAACGGAAATGAAACACCATCTTCTCCTACTTCTTGAGCCAGATGACAGTTATGGTATGAACCCTTCTAAAAATGAAATATGTGCTATCCATCTACTTGGGTAACATACCTAAATCTTAAACCCTAAATAAAAGGGGCTCACATGTAAAAGGAACAGTATCACATGATGAGGACCTAGTTCAATCCTAGAAGTCGGGGCTGGCTTGAGACAGTTTGAGGCACAAAGCGACAATTTTAAATGAGGCTTTTTCTATGTTATAATTTTATTATAAATATTTTATTTAAAATTTATTTTTCTTTGTTTTTTGTGATGCAAGATTACTAATTAAGTTTTTATATTCAAGTTTTGCTAACCTATCCTAAGTCCACCCCCAAAACCCACATGAAAATTTTGGGCCCATCCCCAAAACTCACACGGAAATCTTGGGTCACAAAATTCAACTACCTATTAACACATCTTAAGTCGCATAAATAAGGTTAGCCATTTGGCATATTACAACTATTTAGGTATAATTTGGATCAAAGATTAAAAAATATGGTAAGGGACTCCGACATTGTGTGATTTTACGAGAAAATTCCCATTAGATCCGTTGCACGAAAAAGTTCCCCGCAGTTGGGTCTTACGAAAGGGGTCCTTCATCCATTTTTTTTTTACTTAGAGAGGAGTGACGCTAGCGTCGCCTGTCTCTTACTGAGGCGACGCTAGCGTCGCTCCTCATTTCTTACGGGAGGTTCAATCGGTAAAGATGGACTGTCATCTCTCATCGAAGAGGTACAACGGAACTATTGTGCTGGTTCGGACTTGTGGCAAAGCGGTACAAATCCGGTTTTATGTTGGTCACCTTCGTTGCAGAAAACTAGAGAGATAAGTTCTGATCGAGAGCTCCAAAGAAATTCCCCAAAAGAGCCGCATCGGGCACCGTCAATCCCTAGCCTAACCCTACAACAAATCACCCAAGAAACTGTCCCCAGCTCCCTTAGCTATTCGGATTGATTGAGCTCTTGATGTAGTCTTTAAGACGCGAGAGCGTCCCAACCCACTTGTGGACTATCGGGTTGCTGGAGGAGACCTTCCAGATCTGGACCTTCCTGTCCTGGTGATCAGAGTAGATCCTCTGTCTGGAGATTACGATCGCCTTCACAAACCCGCTGGTGGATTTGAATGCTGTGAACTCCTTTTGGTTCTTCCAGACCTGGATGTTCTTGCTTTCGGATCCGGTGTACAGGAGATTTTCAAAGGCGGCAAGTGAGTAGATGTGTCTTTTCGCGTAGCGATCCTATGAGTTCGTTGGAATGTAAATTCTCGTCAGTGGTGGTAGAGTAGGGAATTATCATGGCCAAAGTCGAATCGAAGAGATTGTGGCGGTGGGAGGTCGGAGGGGGAAATGGTGGCACAGGCGTGGATGCGGCAAAGGATGTGATCGTCGTTGGAGGAAGATGAGAAGTATGCGTGGAAGAGGGTTGTTTTGGAAGGGAAGGAGCAGATGAAGGGAGGATCACTAGAGATCAAAACCTATCTCTCAAATTTTCTGCAACGAAGGTAAACCAATAGAAGACCCGATCCGTTGTGCCTCTTCAGGCATAAGACGAGGATCGACGATAGCATCTCTTTTCTTAAAATTAGGAAGAAAAACGAAAATGGGTTGATGGACCTGTTTGTTAGGCCCTAACTACGGGGTATTTTTTTCGTGCAATGGATATATATTGGGAATTTTTCCGTAAAATCCTATAATTTCTTCTTGTATTTGAAAAGAAAAACATTTTTTTTTATATTCCAGTGGCCACTTGATAAATGGTGCTCGATGGTTTGCTGATAAAGAAAATATTTGGGATAGTAATGTGAACATGGAAAGAATAAATAGAAGGTGCAGAGAAAACTCACTCGAACCTAGTTGCTTAACCTTCTTCCCCTGAGCCTTCAACAATGTCCTGAAACTGCGTGCATCCCTGATCCCACATCTTCCTACAATTCTTGAACAAATATTTATATATTTTTTTCCACAACCAACTTCAATAAGGGGGAAAATCTGCTCTAGACCATAAACTTTAGTGACTTTGACAACAATAAATTACATCAGAAATTTCTCACATCCACAGTACTGACCAAATAAATTAAAAGTAAGTTTTTTTAATTAAAGCCAACCCAGGATCCTTTTACACTTTGTTCAAAAAAGTAGCAGGAAACCAATAAAAACAAGCCACTTCCAATGTGAGCACTCTTTGAGTGAGTAATATCTCACTGAACATTACAAGAAACCACAAAAGAAGCATGTAACATAATAAATCCAGGCACTTAGAGAGCAATGGATAAGGGATGCCAAAGACTCAAATTTTATCTTTTTATCAGTAATTCAACTGAAGCACTTAGAAGACTGAAAATTCCAAGGATGCAGTCATTAGTGCAAGGATGATTCGGTTTCGTCTTTCCTCTAGCAGATCTAGGCAGAGCCTGCTGCCTTTGATGTTCTGCTCTTAATCGAGGTATTGGACTCGAAGAGTGGGCATCCCAATTTTCACTGGGATAACTGCTTCCATTCCATAGGCTAAACGAAATTGAGACTCGCTTGTAGCCTTTCTTGGTGTGGTGCGGTATGACCATAAGACATTGTAAAGTTCTTCCACCCATCGACCTTTGAGGTCATCCGGCCTTTTCTTTATTCCATTCAATATGGTCCGGTTTGTGACCTCAGTGAGCCCATTTGTTTGACAATGGGCCACATAAGTAAATCTAAGCTAGATTCTCAAGTCTTCACAGAATCTTTTAAACTTTTCACAGTTAAACTGCTTGCCATTATTAGTGACTAGAGTGTGAGGAATTCCAAACCTGCAAATAACTTCTTTCCAGAAGAACTCTCGGATTCTTGCTTCTGTGATGGTTGCAACTGCTTCTACCTCTACCCATTTGGTGAAGTGATCAATGGCAACTATGAGGAACTTCCTCTGCCATGTTGCAAGTGGGAATGGGCCTAAAATGTCCATCCCCCAAAGGGCAAAAGGCCATGGGCTTCCAATGGGGGAGTGTTGGGAAGATGGCAAGTGGATTATTCTTGCAAACTTCTGACATTTGTCGCAGGTTCGCACTAAATCTTCTGCGTCTTTTTTGATTGTTGGCCAGTAATATCCCTGTAAGAGTGCTTTCCGAACCAAAGTAGTTGCAGCTTCATGGGCTCCACAAATGCCCTCATGGATCTCCCTTAGCACATAATTACCTTCTTCTTCGGAAACGCACCTAGACCATGTGTGGGAAAATGAGGTCCGGTAAAGGATCCCATCTTGATAAGAGTACAAGGATGAGGCTCGGATGATTCTGGTAGCTTCTTTTGGATCATCTGGTAGTTCTCCTCGACTCAAGTACCGAGTCAATGGCTTCCTCCATCCAGTCTCTTCCTCAACTTGCAGAACCTCCGATGCTTCGATGCTGGGCTTCGTCAGTTCCTCTTTTAGTTCTGACTTGTTGTAAAGCTCTCCCTTTTCTGCTGCTGATTTGGCTAATGCATCAGCTTCAAAATTCTGATCTCTGGGTATCTGTTGGATTTTCCATTGTCCTTCCTTCTCTTCAATACTTTGAAGTAGTCCTTTGACTTTGTTGAGGTAACGAACCATGGATGGTTCTTTCGTCTGAAACTGCCCCAGGACCTGGTTCACCACCAATTGTGAGTCACTGTAAATATGGAGGAATTCAGTCTTTACCTCTGAGGCAAGTAATAGGCCGGTCACCAAGGCTTCATATTCTACTATGTTATTGGTGGCAGGGAATGCTAGCCGAACCACATAGGCTAGTTTGATCTTTCCCAGACCTAGGAGGATTATCCCTAAACCTGCCCAACTGACATTTGAAGCTCCATCAACATACAGCTTCCAAGTTTGGTCTAGGGTTGGCTCTGCTGGACATCCTTTCATCTCAGCTACGAAGTCTGCTAGAGCTTGGGCCTTCATGTTGGTTCTCGGCTCATACCTCAAGTCAAATTCTTCTAATTGGATAGACCATTGTACTAGTCTTCCACTAGTTTCTGGTCTTTGGAGAGCTTTTCATAGTGGTTGATTGGTTCGGACGATCACTGTATGAGCCTGAAAATAGTGCCTGAGCTTTTTCACTGTGGTGAGGACAGCTAAGGCAAACATCTCTATCTTTGGATATCTCAGTTTTGACCCTCTTAGCACTCGGCTGACATAATAGATAGGCAACTGTTCTCCTCCTTCCTCCCTGACCTGCACTGAAGCAATGGTCTCCGGACCTGTAGAAAGATACACCGGCCCTGTAGAAAGATACAGATAGAGGGTTTCATTAGCAACAGGTCTGCTAAGTAAAGGTGGAGAACTGAGGGATTTTCTCAGTTCTACGAATTCTGTCTAGCAATCGTCCGTCCACTTGAAATGCTTCACTTCCTTGAGAGCTCTAAAGAAAGGAAGGCATCTCTGAGCTGAACATGAGAGGAATCTTCCTAAGGCAATGTGATGCAATCCTAGGGTTAGGATGCAAGTGCCAGGGCACAATTGGGGTTCCCAAGGAACAATCACTCGATAAAGACAATCTCCATGAAAAATCCACTCAGGGAATTTTATTAATCAATTCTAATCTCTGAGATCATTGATCTCTACAATGCTATATTTATAATAAAAGAAACTTAAGCCTTAAGAAACAATCCTAATCAAACTAGGAAACAAATAATAATTCTATCTAAATTAGAAACTATTCCTAAACACAACTTCTTAAAAATTAATAACAATTGATAAATCAGAATGGTATGGGTCCCACATGTGGACCATGCCTCTTGTTGCAATAACGTGGATCTGCTGCTGCATCATTCTCCCCGGGTTGGAAAAGAGTTCGACCTCGAACTCGGCTCTTCTTCTTGACGTTACTTGTAGATAGTGTGCACGTGAAGCGCATCCGTGGTGAGACGAGAATGGGACCCATGCTTTGGTGGTGTCGGCTTCATAGGACGGAGTGTGACTAGCTTTGCACCATACATAAATGTGTATGTGTTGTCACGCATGCCATTAGTGCCATTCTTGTCATACATCCATGGACGACCCAACAAAATATCACAACTATCCATGGGTATCACATTACATCAAACTGTATCTGTATAATCTGCACCAATGGAAAAGGTAACTGGACATGCATATCGGATTTGCACTTCATCACCTGTCATTAACCATCTAGCAAAATAAGGATGATGATGCTTCCGAACTGTCAACTGTAAGCAATCCACAAAAGCTTGGGAGATGAGATTCTGACAACTGCCTCCATCAATGACGACTGTGCATTCTTTACCATTAACTTGTCCTTTGGAACGGAAAATGTTTTATCGCAGCCATTTCTTCTCAGTAGTCGATGTTGGTTCTTGGATGACCATGAGAGACTCAAGGCCCTCCTCAGGCAGACAATCCACAATTTCCACTGTATCAGTCTCTTTAGGCTCTTCTGGAATATCTGGCACATCACTTTTATTCTCAATGAGGTGGATACGTTTTGGACATTCTGCTGCACGATGACCTTGTTGTTTATAATTAAAACATGTGAGCCTATTTTGTCCCTCGGGCTTGGGGAAAACTTTCTCCGATGATGTACTCGGTTTAGAACCTGCAATGGAGGAATTCTTCTGCATACCCCATTTAGCTGCATTAAATTTTTGGGCTTGATGATTTGCAATTCCCTCAGCCTTGATAGCATGCTGAATAATATCATCAACATTATCGAAATGCTTGAATGCGAGGATATCTTGAATATCAAGTATAAGCCCATTAAAGTATCGGTCAACTAAGATCTCATCATCTTCATTCAAACCACAACGAGCTTGCATGGTCATAAACTCCTCAGAATATTCAACAACTGTCTTAGATCCTTGTTTTAAGTATTGAAATCGTGAATACAGATCTCTGGAGTAATTGACAGGCAGGAATTTTTTCTTCAACAGATTTTTCATCTCAGCCCATGTGTCAACAGGGTCAATTTGTTGGTATCTCCTCTTCTTTTGCAACTCGGCCCACCATATCGCAGCATAATTGCGAAATCGAGTTGCCACAAGTGTAATTTTATGACCATCCGTCATTGGTTTATGTGCAAAAATATTTTCAACACACACTAACCAATCCAAGAACTCATCTAGTTTCAATTTCCCATCATATTCAGGAATCACAAGTTTTATACCCAAATCGCGATCAAAATTTACCACGTGTGGGTCTCGTTGATTCCGATTATGTCCTCCATTAATTCGATGATCATCTTCACGCTGATTAGTTTCTAAAGTAGTTAATCGGGTTTCAATCCTTGCAAGAGTGTCTTGCATTTGAACCATCATTGCGGACAGTTGATTAACATTTGCTGATAATTTCGCAACAGTTCCTCTCAAATCTTCATCATTATGAGAGGAAGATTCCACTTCTACCTGCTTCTTGGGAGGCATTTTAGTTAAATGAGGATTTAAAATTTGTGACTGACCTGATGTGTAGATCTGCTCACCGCGATCACGCTGGCGAAAACGGGTCGAAAATCTAACGGTAGAGGAGCCCGATATCGCAAAAATAAATTATAACCGTTGATCTAGTAAAAAATTACTGCCTTCTGAAAGCTGTGGATGGTACCGGGCTTCTTGTTTGAATGGGTTAGGACCATAAATTAACTTGAACTTGGTCTGGGATGGACTGGGCCCAAATGCGATGAGGCCCAATGGACAGGCGTGGCTTCGATCCGGTTGCCAGAAAGAGAGAAAAGGGTTTTGAAACCCTTTCTTTTTCTCGCTGTCAACAGATAAGAATGGAGAGGAGAGATGAGTGGGTGGATGAGTGGGTCTCCGATGGCGAGGAAGACCTGCCGCGATGAACTGGGCTGGGATTTCCAGTGACTGACGACGACCGGCAGGAAGGTGTACGCCGATGACGACCTTTCTTCAACGAAGTCGAAAGTGCTGCGCTTTCGGCTTCGCTGGTTGCTGGCATTGGCGAAGGAAGAGAAGGGCGAGGGCGATGGCTGGCGACGACGGTGCAAGGTACGCTCCTTCCTTCTGTCTGCTCATTCTCTCTCTGTTTTTTTTTTTTTTTTTCTACTTTTTTTTTTTTTTTGGTTTGGGCGACGAAGACGCTGGGTTTGGGTGGGGGGTGACGATGACGATGTGGAAGGGGCTGGATCGTTGGTGTTAGCGGGTTTCGGTGGCTGGGGTGTTGATCGATTAGGGTTTGGGTGGATGAGGAGTCCTCTGGCAATGGGTGAGAAGGCTATTGTTCGTTTAGAGATAGACGATGGATAGGAGATGGGGCGACAGCGATTGAAGATGGTGGGTTGTCGAGGATGGGATCAGGGAACGGTGGCTGGGGTGTTGATCGATTAGGGTTTGGGTGGATGAGTAGTAGTCTGGCAATGGGTGAGAAGGCTATTGTTCGTTTAGAGATAGACGATGGATAGGAGATGGGGCGACAGCGATCGAACATGGTGGGTTGTCGGGGAAGGGATTAGGGAATGGACAAAGTGAATGAACGATGGTGGGTGGGGATAGGGGTAACACGCCGACGATCGAGGGATCGCTCGGCTCTGATACCAATTGATGCAATCCTAGGGTTAGGATGCAAGTGCCAGGGCACAATTGGGGTTCCCAAGGAACAATCACTCGATGAAGACAATCTCCACGAAAAATCCACTCATGGAATTTTATTAATCAATTCTAATCTTTGAGATCATTGATCTCTACAATGCTATATTTATAATAAAAGAAACTTAAGCCCTAAGAAACAATCCTAATCAAACTAGGAAACAAATAATAATTCTATCTAAATTAGAAACTATTCCTAAACACAACTTCTTAAAAATTAATAACAATTGATAAATTAGAATGGTATGGGTCCCACATGTGGACCATGCCTCTTGTTGCAATAACGTGGATCTGTGCTGCATCACAATGATTCGGTCGTTTAATTTCTGCACTGCATTAATGTTTCTGGGTGGCTGCATGTCCATTATGGTTTGAATCTTCTCAAGATTAGCTTCAATTCCCCTCTAAGAAATCATGAACCCTAAAAATTTACCTGCCGTGATTCCAAATGCACATTTGTTAGGGTTCAGCTTCATGTAGTAGTTTATAACTGAGAAGACTTCTTCCAAGTCCCTGGCATGATCCTCCAGACGGGCGCTTTTGATAATCAAATCATCTGCATATACTTCAACTGTTCGCCCAATATGCTCCTTGAACATAAAGTTCATCAGCCGTTGGTATGTGGCACCAGCATTTTTGAGGCCAAAGGGCATGGCTGTAGAGTAGTAGGTTCCTTCATCAGTAATGAAAGATGTTTTCTCCTCATCGTCCTTGAACAAGGGAATTTGGTGGTACCCCTGAGCTGCGTCAACAAAACTGTAGAGCTCATACCCAGCTGTGGAGTCTACCAGTTGGTCAATAGAGGGAGGGGGGTAACTGTCTTTTGGGGAGGCTTTGTTCAAATATGTGAAATCCACGAAAATCCAAAGCTTGCCATTGGCCTTCTTTACCATCACCACATTAGCTACCCAATCCGGGTACATTACGTCTCGGATGAAACTAACCTTCTTTAATTTCCCAACCTCCTCAGTGATAGCTCTTTGCCTTTCGGGTGCAAAGGTTCGTTTCTTTTGCTTCACTGGTTTAGCATTTGGTAAGACATTTAGCTTGTGTGAAGCCACTGTTGGGTCTATTCCCACAATCTCCTCTGGTGTGCTTGCAAAAGTAGCCAGGTTAGTTCGGAGAACTAAAGTGATGTTATCTCCGACTTGTTCATTGATTTCTGTCCCTATCTTAACTGTTTTAGTTTCTGACAAAGACGGTTCGGCCAATGATCCATAAGGCTTGGGTCGGTCTGCATCCTCTCCCACATCATAATTGAGAATTTCATCAATTGGCATAGCTGCATCTCCCGTCATAGCCGCATAACACTCTCTGGCTATCCTCTGATCTCCACGAATGACTGCTACTACTCCCTGGTAGGGTACCTTCATGGTTAAGTATCTGACACTGGTTGCTGCCCCCGAGTCAATTAGCAATGGCCTTCCCAAAATGGCATTATATGGGAATTCCATATCCACTACATGGAATACTGTTCTCATCAGCTTAGTTGGCCCTTCATCATCATCGCCCATTTCTATGGACAATTTGATTGTTCCCATTGGATGAATGGGTTTTCCTTCAAGGCCCACTACCGGCACCTTTATTGGCTGCAAGATTGCTTTTGTTCCTCCCATCCCTTAGTATGCCTTCCAAGTGATTAAGTTGACAGCACTGCCTTCATCCACTAAAAGTCTTTTCACAATTTCACCAAGTAGTTCGCAATGTAAGCTTGAACAACCAAAGCTTCATTGTGTGGTTTGGTCAAGTGCTTTCCATCCTCTGGTCCGAACTGAATGATGGGTTGAGATGTTCCCGAACCATCCAGTGTCCTTGCCACTGAGTAAATCTCATGGCATTGTCTCTTCCTGCTAGCTCTCAAGCTTGACTCTCTGCCAACTAGTACATGTGACTTTGACTTTTCAAGGGTGAATTGATCGATCTTCTGCTTTGGAATTATTATGTCTTCATTGGGTTTTGCCAGCTGACCCATGTCCACAAGTATCTTGGAGATGATTCCTAGGTAAGGAAGCGCAGTATTATGAGGTGCAACGCGGACCTTGGCCATTCCACGAAACATCGCGAGAGGAATGTCGACTCTTCTTTGGGTCCCGATGTAGTACAGGGGATACCCATCCTCTTTTGTGACTCTTTTACTGACTTTGGGGCTGACATTGTGACGGATGAAAATATTCAGCAAGCGATAGGAATCACTAAGTTTGTGGTGGGATATGTCATTGCTGGTCCAGGCGACAGGCCTGCCGGATCAACAAACTTCTCTTCTTTTGGCTGCCCTATCAATCTCCTCCTGAGTGTGGTTTTCTGCATTCTCTTCTCTTACCCTTGTCAGCCTTGTCTTCAACAAACTTCCTTAATACTCCTGTCTGGATCAGTCTCTCAATATCTTTCTTCAGATCCCAGCACTGTTCGATGTCGTGGCAATGATCCTCATGGAAGCGACAATACTTGCTTTTATCCCTCTTCTGTTGAAAAGCTAGGTTAAGCTTTTTGGGCCATTGGATCCTCTCATTGTTCTGCTTTATCCACATCAGGATCCGAGACCTGGAAGTATTCAGAGGTGTCCACTCTTGGTTACTACGAACCTAGAGGGTTTGTCTCTATTTCCCCTATTCTCTTCTTTATTACCTTTATTTCCTCTACTTTCCATACCTTGCTTCTTGTTTGCTCTCCTAGAATCATCCAACTCAAAATATCTTTGAGCTAGGGCCATTAGTTTGGAAAAGTTGGTAGGCCTCCTCATGTACATCTTCTCTCTCAATTTATGGAACCTGGTTCCCTCCTTCAGAGCTTCAATCGCTGTATCCAAATTAATGTTCTCAATCTGGATGGCCTCCCGATTAAACGTCTCTACATAATTCCTCAAGTATTCGTCCTCCTCTTGTATGCACTTCTTAAGATCACTGGAATTTTTCCTTGGAGGACGAGAGAAGAGTGAATGCTAAGCTAGAATTGTGGCGGAAAACGTTAGAGACTAAAGGGTTTAGGCTAAGTCGATGCAAGACGGAATATATGGAATGCAAGTTCAGTCAAAGTAGGACACCTGGTAACATAGAAGTAAGTTTGGGCACACAAAAGATTGTAGAAAAAGAAAGTTTTAAATACCTTGGATCTATGGTGCAACAGGATGGAGGGATTGATACTGATGTAAGCCACAGGATTTAGGCCGGGTGGACCAAATGGAGGAGTGTTTCGGGCGTCTTGTGTGATCGGAAAGTCCCCCTCAAGGTTAAAGGAAAATATTATAAGGTGGCGGTATGCCCAGCGTTATATGGATCAGAGTGTTGGGCAGTAAAGCATAATCATGTTAAGAAGATGGAAGTTGCAGAGATGAGAATGCTAAGATGGATGTGCGGGATCACAAGGAGAGATAGGATTAGGAACGACGAGATTAGGAGCAAAGTAGGAATAGCACCGATTGGAGATAAAATGAGAGAAAATCGACTGAGATGGTTCGGCCATGTTAGAAGGCGTCCAACGGAGGCACCTGTTAAAAGGTGTAAAAACATGGAGATTGTCAAGAGTAGGAGAGGGAGAGGGAGACCCAAGAGAAGTTGGAAAGAAACTATTAAACATGACCTTGCCTATATGGATCTAACGGAGGACATGGCCCTAAACAGATTTGATTGGCGTCATCAAATCCATATAGCCGACCCTACTTAGTGGGAAAAGGCTTGGTTTGGTTTGGTTTGGTTTAGGAACGTTGGTAATGAACCGCTCCTTAAAGGTTGTTATCAAGCTACTCAAGGATTCAATAGATCCTTTTTTCAGTTTCAAATACCATCTCTGGGCTGGTCCGGTCAAGGTAGTTGGAAAGACCCTACATAGTAGGTTATCCGTCACATCCTGCAGCATCATGATGGTTTGGAACTTTGACACATGAACTCAGGGGTCTTCAGTCCCATCATAAGAATCCAACAGAGGGAGTTTAAACTTAGGGGGGAATTTTTCGCCCAAGATGTCTGCTGTCAAGGGGCAACCTTCCTCGATCTCGTCCACAAAGTGATCAGAGCTTTTGTATTTTTTTCATCACCTCTACTACCATTTTCTGGACATCCTCTTCATCTGCTACTTTCTGCCCCTTACTCTTCTGAGTGTATGTTGATTCAGCCTCTTCATCATCCACGCTTTTGGGTGCTGACTGGTTCGCCCCTGATTCGATTGGGGCATGGCTCTTTGGAGGATCATTGTCTTTAGCGAGTTCATTTTGGTTTTGTTCTTGGTTCCCATTCAGGTTTTGTTCTTGGTTTGGCAGGTTTCTAAGTTGGTGGTTCTGTGAGGTTGCTGGGGGTGCTGGGGGTGCTGGGGGTGTGATGTTTGGAATTGAAGTTGCTTTTTCTATCATCTGAGCCAACCTTGCTTGGAATTGCGACAAGGCTGAATCCATTGTTTGCATCAGGGCCTGGTGATATTCTGGGGGTAACACGACAACATTAGGATTTACTGGACGTTGGCTAATAGAGGAACTAGGAATGTCAGGAGTTAGGCTAGGGAAAGGTACTGCGGTTATGGGTCTTGGAGGGCGTTAATATGGTGTGGCAAGTGGGTAGCTGTATGGAGGCAGGAATGTAGTGGGGGAGTGTGAAGGTGCATAAGGTGGTGGAGTTTGGTAGACTGCCGGCATAGGAGGTCTAGTTGGAATCACACTAGGTGGTGATATTGGAGTATGTCCGGGGGGAGGAGAATTACTCCCCTCAGGCACGGTGGTATCATGTGGGTGGTTGTTGGATGCCATTTGAATGTGAGATGATTAGGACTTGTGAGTTATCAGAGCCAATCACAAAATCAAAACGAGAAAAAGAAGTTCCCACAGACGGCGCCAAATGATGGTTCCGATGGGTCTCCTGTCCAGAATGTAATAAGCTTAGGGTCCCTGCAGACAAAGAACACTGTCAGAATTCCCCAGACGGTGTGTCTGGGAGCCAACTCCGACGATCAAGTTAGTACTCTTTTGGTAAAGTTGAAGATGAGTGTTTTTTGGGTTGTCATAAAAGCCTCCTTCATCTGATAACTGAGAGGCTATATATAGTCCTCAAATAACGTGCAGCTCCTGAGTATCTGCTTATGGACTATTATCAGGCATTTATGGCTCCTTAATTATAGTAACCGTCAAGTGAACCATTATAATCTCCCACATCTACTAAATTATAGTAACTACTGTTGACCGAGTTATAGTTCGGTCTACATGGTTTGGTGGTCCATCATCAGTTGTGATTTGAGCCGAACAAATAACGTGCATATTAATTTGTGAGATTTGGTTCGGTGGTCCATCAGAAGCCATATATTTAATGCAGCGCCATCCCACAGAACTCTATAGCATATGAACCACTTTAATCATGGAATAAGGGAATGCACGGCATGATCTACTTTTAGAGGCAATTTCAACAGAAAGCAATACCTCTTTAACTCCAGTGGTTTTATAATGAGTTATACAATGCAGTAAAAATCATTTGCTTGTTTATCATCCAAGACCACCAGACCCTAAAATTTGGAAATGAAAGCAAAAAGAAATATTCAGTTAAACCCGCAAGCTATGCCACTTAAATATGACCACCCACCTAGTTTTTGCCATGGTCTTGGCAAGAGAATACCATCTAAATGGGTCCTGTAGTAAGAAGAAAATGAAACACAAAGTATGCAAGAAACCCTTTATTACCTTCTAATTTACAATCCAAGTAATCACATCCATCCATAAGACCATAAAACCTAAATAGTTGAAAAGGTAGGAGTGTTCTTCAATAAAAGAAACACAATTTAAGAAGGTGAAAATAATCACTATTCAAGTTAATTTGAATATGTATCATCATGTGTCTAACACTAAATACTATCAAGTTTTAACTTTCTAACCCTTGATAACCTCAGGGTCGAATGGGAGAGCATTTTCATCATGTATGCATAATGTTGTTGCCTCGAAGGTCTATTCATATCTTCCCACAGATGGTGCAAATATAGTTCAAAAAAATGCAAAGGTAAAATGTCGTTAGAGGATGCCAAAATCGTAATTCATAAATGCTAGACTTGGGGAGACCAATGTCATTTGGAACAATAAGGTTGTTCCAAATAGTCTGGAGTTTGTAGCTAATCATAATTGGTAAGTTAAATTAATTAGTCAATTCCGCAAAATTACCTCACTTGCCTTGCAATACTCCATGTCCGACCAACAACCCTCGCCTGTCACTCTATCACATGGCCAATTTTGATTCATCTAAACTGCACATGAAGATGATACAACAACTCGTTTTAAGCCCTCCTTAGAGCATGCCTTAAGTACCTTCAATGTTCCTGTCACAGCTGGCTCAACTAATCCAATCTGCAAAACAGAGCAATCTGAGTGCCCAACCCAATCTGCAAAAATAATCACCATGCAAGAACAACAGCACTGATGTTTACAAAGAAACATGTGATGGGAACTCCCACATGACTGACTTGCCCCACATTTACCAACACAACATACAAGTTAGAATTCAGCAGAATAAAAAACAAGCTATTCAGAACTGCAAAAAATGTGAAAAATATCCATGACAGAGGCAACCATCACTATTTCTAACGAATGAATACTGCATAATCTCCAATGTTTCTAACTACCCATCTGAATAATATGCCCTTTTGGTTGGGCGCGTGTGTGCGAAAGCGTGAATCACCACAATCACAATTAATCAAGCCACACAAACAAGAGAAATCACACCGAGATTTTACATGGTTCAGCAAACTCGCCTGCATCCACGGGAAAGAAAACTTTCCTCCATTCAATCCCACGTGGTCTGAAAAAGTTCCGACACCCACAGGAGTTAGAGCTCTCACGTCTCTAACTCTCTCACCAAGTCTTGGGTTACAGATTACATCAATATATAATCTCTACTTTCTTGACCTACAAGAAACCCTTTCTAAGCCCCAAGAAAGTCCTAGTACAATTACCAAAATACCCATGACCATAAACTTGGTCATTGGCCAACCTAATAAACCAATCCGGTAAACCCGGAATACAAGATATAAGCCCAACAATCCCATCTTGGCTTGGATTCCGCACAACTCTAGCCACAAGAATATTGGGCAATGTCCCTGCACCGATGGCGCAATCTTCATCCTTCAACACTTTGACATGTTGAACCAGCACTTGGAACTTTGAGTAAAGTTCATCTTCTCATCAAACTCCACCACCTCGAACTTGACACTCGAATCGATTGACGCGTCTGAGTGATGTCAATTAAACCCCTGCTGGACCTGGTCAAAATCCCTCTCTCCGATTAGTCAAAATCCTTATTTGACCACTATTGATGTAGGTAGGCGTGGCATCAGTTCCTGCTTGCAACTTCTTCACTGGTTCATTGGTTGGGCTTTAGCAAGATGAACGACATCGCATGTGATACGATAACATGTGTCTCTAAACCGAGCATCTTCATTTCACTGAATTTGCAAACCCTCTCCAGTTTGGTCGAATCTAGCCCCATTTGACTTTTCCTTGATGATGTCAACTACACCTGCTGATGGGGCTTACTTGTATGGTCATGTCTCTTTCTTTTTCACTCAACTGTTGCCTTATCCTTCCTTCTGCAATCAATTAAGAAAAAAAAAAAAAACTTACAATAACCTTGATTTCTGCACCATGCTATAGATCTCGTCACTACGAGCACGCTGGAAAAAACGGATATGAAATCCGACTTCAAATGACTCTGATATCACATAGACAATCTTCTGCACTCCAATTAGTCAGACTATCGTCTTCACCATTGAACTGTCAATCTCTTTTTATAGCTGTATAGATTTGCTCGTAACGAGTCTGTAGGTGCAACCGGATTTCATATCTGACTCCAGATGCCTCAGATATCACAAAAAACAAGTTCCAGCCCTTCAATCACGGTCAAAGCCCTGTTGACCTACTGCTGACGTCAGCCTATGCACTGCTATGCTGGGCTTCATGTAAGCTAGTCAGGCAAACTTGACATTAAACCTGTTAGAAACGAGTAGAAACCAGGATCTCTAGATATTGCGTACAGATGGCTAAAATAACTTTAAACGAATATGATTAAATCATACCTGTGAGATCTCTCTGATTTGATCTCGAACTTGCAGCGGCCCGAAATCCTCAAGATCTTCTACTGTATTCCTATATGCTCGAACTCGCACAAGGAGTGGGCCTCTTCTGCGAATTCTCTTCTACTCTCTAAAATCGAGATTTCTCTCTTGTTATTCTTATATGTTAACCTACAGAGCAATAGCGCATATTTATAGGTTACAATAGAGACCTTAAGAAGGAAATAAAGATAGGCTCCTTATGGAAATATGAAACCCTAATTCGACCCAAATTAAAATCCCAGTTCCATAAATTACAATTCAGTCCACTAAAGAATTATAATTGCACTCCTGTCCTTATTCTCAAAATAATATTTTGAGCTTCTTATTATTAAATACTTATCAATCTCCCCACGTTAAGATTTCAGATATCCATCAATTAAATAATTACTAACATCTATATTTAATCGATATCTTTATAATTCCTTGAGACCTTACACTTAACTTATTTGATATGTCGGATACAAAGTCCACCTGCAGGGTTTGACATAATCAAATCTTAAAAGCTTCATCAAGGGGATATCATCAATCCCTATTACGGGACGCGGATTCCGTCAATAAACTAATATCCACCATACATGTAGTGTAGTCATCCAATTCATTGAGATTATTGACCCATAAAAGATATCACCCATTCGTAAATCAAAATGCCAAACGCTAAATGTATGTGTCTATTATTTATATCGGGATTAAGAGTACAAGAATTCATAATAATCATTTGGGTGTTCATCATCTTATATAGTCAGTATAAAGACAATAAACCAAAAAACACGGTCCTGTTCAATACACACATAGTGTACTAGCATAATGAGTCGAAACTATACCGTTTCCCGCAGCCAAAACAAGCTTGCTGAAACATCACGCTACAATCGTACCGATGGTGTGTCCAAATTCATCTAGATTGTGAGCAACAACTTATATTCTATAAGAATCGACAAATAAGTCTTCCGTGTATAAGTAAAACTCTACACACCAACTTGTCTACTTTATAGAATAAAAGACACTCACATGCATAATAATGCAACCATTTGCCCATACAAAATCTCAATTAGATAAGTAGACAAAATATACTAAAAAATGAATTAGTCAATGACAAATACATAAAGTATGTTTTTAGTATAAATTTCCAACAAAACCAACCTGGCCTGAACTGAACCTGCTACAGAATCCTTCTCTTCTTCCTCAAGGAATGGTGGCTAAACCCAGACCCTGTGCAACCATAGTCCATATCCTCTGGTTCTTCACTGGTGATGGCGCAACACTGGTGCGGGTGGCTTAGGCCGCGAGATGCAACGATGACTGCGAAGGCGGCGCGTTGGCGTTGTAGACGACATGACAGGGGCGGACCCATGTCATCCGCACCTGAGGCCACCTAAAAATGCCCAAAGGTGGCATGGGCCAGATGGGCCATATCACATTTCAATTAAGTTGTCGCCCCACCCTCGCTTCTCCAAAATTGTTTCTCATTCTCAGTCTTAAGATCTCCCTTTTCTACTTCTGCAACATGTATTTCCGAGGGTTTTATTTATGGGAAAGGAAGGAGATGGGAATAATAGATGGGAGAAGAGTAGAAATAGAGGATCTCGTATCAAATTCGGATCCTTTATGAAGGCCGCAACAGGAAAGTCTACATCACGTGGCAGGTGCCACCTGTCCTACTGTGTGCTTTGAGATGGAGATATTTAACGGTTGCGATTTTCTGGAGAGTCATTGGGTCCCATCGACTTTTTAAAGCTTGTTTGATCTTTGAAGTCCAAAGTTATCGAACAATGTTCTATTTTGGGTGCTTTGAGTTCCGAAAGATTTGGGAGAACAATCTAGGACATTATAATGATGTAGAGTGAAAAATCAAAGAGGTATTATTAGGAACTCTTTAGCACCTTTGAGGAAAGAAAATGTGTAATCTTCCTATGATAATGATTATTACTCTTTGGAGTTCTTTGTAGTTTCTTTATTATTATTGTAGTGTGGTTGCTAATTTGGTTTTTATACCACTGATTTATTTAAGAAACTAATTTGAACATAAAAAGTTTATGTAGGAACTGAGTATTAATAGTAGGATGTGTGTTCATTATACTTAATTTGCAAAAAACATAAATAAAAAAATAAAAGTAAAACTCAAGTCATTAAACCATGTAATAAATAGAAATTATTGATAGTTGCCACTTCGACGCGATACGGCCCTTGCTCTTCAACGATGTTGCAAAGCCTGGAGAAGTCGAATCCTTCTTGGCATACCGAGTTCTGCAAAGCGAACGTAAGCAGCAGCAGCAACTTTTTTTTATTCAAAACCTTCTGGAATCTATTGCAAACCCTTTTAGTCTTTTTTGTAGTTCTTTTCTCTCACTTGTTTCAAACCAGAGAACAAACAGAACTGCCCTCCTTTTCTTGCACTAGTCTACCTACAAAAGGGCAAACCCAAAAAAGGTTTTTTCTCGCCTTTCAGCATTTTGCAAGAACCATAGCCCACCAAAACCATTAGGTCGAGCCTCTGACAATTCTGGCGACAACAACACCTGACCCTCTCTTTCTTCAATCCGAGAAATGCAACCAAATCCCGGTCCTGTAGATCCAAAAGGTTTGGATCTCAGCAGCCGTCCATCGCGTAAGCGCAATTCAGACTCTAGGCAAATCCTAGCTCTGTAACCAAAAAAAAAAAAAAAACTGAGCAATCTCCACCTCACTCCAAAACAGAGGAACTCCAGCTTGGCCGAAGAAAATCCAAGTATCTCAACCTCACTTTGATACTACTTGTTGGGCGAATGTGCAGAAGCATCAATCACCCTGCAACCGACAATTAATCAAGCCACACAAGAAAGAGAAATTACACAATTTGACATAGCTCCGCAAACTTGCCTACGTCCATGGAAAAGAAAACTTTCCTCCAATCAACCCCATGTGGTTCAGAAAACTTCGACACTGAGTGTTTAAGATTACAAATTAGATCAATATATAATCTCTACTTTATTTCATCCCTTCTTTCTTTGTCTACCCTTTCTTAGCCGAGAGAGGCTAAATGCACACCGATTTTTACTCTCCACACACTGCTTCTCTCTACACCCACCACATGTTACCGAAATTACTCTCTACATACCTTCTTTTTCCTAAACTACCCTCCCTCAACTTCTCTCTACACTCCCTCTCTCCCTCCCCCCTTTTTCTCTCCCTCTCCCTGCCCGCTCTCCCTCCCTCTCTCCCTATCCTTGCTTGACTCCGCCCGCCGCCACCCTCTCTCCCTCTCCCTCCCTGTCTCCCCCTCTCCCTGCCAGTCATCTCCCTCTCTCCCACTTCCTCACCCTTCCCACTGCCTGTTCTCCCTCTCTCTCTCGCTCCCTCTCCTCTGGCGGTGCTGCCGTAGGGGAGGTGGTGGCTGGGACTGGGGTGGGGATTGGGTGGGTGGGTGTAGAATGAAGTTAGGGGAGAGAGATGTCCATTTAGGTAATTTAATACATGGGTATATTGGTCATAAAAGCGTATAGTGTGTAGAGAGCAAAAATTAGTGTGCATTTAGCAGCTCTCTTATTAGCCCTTAAAAAGGCACCGATAGAATTACCAAAATACCCATGACCCTTAACTTTATCATTCACCAATTCAATGAATCAATCCAGTAAACCTGGAAAACAAGACATAAACCCAACTCTTTTAAGTGTTTTTCTTGCAAATAACATACCTATGATCAAATCAAATAGAAACAAACACAATTCATAGACATACATAATTTCTAATGATACTGCTGTTTTGGTCAGCAACATTGGATTCCATACTCTATGAACCATCAAATTTTGGTAGGTGTTGGAATCAGCAGGCTCTAGGGCTTAGAATTGACCGAGAATCCCATCCTCATTGAGGAATCTGGGTTAGTTTTGAGCAGGAGATGATCTCTTGATAATTAATTGACCACTTAAACTGACGTGGACCTTGTGGCAGTGAGACCACACAATTTATAACTATTCCAATCACTGAGATTTTGACGTCCACACCCACAGTGGACCCCATTAATACAGTTGATCCATATCTCTGAAAACGGGCCACACAACCAGGAACCAGAACCTGATAATTCAGTCTCCACATCCTAACCAACCACTTCAACTGTCTTCAAAGATAAGAAAGTGGGAAAAAAAGAAAAAAAAAAAAAAAAAGAAGCAAAAGAAAAAGTACCAAGAGAAAAAGAAAACAAGCAGTTGCTGCCAGGAAACCATTCCATTGCAACAAACAGTTATATGTCAACCAACAAGCAACAACAAATGCAAGATTAGAAGGCACCAACTTATACTAGTGGATAGCTGAATGTCAATAATGGCACTTGGATTCTCAGTTATATCTTTAACTCTATTTGTCCCACCTTGCAGATTACTCACCCTTTTCGTGGCCAAATTCAGTCTTGCTGTATACTTTGCCATACTGGATGATATTAGATCCTGGCACAGATGGGGTCACCCAAGAGACTGTCACACTCCTACCTATAGTCTCAGATATCACATAATCCAAACCCTGAAGAACAGGAAAAGGAAAAAAACAATATGAAACTGGTAAAATGATCAATTGTCAAGAAGCTTGGAAAACATGGAAAGACTAGATGCACCCTCTTATCTCTCTGACTGAAGATAAAGTAGGGAAAAAACAGAAAGGCAAGGAGTACATACAGTTAATTTATTTAGCACTTGTGGGTGCTCTGTAAGACACTTGATAGCCATGATCAAGGCTAAGGCAGTTGACTCAAAGCTAGCAAAGAGTACAACACTTGCTAATAATTTACCCAACTGATTGGTTTAAGCTTTCTTTATCACCTTAAAGATAACAAGAGCAAAAGCAAGTGCATGTTAGTAAACCATGGTGGAGTGCCTTAACACCCACTATTTTATTTTAATATCATTCTCCTTTGGTAAAAAGCCTAGGAAAACAACCCATGTCAGTACTCTGTAGAATATGGTCACACTATAGATTTCATTCACATGTGAAAATGATCAAAGTACCTTTTCATGCACATCATAAGACTAGTCCTTTGCCAATGAAAACAACCTGTCGCAGCTTGAATATTGTAATCCCTTCATAGTGGAGGGGTGCCTTACCATCACCACGATTGCAGGTACAGTTGTAGGCAATTTTCTCTTGCTCAGAATCAGTTGGTTTTAGTAAAATTGGGAGGAACCTAAAAATTAATTTTCTCCAAATACAAGAAAAACTTGTTTAGGAAGGAATTCCTTTCCAAAACCAGCTAATATTCTCCAAAATTGGAAGCATCTAATGATTCTACTAAAGGGTAACTAGTTTTGAATCTAACCAGCATATACCATACATCACACACCCCCCAACATATACCATATGCCAGACATCCAACACATTGATTCATTAAAAAGCTTTAGAAGCCTTTTCTTTTCTCTTTGGAACCCAGATCAAGGACTGCACTTACAAGATATGTGGACAGTTTTTTTCATTTATGTTAATGATAACATCCAGCAAGGGGAATCACATTAAATTTTGCAGATAAGATAAATGTGTATATACAGAAATGACCATTTAGTGGAAATTGAATCAAGGGAAGAAGGAAAATAATACCCACCCATCACTCTTCAATGATTTTATTATTTTTAGACAAAAAAAAAATTAAGTAGCATCATGTTTGATAGAAATTGCTCATACACACTCATAAGAAAAATAAGACCTGGCATTTATTGGGATGGAGGAAAGATTTCATTAGCTACTATTCAGATTGGACATTTGATAGAGGCTGGTGTTTTCCCTTGTAGTTCAACAGGCTGGCATTTGAGTTCATATTTGTATCTATAGTTATCTTCTTAAACATCTTAAGGCCCTGTTGTAATTCCCATTCTTCGAAATATGTATTGCCTCCTAGGAACTACCGGTTGTAGGTATCTTATTTTACATATTTTAGTTAGCAAGCACAAGAGCAATGGGCCCTCTGATTTAATGATGTGATCTGTGGCCTATCATAATTTTCTTCTCCGGTCAATGGAGATGATTTATTCAGCCCCATTGGGTCCATGGGCAATTGTAATCAATATTCATCAGGGCGTGGTCTTTGCCCTTCTCATCATCATGAACAGACTAATGGTAAATAACAGTGCTGATTAATTGGTGAATGGTGATGATAAGAGCTTTACTGATACAATGAGTCTTATAATTTTTTTCATTTCTTTTTGGCCCACAGAATAAAAATAAATAAAATAAAGGCAGCAACAGGTTTGGAGATGACACACTGGAGAAGTAGTTTGGTAAGAATTGCATCATATTGCATCCTATCAAAATCCCAACTGCTATTTGGTTCTTACATGGTGTCCTTGCTAAAGCTAATCTAAGATCAGCCCCTTTTATGTTTAAAGCCAGCGAGAGAGGGATTGATAGGATGGTTTGTGTTTAAAATCCCATTAATCAAGCATTTCTTAACCTGTTGGTGTATTCTTGGATGTAAGGGGCTGATCTTATTACTATCAGCCATAACCATGAGGGACAGAGGAGACTTGAGACCCCAAGCCATTTTTAGGCACTACCATCAGGTCTTGGTCATAGGTAGGCTCCTCTCTCAAGTCTACCTCACTACCATGTGAGGCCATTGTTAAGAATACAATGGTAGTGCCGAACTATTTGAAAAACCGGAACTGCAAACAGAGTAATGTTTGTGTCTACCTCTGATGTAGGCATGACAAACATTGTATTTTTAACAATGCCTTTCAGTATTCTTAACATCATTGTGCCTAACAGACCCTAATCCAAATCCTACCGACGAGAAATCAGGAAATGCAAACATTGTATTGTTAAGAATACAATGATGTCAGGCACTACCATCAGGTCTATGGCAGACATCATTGTAAGGGGCTGTATTATGTAAATATTTGAAAATCAATGTGGGTTTTCTCCTCAAGTGTCGGTCATAGGTAGGCTCCCTCTTTCTAGCCACAGCTTCTTCGTGACCCTCCAAACCCACTTTGATTTCCAAATATTTGGATTGTTAGGCACTACATAAAGAGGAGACTTGAGACCCCAAGCCATTGTTAGAGAAACCCACTAGAGAAATCATGGTTTTAAAACAGACTTCAGACACTGCATCAACCATGAAATGTGAAAACCACAAATGGAATGTGACTAAAATGTTCAATCCAAATCTCTCCACACACACTCGTCAAGCAAAATCAATAAGAAGAAACAAGGTTTAAATCCATTCAAAAGGCTTGAAATCCTTAGGCATTTCTGATTTCTATGTTTTTTTTCATTCATCCTCTCAACTACAAATCAAACCCATATCGAATTAAACAGAAACCCAAGCATCATTCAAAATAAAAAATAAAGAGAAAAATCCATTGGCGACCTTGATAGAGGAGGTGTCGTCTTTTCGAGGGAGGCGAGTGCAGGTGGTGGTGTTGGAAGAGAGGAGAGGTGGAGGATTTGGCTTTTGGAGGGAGGCAGGGTTTGGGAGGTTTTGTTTTTTGGAGGGAGACGAGAGTTGGGTTTTGGTGTCAGAAGGGGTTTTGGCCTTTGCAGCTTAAAACATACGAGGTCTGCCATAGGCCGTCGCCTTGTGGAAATAATCCGTCGCAAAAAACGCGACGGATTTAGGTTGGAGTGTTCCGTTTGGGAGATTTTAAGTTAATCATACGATTAGAATTAGGTTAAAACATATTTCCGAAGCTTAACTTGAGCGTCATAAAATGTTCTTAAGAACCTTCTCCTACGCTTCTCAACGTTGGCAACTAGATTTTCAGAATTCCCAACGTAGTTAGTGCATCGTCTTTCCTAACATTTATTTTCCGACGCTGTACCGCATCGGGCAAAAGGTAATTCATATCGGGAAAACATTCTCTCCAAGACCCAGATGGTGCCCTGCTCTCTACCGACGAGATGTTCCGACACGCAGAAGGTAGCTTCGCATAATCTTTTTGCCAACGCTATGATGCATTTGCTAAACACATTATTTGCGATGTATTTAGACTGCGTCGGCAAAGTTAGCCAGCAAATACACAATTTGTTATAGTGCTTTGACGTTTTGATTAGCTGTAACTAGTTTGAGGTCTAGATATTGTAAAGCATGGGCTCGTCTGAGTGGAATTTTCTCTTCTGCTTGCAAAGTACGCTCAACAAGTTACGCGCAACAAGTTACATTGGAACAGCCTGAAAGTGGATCCAGGGAATCACAAAGACTATTATTTTTGTGATTAAGATGAAGTTACTCAAACCCGTTTCCTTTTCGACACGATTAGTTTTTACACACGTAAGGGTCAGTGTCCAGAATATTGATTGATTGATTGAGTGAATATTTAAGCATAAAAAAGTTATCCCTTTTGGGGTCTTTGTTGAAGAATTGTAATACAACTCACAGTATTATTCTCAATATTGTGTGCCTAGAAAAAACTGGAGGAAGATTTACTATCTGACCATAAAAAAGGAAAGGAAGCTGCTTCATCAAGGAAATTTTTTCAACCAAAAATGAAGATTGTCGACAAGTTTTCATCTCAAAATTCATACAATGAAGTTATTGTATTGGATTACCACTTCATCGAAAGTAAGCAATGAGAACTCTTGTTAAGTGCAAAACAAGGCTGCCAAACACGGTTGTTGGACTACATATTGGACAAGAACCCATAGCACCAAACACGTTTGCAATAATTCCACTGCAAAAGACTTCTATCAAATAAATAAAATGTTTAAAAGGGGAAAACCAAAGAAGGAATTAGACATATATATCAAAGAATAATTTTTCATTTAATTCTCAAACATACTTTGCATGATAGTTGTCAATTTCGTTTCGGTCTCTGTTCCGGTTCTAAACTTCATCTAATTAGAAACCGCTCTAAATTGTGCCAAATTAACATTCTTGATGCTCATTTTTTGGGTAGTTCAATCACTAATTCCCTATTCAAATCAAGCAAACTTTGCAAAAAAAAAAAAATATATATATATATATATATAGACGCGCTGGACCCTCTGAACAAGATCTGCCATGGGCCCCACATTGAAAACAAAATTCTATGATATGAAGAGGAAGCATTGAGAGACCCTTGTGGTGTATTTCTTTCAGAAAAGAATTAGGCTAAGGAGGCTAGGACTCTGTTTTCAAAGTAAAGCTTTCCAATGCCTGTCTTGTTGCAATAAAGATATATATTAAATAACTCAAAGGCTGATGGCTAAGAATTCATCAATGAGGTTGCTGCAACAGGAAGAACACACCATGTCAATGTGGTACGACTAATTAGGTTTTGCACGGAGGGATAAAAAAAGGCTCTTATCTATGACTGCATGTTTAATGACTCACTAGAAAAGTATTTCTTCAAAGAGGAGAAGAGAAATTCGTGTTCCATAAAATGTAACCGATTGCACTAGGAATAGCTCATGGGATCCAATATCTTTAAAAATGATGTGATATGTGGATTTTGCATTTTGGCATCAAGCCTCACAACATTCTGCCCGAAAGTTTCTAATTTTGAATTGGAAAAGTGCAAGAGAAGTGTACCAACCCCAATCCTAAAAAAGTGCAAGAGAACACTAGGGCCTTTAGCTGTTTTGTTTCTTGTTCCTTTTACATTATATATATATATATATATATTGGATAATGACCGTACGGCAGGCCTCTTAAACCTAACAATTGCCCTAGTATTGTTGGAAAATGTGTTATTCCTACAGAGTTGTTTGTACTCAGAAGGATGCGGTGAAAGTGGCAATTTTACCCTTATTCGTGTGATATCCTATTGCTGTAACATATCTCATATTAAGATATCCTAGATCTATAGGATCATGGGCGGCTCCACATTCATCACAGTGGGGTCAATTGACCCCACTGTGATCTAAAAAGGTATTTAAAATAAAAAATTTTATTTCATGAATTGAACTTATTGGAAACTTTTGACCCCATTCAATTTAAGAGTTTCGCCCCCACATTAGCTTACTTTACACTTTTTCTTTGTTGATGTGGTAGTGAACAAAAGTCACCACCTAAGTTAATGGGCCAACTATCTACCAAAAATTAAATAAAATTAATGGGCCCACATTACTGATATGTGCTCTAACAACGAGTTTTTAAAACTTAAAGGAATTGGTGACATTGCTAGAAAATTAGTGGAGATAAAAAAGGATATCGTATACCAATTGGTTTATTTGCTTTTAAAATTGGCGTTGATTTTACCAGCAGTGACTGCGACGGTAAAAAGAGTCTTTTTAGCAATGAAGTATGTAAATACAGGTTGCGTAACCGAATAGGAGATCAATGGATGAATGACTGTTTGGTTACATATATTGAAAAATATGTGGTTGCTAGTGTTGATAATGAATCTACTATACAATGATTTCAACACATGAAAACCTGTTGAGGACAGCTATAGAAGTTTATGTATTTGTATTTTGCTTTTGGATCAAGAACTATTAGTAACAATGTATTAAATTTTTTTTTTTTTTTTGAATTCAATATTATCTTTGTCGGATTATCGAAAATAGATTATTTGAAAATTTTATGCTATACTTGTCAAACTATCGAATGTAGATGACAAATGTTGATAAAAGGAAAAATAAATTTATTCGATTTGCAAAAGATAACTCTTTTGTTGACCCCACTAACTAGAATTCCTGGAGCCGCCACTATATAGGATATCGCACAATGCGATATCCTATGGTTGTAACATTTTTCGAAATTATCCATTCCTGCCCAAACCTAAAGCACATTTTTACGCCACCGACATTCCACTATAAAATATACTTTTCAAGGGTTAACAATAACCTTTAAAATATATTTTTCAATAGGCTAAGCAATAACCTTTAAAAAATACTTTTCAATAGGTTAAAAGCAGTAACTTCTACAATATGTATTTCAATAAGTTAAGCAATAACCTCCACAATATGCTTTTCTAGGCTAAGTGATTGGACCCCAAGTGTAGGGCCATGATTGTAGTAATAACTGGTGAGACTAGGTTGATCCATAGGGAGCAATGTTGATTAAGGAAACTTCCAACTTTAACCTATCCTAATTTAAAACTAAATCTAACCTAAATAGAAACTAATTAAATTATACAAAAGTTGTCCAAATGCTGAAAATTAATAATTAAGACTTTCCAAATAAGAAAATAAACCTATAGCTTTTTGCATATGCCCCCCTAAGGTTTGTAGTATTTGTAGATAGACCCGCTAGGTTCTAGTATTTGTAAATAGGCCCCTGCATTTTCATTTTAATGCCTTCTGTGTCCCCAAAATCAATAGTCTTCTAACCACCATAGGTTTTTTTAGAGTGAAATGACATTTTTACCCATCTCTTTTATCCTAATATATACACAATTTCAAAAGCTTGGACTTAACTTTTTTTCATAAAGCATATAACATAAACAATTTACTTAGCGGGAGAGAACAACCCTATATATATATATTTTATAAATACATTGCTCATTTCATTAACTCCACATTGATCATGACGACAATAACACCTGTACTTATAATTAGTTATGATTTTTCAATCCATACATGACCCACCAATGGATTGATGAAAGTTTCAAAATACATGATTAAGCTTCATGTGTAGAGGGTAAGAAAAACATTAGGGGAATGGGCAAGTGTAGAAAAAAAAAATAAAAATAACATTTAGAATTTGTGAGGCGGTGGTGTTTGGTTCTATGTAAAAGAAATATTGGGGGGAGGGGCAAATGTTTAAAAAAAAAATATTAATTTTTAGAATGTGCTGGGGGAGGGGGAATCTTAAACTTTTCTCAATTATGGGTAGGGCGTAAGTCCCCAGGCTCTTGTACCTGGATCCACCCCTAGTCATGTGCATGAGAGGATTATTATTGAGAGACATCATTGGGACTTAGGGTAAAATAATGGTGTTTTTGCAAATAAAAGTATACTCACTTTTGTTTAATTGATGTACGGGCAAAGCTATCATTTATATAAAAATCCAAACACAAATCTCATGGTGGATGCTCATTCTTATTAGGAATATTGATTTTGGAGACATGAAATGTATTACAAAGAAAAAGTAGGAGCCTATTTATAAATAATAAAACCTCAGGGGCCTATTTACAAATTTTGCAAACCTTAGGGGGGCCTATACAAACTCATCAAAACAACCAATATAATACAAGATAAATCAAAATAAATATTCCTAAATTAGATCCTACTTACAAAATAAATTACAATGCAAATATGGATGATTTGTGAGGCCCTAAATGCAAACAATCCAAATCTAGAAAAGTTTCTAAACATATGATGTATGCTAAAAATTCTAAGTATGGAAAAACTTGTGCACAGGCCTATTTTCACTGGCTGTACGACCTACCTAAGATGATCCAAAACTAGATCTAATGGTTGTAATTCTAACCTTGATGAGGCATGAACACAACCAAAAAATAAAGGGAAAAGAGAATTAAGATGAAGAAGTTATTATCTCCCAAAGATGCATAGTCGAACAGTTTTATGCTGAAAAGTTGCTACAATTATGCTAAGTACTCCTGTTTAGGCCACTAGTTAACCTGCTTCTATAGAGGTTTTCTGGCTGACATTTCGTTGTCCCAAAGTTTTTATTATGCACTTTAAATCTACTATTTTCTAAGGACAAAACAATCACGTTCGCCTGATTTTCAACTCGCGCACTTTTCAAACACAGTGGGGTCGAATCTGCTGAAACTGTGCAGAATCTTTCACTATTTACATACCAAGTCCGAATTTAATCTTTCTAATTAGTCCACAAACTTTGATTTTCAGCATCAAAATATAATTTTAAACATGAAACTTAATTCTAATGGATGCAACTAGTACTTTTCAACCATTGATCATGCAAATAATATAAATAGAAAGTTTCTAATCTAACATAAAAGATGCAATTAGGAGTTTTTAAATCATAAAAAGGTGATGTAAAATTAATCAGAAAACTTACTAAAAATAAAAGGAACAAAGGTCGAAAAATAAAAAAAGGGAAAAGATGTATCAAAGAACTAGAAACTAGACGGTCATACAAGCATTGAAAATGCGATTATGAAGTTCTCTCTTCTCATAGTAGAAAAAAAATGCAAGTGATTAGGTGATGTCTCTCAACTTTTAATTCTTTTTTTTTCTTTTCAAAAATATAGATCTAATCATGTGAATATTGTCTCCAATCAAAACATATAAAAGAACTAGCAAAAATAGAAAACTAAACCACTGACATAAAGAACACGCAAAATCAATCTAAGTAGCGTCTTTATTCCTTGATATTTGAGTATAAGAAATTTATATTCTTCAATGTTTTTCATTATCTCAACATGCCTCTCAACCTAAGCCCAAAGAATTAAAAGAAAGAAGAAGAAGAAAGGGGACTTAGGGAGAAAGGGTGGAGGGAATGGAGTGGAGAGAGAGAGACTCCCAAGGATGTGGAACGTCTAGCCCTATGGCTGGTCACTTTATTTATAGGTTTTGATGCTCCTTGTTGCCAAGAATTCCCCTCCTTCTTATGGCTTTTGTTTCCTCTTTTGCCTTGATTCTTTGCTTCATCTCCAAGCTATTCATCTCTTTGGAAAGACTTTGACTTCGAGAGGATTTGCTACCAATTAGAGTTTCTTGGAGAACAATTTTTTCCTTGTAAAGTTCAATGATATCTCTCAACGATTTCAAGTGGTGTGCATGAGCCAATTTTCCAAAAAATATTCAAAACTTGCACATGATGAGAGATTTCATGCATGGGACGTCCAACCTTGGCTTGAGTTTTCCAAATTTGATTCTCAAGATTTTTGTTTCAAACTATGGACACTTAATGAGCCTCACTTTGGATGTGTACAATCTTTTATGGACCCACCTTGTGTTTGTGATGTCCCTTATTACTATTATCTTGCCAAGTCTTCAAAGTCAGATTTGGGTTGCAATTTTTGGCAATGGTGGACCCCACATGGAATTGTTATGGCAAGTAGCACCATGGGTTGGACGTCCGATCATATGGATGGATTTTCTTTGCTACTTTCTTTTCTTTTCTTTATTTTTCTTCTTTCTTTTCTTGCTTCTTGAAATCTTGACTTTACATCACTCTCAAATAACATCAATGCATGGCCCCACTTTCTTGACTTATCCTACAAATCGAGAGGCAATTTTAACATTAATCATTTGTAAGAAAACAAATGAACCATGCGTGGGATCCTACATGCCCAAGGATGCACTGAAATGACAAACTTTCCAAAAATAACTTATGGCGCGAAATATAGCAAGTATGCATTGATGAAGCCAAAAAAATAATTTTTGGGTGATAAATGAGATGAAAAACACTAATTTTACAAAAGTCATGCAATGTGATGAATTTTGACCTATTTTGACCATTTTTCCAAAAACAACCCCAAATACATGAAATCATGAAATTGAGTGTAATTCTATACAATTAAACCTAATTAAGTCCACAATTGCACATGGAATGATGATAGTATGACCTAATTTTTTGGACTTATCACACCCCCTAACCAGCTTTTTGTTAGTCCCTTAACAAAATGAGCAACAAGGAATAAAACTATTTAACCAAACCCTAGGGAAAATAATCTAGTGTAGAAAAAAAAAAAAGGAAAATGCCAATATTGCTGGCACTCTCAACTGCGCACTTAGCATATGCAATAAGCCCTTAAACCCCTAGGTTCCCCTTAGTGGATGAGTTGTGCTTCGTGAGGGTACGAAAGGAATTAGATTAAGACAGAAGGCGTACCTAGATCTGCTCTAGTCGTCTCTTCTACAGCTTCATCCACGATCCGTCTATTTTAGTAAAATCTTCGTTATTGATAAAAAAAAAACCCAAGTGTTAGAGGATAATTGAGAGTGATTGGACTACGATTGAAGTTATTATTATTATTTTTTTATAACCCATGCGTCGACCACATTTGGGACTAGCAAGTATGAATTTTTATGTGATATGTTTTTTTAATTATTTAAACTTGATAAACTTTTATTATTCTTCTTAATACTTCTGAAAAACCTCAAATTTGTAAATATCCCAACATTTGCTCAATGGATAATTTGCAAAGAACGTTATTCAGATGCATGATCAAGATCTTTTAAGAAGAGGAAATAGGCCCTTTGTGTTTTCTATATTGAATTCATAGGAATTATAAGCATGCATGAACAAAAGAGACCTTAATATTTTCTATAAAAGTCATTCTGTTAATGTGATTAAAATTGAAAAAGTAATGGTGATCCTCTAATAGAAATCAAATAGTTCCACCACATTAGAAATTAATCACCCGGCATCGTATGAGTAAATGAACTTCTAGTAAAGGAGCTATCCCATCTACATTTCCACCATATATCATTTATCCTTGACCTCTTTGATGTCCTTTTGTTACAAATTCCTGGGACTATAACAAGAAAACAAAATTACAAAGCTACAACAATTTATTTACCAAAGTAATCTCTAATTAAATTAAAGAGATTTTTATGAAAAAATTAAGCTTAGATTTTAATTAAACGATTTTATGAAGAAAAAGTATAAAATGACGAATAAGTTGTTGGTACATTTTTTCTGACGAAATTACCCTAGTTGATGATATCGCCAACTAGGTTGATGATATTATCAATGTCGACTCTCTTACATTAAAAAAACCCAAAACTCCTTTTCTCAAACCTTACACTTTATCTCGTTCCACTACAAATGCAAAAAAGAACATAAGCAATATGACAAAGAATCAACTAAAGGGCGAAATAAACTCGATCTTCCCCACAAAATGCAATAATTTTTATAGTAGTTAATAATATCTTTACTGGTTAGAAATTGCATAACATGGCTACTCACACGTTGCTCGCAAACATCAAAACCTATGAAATTCCTCCCAAAAGAAATGGCTATAAGACCCCAAATTTTCACAAAGCATATCCAAATCCATCCCCTTCAACCTCTCTCAAAACCGTTGACTAAATCAAGAGAAAATCCTCATTTCGACATCGAACACCTTGTACCCCAAATTCACACCCCTCAAAACTCATGAGAATACACTTTAAAAAGGGGCAAGAAATGCGTGCAAATCAAGCATGGAACCCACACACACGTGGAAGATTGCCAAGACCACCTAAGTAAGACAAGTGGGATACAAAATGCAATAGTTTTCATAACATTTTAGTCACTAGATAGAGAAAGATGAAGCAACACATAATTTTTTGTAATGGAAGCTGACGATATCGTCAACCAATTGACGATATCGTAAACCGAGTTGATGATATCGTCAACTAGGGTATTTTTGTCCAAAAAAAAATGCACGAACAACTCTCTTGTCATTTTATTATTTTTCTTCACAAAATCGTTGAATTAAGATTTATAATTAATTTTTTCATAAAAACCCTAAATTAAACACAGTTGGCAGAGTTTGTGAGTTCTATGCCAATAAGTTAAGAAGAGTTTTAGGATCTAACCATTGTGTAAAAAAAAAAATAAAATCAAATCCATTGGAAGCTGCTATATGTCTCTTGGATGGCCATGAAATGGCAGATCATCTTATGGTAAATTCCATCAGTGACCCAAAGGCTCTGCGCACACTACTACGATCACAGACCAATAGACAATTTTACTAGAATAAAAAGGAAATTCAAATGAGACAGAAACTAAAATATGCTTATTCCTTATCCTCAGGGCTGCAAATGGGTGGATGTCTTCTTAGCCTACGTGGGTAGTTGATGGGCTAGCTGTAGACAGGTTAGATCGGGTCATGACCTGGTCAGTTGGGTTGGTAGATGAGTGGGCTAGCCTGGTGAGTTGGACCTGTGGGCATGCTGGGCCGGCAAGCTCATTAAAAATCCAAATATTCAAATATTAACAGGCTTAATCAACCTACAAGCTCTATTATTAAACAAAAGAATTCAGCAGATTGTTCAATACAATCTAAACTGGAATTATTTGAATTTAAGACCTTCTTCGCTTGTCGTTTTGATGGGATTGAGGCATTGCTCTTCTGGGCCAGCAGCAAGCTTCAACTGAGCTGGTTTATGCTCAACTGAAACAAGATTTGGAATAGCTTGGTTCAACAAGAATCTAGATCCATTTATACATTGTAAGAGGCCCTATTGTATTAGCAATCATTCAGCAACCTCTTACTTTGCATAAAGTTGAGCAGTCTATTAATTTTCAAATCTCATATATGGTCACATAGATACAAAAATAATGAATGTTTAAAGAAGTAAATCAGTTACTATATCCATTTTAATGATGGTCCCTGATTTCTTAGTTCTATGACATGTCCATCGGTGAGGACTACAAGCTCTCATTAGTTGTGGTTAGAGAAGCATGCAATTTGGATTTCATCCCTTTAATTATGTTTAGGGAAATTCTAAACGCACCCACCTATTTTGCTGGGCCCACCCATACTTCCAAAAATACCAAAAATACGCTTCTCTCCTCTCCTCTCCCTTCCCTATCTCTTCCTCTTCCTCTCCCTCTCACCCACCGCTGGCCCTCGCCCGCCACCCGCAGTCGTAGCCCTCGCTTGCCATCTTCGTCTTTCTCCCTCTCCCCACCCGCCCTCTTCCTCTCCCCGCCCTCCGCATGCCCAATCTCCCTCTCCCCCTCTTTCTCTCCCGCTCTCTGCCTCTCGCCCGCCGCCCGCCCTCCACCCTCTCCATCTCCCCTCTCCCCGCTCGCCCTCTCCCTCTTTCTCCCTTTCTTCTTCTGCCTCCCTCCCCTCCCTCCCCCTGCTCGCTCCATCTCCCTCTCCCCGCCCATCTCCCTCTCCCCCTCTTTCCCTCTCGTTCTCTGCCTCTTGCCCTCCGCCTGTCGTGCCCGCCTACTCTCCCTCTTTATCCCTTACTCCCTCTGCCTCCCAACCCCCCCCCCCCTCCCCCCCCTCCATCTCCTTCTCCCCCTTCTGTCTCCCTCTCCCCCTCCCTTTCTCTCTGTCGCTCCCTCCCCTTTGGTAGCACCGAGGGGATGGCGGGTGGAGGTTGCCGGAGCAGGGAGAGGGAGAGAGAAGAAAGGAGAGGGAGAGGGGTATTTTTGTCATGTGTAATTCTTTTTTAAAAAGGTGGGTGTGTTCAGCAAACCATGTGGGTGAGTTTAGAATTTCTCTTCTGTGTATGGTCTCACAACCTCTTCCTAATGGAAGCTAATAAGCCTTAGAGTACACGTCGGATCTCTTTTTAAGATGAGTCATGAAAAAAAAATGGAAGTGGAAAGAAGTAGAACATCAAGATGAACACATTTTTATTCACTTTTAATGAGAACATAACGATGAAAATTGTTTTCATCGAGCATAATAGTCAATCTACAACCAGCTCTATGATATTTGATTCTTTCGTATTATTTGTGATTGATCCTAATTGGTTAGAAGTTGATGGATTTGCAGTTTCTTCCCTTGGAGAATGATCTTGATCATGCATCTCTTGTGGGAGTAATAACGGTTTAATTGCTTGGCATTTGCAAATGCTCCACACTCCCCTCTAGCATCTCTACGACTCTTTTCATGGAAGGGCGATCAATAGGCTTCAGCTGTATACACCATAACGCGATCATTATCAACTTCTTTGCAATTGCTTTTTCTTCATTCTTCGCACACAACATTTCCATATCCCCTCCGTTCATGAGTTGATCATAAATCCATAATGGAAAGTAAATTTGACTTGAATGTTAAGCAAATGGATTAATATTTTTTCTTTTCCCTACAATTGCCATCAAATGCAGGTCAAAACTATATACATCAGACTTGTATGAAACACCACCTAAGCTTTTATAAAATAGCTCAGGAGCAATGTATCTCGTAGTTCCTCTTGAGGCTGTAATTGATACTACACTCTCTTCTGTTGGATAAAACTTTGCCAGTCCGAAGTCAGAAACTTTTGGGGTGAACTTCTCATCAAGGAGAATATTGTGAGGCTTGATGTCGAAATGCAAAATCCGCATATCACATCCTTGATGAAGATACTCGTGATCCCACGAGCTGTTCCTAGTGCAATTTGGTACATCGTGTTCCAACACACAGAATTTTTATTTTCCTCTGTGAAGGTGTGTTTTTCTAGAGAACCATTGGACATGAAGTCATGAATAAGAGCCCTTTTTGACCCCTCCGAGCAAAACCCGATGAATCATACCACGTTCACATAGTGTATCCTTCCAATTGTGGCAACTCCATTGATGAATTCTTGTCCATCACCCTTGGTGCTCTTTAACATTTTTATTGCGACAATACATCCATTTTAGAGCTTTCCTTTGTAAACGTAGCCATAGCCTCCTAGGCCTATTTTTTTCTCTGAAGCTCTTTGTTATATTCTTAATTTCTGAGTACGAGTATCTTGGCATCTGATATCTATAACTACTTAGGAATTCTTCAACACTTGTATCCATCCATATATGCTTCGTAATTTGTATAACAAAAATATAAAAACGCACAATGCTCCAGTTGTTGTTCTCTCGAGAAAGTAAATCTCTTCAAACAGGAAATCACATACAAAATATGTTTTAGATTTGCTTCAGTGATTAGATTTCTTTCCTATTAAATAAAATAGAAGCATGAATAAGGTAAATTCAAATTATATAAGATTGTCTTACCAAAGTACCCATAAAAGGAAGCCTGACCAATATCTGTCATTAAAGAAAGTGAAATGAGAACCGTGCATATATGCTACACTTAAAATTATTTATATGCAAAGCCTTTATAAGCATGCTATCTAAGCAAATCATAACTTCATATAAACACATGCACTAGTCAAAATATATAAGGTCATCACCCAGTCCGCAGCCCACCAAAGCAAGTTCCTGTAAAGGTCCAAACTGGAGACGAACCTAACCTTTAGTGATTTTGAACAAAATGGCTGCTCGTAGGTCTCGAACCTTCGTCATCGCGCATAACACCCGAGACTTTTACCATTACACTAGAGCAATGACCTAACCAGTAAACATATATCTAGCTTGCTAAAATGACTATAGTTTTCAATGAGTACAAACAAAATCAGTAATCATGCAATAGAAATTATTTGATAGGATTTACCCATATTCTTGTAGAACATGTAGTAGGCAGAAACTGTAAGGAAAGTCAAAGAAGAAAGTAAAGTCAAATTATGAAAAAGATTGATGAAAAAGGAAGTACTAAAAAAATGTTAATTGATCAGGATAACTGCATATCAGAGAACAACATCTAAGTTTTTAATTACCTTCAAGGTATTTACGGAGAGTTCCTATGAAACCTGCACATATAAAGGATTCTAGTCAAAATAGAAATCTACCTTTTTCAGCTATAAGAATGTATATATGAATCTATTCAAAATAGAAATCTACATTTTTCAGCTATGAGAATGGAACATAAATAGTTAAACTCATGAACCTTAAACTTAGCCCATTTATGTAGAAGCATGGCTGTATGAGTATATTTCTCAAGTCCTGTATGAGTAATGCTCCACTTAGGGCCTGTTTTGTAAGTCACATTTGTTTGAAACAAATTAGCTGCTTCGAATAGATCTGTGCGTTGGAGTTGTTTCAATTACACCTATTTATAAATAGTCTCTTTGGAATGTCTATTCAATTACAAAAGGTAAACTTATTACTCTATCAAAGTTATACAGAAAATATGTCATATAAAAGAAGTATAAGAAGATTTTTCGTAAAGTAAAACCAGTACATGGAAACTGATTATTTTATATAAGTTACTAGCAGCAAAGCCCCGTGCTAATCCCAGGGCAAATTGAAGATAAAATAAATTTAAAATATTTTTTTTTATTATCTTTGAATATTAAAATTTTTTCTATGTATGAAAATAAATATAAAATAAAGTAAATTTACATAGCACGATGACCCCTTGAATTTAAAGGCATTGACCATTACGACTATCTCATTTACAGATATATTATACCATTGATTATTGAAAATATAAGAGGAAGAAAACAAATTGGATGGATCTACATCTACTAAAAAGAACCAAAAGAAAGGGATAAAAAAATTAACGTGTTTGATCCATCAGTGGGGGCCACCCTTGAAATATTTTTAACGTGTGGGATCCACTAATGGCATCCATTAAGAAACCAGACAACGGCCAACAGGCTTCCCTCCCTCCATCAGTGGGGCCCACTCTTAGAAAAAAGGGGTAAAGAGAAGGCCATTGAGATTTCATCCAATACTGGAGTCCAATCTTGAAATATATTTAATACAAACTGGTGCCCACTACTGGATCTATCCATTTAGGGAAAAAAATTGAAAGGAGAGTAAATGAGCAACAGTTTGGATTTCTTTCATCAGTAGGGCCCACAAAACATATTTAACATGGGACCCATTGATGATTGAGATATAAGGAAAAGAAAACAAGCCAACTGTAAATATTTGCTTACAACTTGGATAGTGGTAAGAAATATGACTTAAATTTAAACGTTCATAAAAATATCTTAGGAGAGAGGTTTACGAGAGAAAGAGTAGCTTAAAGTGAGGTGGCACCTTAAAACAATGTGGGTTTTTTGTGCATATTTCTTTGAAAGAAGAGACTTTTTAGGGATGAGGTGGCACCCCTCATAGCCCACCTCCCCCTTTGCTTTAATATATATAACTAGCAACAACGCCCCGTGCTTAGCCCAGGGCAAAAAGTAAGATATTACATTTTGAATTTATGAGATATCAAAATTAATTATAAACATATAAGAATATATTCATGCATATTTATATAAAAACAATAAACACATCTTCAATCACAAATACAAGTGGTCAACATCAACAATAAACTATTACAAAGATAAAGCTAAAAAACCCATTCAACAACAACATAAAAATAATTTTAATAGCAATAATTACTATTTTTTAATATATATATATATATAATATTAGTAATAATTAATGCATTCAAGTTTTTGTTACCCATTGATAATTTCAAAGCCCAATAAAAAAAAAAAGCCACCCCATTTGGACTTGTTTATGCAACAAGAGGACTTACAGATTTTTATTTCTTCATGAGAATGGGATTTTGTATTTTTGTAAAAAATCAAAATCCTTTTTATTTAGGAAAAATGATTCATTTTTTTCTTCTATGGAAGGAAAATTCGTCAAACCAAACAATATAATATTGTTAACAAAGAAAGTCATAAAAGTGTGTAATCCTCTCGTTGTACAAATGCACCATTTTTTTGTTTTCACATAGGCCAATGGCCATTTCAATCCCTTGGCACAAATTTCTTCTCTACCCCTTTGAAGTAGCATTGATACCATTTTAGAACTGATCAAACCAATTTTTAGCTCTAGATTTAAAAAAAAAAAATGTATAAACATCTTAACTTTAAAAGCCATAAATTATGAGACTTTAAAACCATAGGCTAGTGTTATTTGATCCCAGTAATAATTGGCCTACCTTGGATCAATGTATATATCTCTCTTAATTATGAGTCCATGTGGGCCCATGGAAGTGTAATTTATTGTGGGCCAAACCTAGGGTCATATTTTCTGACTTACTAGTTCATGTCATAAATTACATAGTCCATATCATAAAAACATGAGGTGGTCTACCAGTATTGAAAAAATTATCAGTGTGAATTGTTGAAAGGTAAAAAGATGACAATCTTGAGAAGATGGAAGATAGATTGTGTTGTGAAAAATGTATTAGTGTGAATTGTTGAAAGGTGGCCCCAAATATTAAAATAAAAAGATGACAATCTTGAGAAGATGGAAGATAGATGGTGTTGAAAGAGAGAATAACTGTAGCAAAATAGTGAGATTTTAGAGGATATTGATTGAGAAACTTTAGGAGATAGAGGATACAGATAAAGAGATTTTTTTGAAAAACAATTGTGGCATATGATGACATGGCACCTTAAATCACTCTATGTTTTTTCTCCATATTTATTTGAAAGGAGAATGATTGGGTTGCTGAGGTGACACCCCTTACAGCCCACCTCCTCCTTTGCTTTAATATATATAATATAGACAAGGCTCTCCTAAGCTCAAGCTTAAGATAAAATCGGATAAGCTCATGCTTGTGGAGCCCACCTTTGGTCCATCCAAATGGACCAAACACATGACCCCTCTAAATTGCACATGTCCACCAACTTTCGGTCAAATCCGAATTTACTGGACCGTTGGATTGACTATGTATTGATCCGAATAGACAATTAACCATTAAACTTTTGGGTCCATATGGAAATGATAGAAATCATAGTTGGGTCCGTTTTTTCAGAGACAAAGATCCTAAGGAGTCCTTGAAATCCCCCCTACCCCCATCCCTATGTGGGTCCTTAGGTGGGCCCCACCACACACTTGAGATTATCTTATCCTAAGCTTGAGCTTAGGAGAGCTGACCCCTATATAATATATATATATATATATATAATATGGGCAAACTTATGGAAAAAACAAAGCAAAAATTATCTGATTGTTTATTCGAAAAAGTTATCCTCCAGTTACTTTTTGAAATAAGAAGCAAAAGAAAAGAAAAAAGGGCTTAAAAGTGCTTGAATTGAGATCCAAATAAACATTATCAAGAGGTGTAGGTGTAAAGTAAAAATATATCTAGTTGGATCAGTTTCAAGTCAAATAGGATTCCGACGTCCTAAACCAAATTCTGCTTCACCATATTCTGTAGCAAGTAGTAGTCGAACCTAAATTCAATGCACCTATTACTTTTCCTTGCAATGTAAACCAAAATCCTCAATTCACTGGTCAGGTCGATGCTTTAAAATACTCTAGGTGAGGCTCAGTCTATCTTGAGTTGGGTTGATGGATTCAGAGGAATTTATTGTGTCGGGCCAACCCATTTGTTAATTGGGCTGGAAATGTAAAATGGTTGCAGAACTGCCAAGCTGCATCCTGTGGTTCGGCTTGTGGGCAGGGACAGATATTGGAAACACCATCACAGGGGTCGGAAATGTAATGAGTTGAAAGTATTGTTAGAAAACTGTAATAATAAAAGAATAAAAATTTGAAACATTGTATGATCGGTTTTAACTTTTGACAGTAAATATTAGTTATGTAATCATTTGTTAATCAAACTTGAGTTCATCCTTCTGCAATAGATGTTAGAGATTGGTTCAGAAATCAAGTAAGCAATGTAGCTACTCTTGACGTCAATGTACTCACTCATTTACTTAGTAAGAGCGACATCCTTGCTTTGCGCCAAAAGTAAAAAAAGAAAAAAAAATGAAAAAACTGGCGGGAGGACCAAACTGGTCTATATAACACTTTAATGGCGTTTTTAGCTTTTAACAAGTCTAAGGAGATTTTTTCCAATTAAATCCCCCTATATCTATCTTCATAGTGTATAGATGTTTAATTGGCAGTGTATGGATATATCTGTAATTTGTATTATTAATAATATTATTGTCGCCCTGGCCGTCGCCACCGACTGCCTATATTTCATTGCTGATATTTCTACGAAGTTCTTAGATGTTAGCTGTCCAATGGGGCCAATGGAACCAATAGGCGGGGGGGGGGGGGGCCCAAATAAACAAGCATCTGGCCTGGTCGTCCTAGACTTAATTTATTGGCATTGACTGCTGATATTTCTGCGAAGTTTCTTAGATGTGAGCAGTCCAATGGAGCCAATGGGAGCCAATGGGAACCAATAGAGATTGGTTCGGAAATCAAGTCAGCATTGTAGCCACTCTTGACGTCAATGAGTCTAGTCGTCTTAGACTTGAACTAATGGCAATGACTCTGATTTGTTTTGTGAAGACTCTTACTACACGTTAGCATTCCAATGGGGACCCAAGTGAGCTTGGTTGATTAGTCAGGTTAGCAGTCCAACCAATCTTTTTTTTTTTTTTTTTTCATTTTTTTTTTTTTTTGGCAAAGTGTTAGGATGTCAATGTATGTAGTCGTTTTATACTAGTAATATTGGTAGTGACTGTCCATTTTTATGTGAAGATTCAAAGATTCTTACTTGTGAGCACTCCAAGGGGGACCCAATTAGTGACCTAAAGTCAAGTCAGAAATTCAACCACCCTTGATGTGGAAGTATCTGGTCCTGACTTGCACTAATGGCAGCGAGTGCCCATGTTTCTGCGAAGATTACTACGGGGAGCAGAAGAATTCTGTACATCTTTGCTATTTTAGTTTTGCCCCTTTTCAATTGAGATTTTTTTTATTAAGTACTAGTGGTAATTTTGTCTTCTACTTATTTTCTTAAGAGCCGTGCTACTTGGACGGAATTTGGGACTGATATTTGGACAGGAACTTTGGGACCGGTCCAAGGATCAGTTCCAAAATTCCGTCCAAGTAGCATTTTTGTTTTCTTAAAATGGAATACAACTCAGAACTCAAACAACTTGCATGTTTAATGAGACCGTTCCTTAAGTTGGGTTCAGCTAGCTTAACACTGCATGGTATCAAAAAAAAAAAAAAAAGGTAGTATAAAACTTTTGTAGTCTTACCTTCATTCCCATCCATAGCAAAAGAAATGGGTAGCTTAGAGCAGAGCATCTTCTTCCGCTTTCTATCCCTCCTCCTCTCTCTTCCTCTTATCATCGAATACCCCCATGCCTATGCCCACTCTTGTGAACCTGTGCGCTGTGACACCGGGTATGGTCCTCTCATCAAATTCCCCTTCAGAATCAAAGGCCTTCATCATCCACGCTGCGGCTATCCAGGGTTCGATCTCTATTGCAAAGACAACTACGCCTTTATTCACTTCCCTCTTTTAGGTCGAGACGTTATCGTGGAAAGAATAGATTACGAGTACCAGACGCTGACCATTGTGGCAGAAAAGAACTGCCTATGGAACCTCCTCTTCACAAGCTCCAATTTCACCTCTTCTCGTATCAATCCAGACAGCTGGACTCTTCATACACTCCTTAATTGTTCAAAGAAAGGTAGCTTCGTGGAAGAGTATGTTAATCCTATCTCTTGTCTGAGTGACGCAGAACATGAAGCTTTGGTCGTCTTTGGTGAGGATAGGGTGGGTTCATTGCCGGTATCTTGCCGGCCAATAAAGACCATTTCAGTTCCAAGATTATATCCTTTTAATCTTAATTTGATGTCAGCTACTCAGCTAACTGAGAATAATATTTCTGAGTACATATATTTTGGCGGAGATGGAGATGGCTTAAATCTGGTGTGGTACGTGCCCGGATGCATAGACTGCGAAAGCAGTGGAAACAATTGCGGATACAGGGACAACAACAGCTCTGAGACGCTCTGCTTGCCCCCTCCGCCTCGGCCTCCTCACAAAGGTACTACCAGTTGGCAAAAATTTCAAAATAGGGCTCATATTTTGCCCAGTTTTTAAATTACGGAAAAAATTCTTCATTTTCAGTATAGATTCAAGTTTTCCAATTACATTTAAAATCACGACATCTAATGAGATCTGGGGATATTCGATGACTTTCTTCTCTCTTTTTTTAAATGTCCAAAACGCCCTTAGACTCCTTCTACTCAAAACGCTCTCCAATTCATTATTCTCCCCCAAACTATCACCCCCACTACCCCCTCCTCTCCTCTCCTCCGGTGATCATTGGCTACCCTATGATGGCCCAAAGGGATATTTCTTCGGATATGAATCCAATTGGGAGTGACGTTTGGATGTCTCAAGTTTTGGCTTGATAAAAAAAATTTGAGATATTACCCCTACAACGGCCCATAGACCTCACATTCGTATATGAACTATTTAAGTTTAAATATTTCTCCAAAAACTGTTCATGTGATATATTAGAGTCATGCGATCTCGCATACATCGGACCATCCGATATCTTAGGGCAATATCACACCATTATTATACAAATAGCTCCGCAGAAAATATTTAAACTTCACATGTTTTGGAGCAAATGTTAAGTTTTAGGAGAAGTTGTATGGACAATATCCCTACAAAATTTAAGATACATTTATACAACCTCTTTTTGGCAGGAAAAACTTGGCAGTTTTCATGCGGAGGAAAATTTCCACAATTGACAGACCTAAATTTTTCTGCGAAAAGCCTTTTATATGGGGGTAGAGGTTCCTCGGAATATTTTATTTTTTCATGCGGAGAACGAACGGGGGTAGCACTAGTGGGTTGGGGTGGCTATGGCCCCCTCAAATTTCTAGAAACCCCTTTATTTTAAAGTAAATTAATGTGAATTTTAACTTTTTTTCATTTTGGCCCCTCCAAGAACATATTTCCTGAATGTTTGTGCCTGCCAGCGAAGTAATTTCTTCCTAGACCCGGGCAAATGGCAGCCCTGCTGTCACAGCCCCGCCCAACTTAGCATGAAATTGTCCGCTTTGGCCCACGTGCACGCGCGAGGACTTCCCAGGAGGTCACCCATCCTAGTACTGCTCCCGCCCGAGCACGCTTAACTTCGGAGTTCTTACGGTTTCCGGGGCCGCACGGTTTTAAAAGGCCTCATGCTAAGTTAATACGGGGTTTGACTTATAAGCCCAGGGCCAGGACATGGATATTTCCAATGTGGGCTAACGGAGACTCACCGTTTGAAGCCCGCGGTTGACACGCTACGCCCCGTGGTTAAGGGTGCTGCCCGGACCAAGTTGTCACACCTGCCCAGGAATCTCTCCGTGCCATATAGTCTCCTTGTTTATAATATGCATATAATACGTAGAATCGTACTATAAGCAAATAATAATTGTATAGAAGCAGCACATTTGTAATATGATTATTTTTAAATTTTCTCAAAAAGAAGAAAAGAAAAGAAATGTAATGTAAGATAAATTTTTTTACTTCAATACGCCAAACACGAAAGAATTTACAGGTAGAAGAACATAAAATACTGTTAAATAAAAGTCTTCATGCAAACACACATACATATGCAGTAGTCCAAGACTAATCATAAAGTAAAATACCAGAAAAAAAAATCCACATTCAATTTTGCAGTGTTTTTGGTTTCACTAGTGGATTGTTAGTCGTATTTTAATCCTCAATCCAAATTGTCATGTTTTTTTGAATGATCGAGAGAAGGAATCCTCAGGGGTACTCGCAAGCCCTCCTATCTACAAGCATGGGTAAAACTAAGGGACATGGCCAAAGAGGGTAAGTATTTAACACGAGACCTTTGCACTTCATGAGGCATAGAGTCCCCAAATCAGCTACCACCTCCATGCTCATGGCCCCCCACCCAAAGAAAATAAATAAATGATCACAATCCTCAATCTTCAAATCATCAACGTGTTAGGACTTGCCAAAGGCTTTCCTACTCTTTCGACTCTTAACATCCATTGCCTTTTGGGGTATTCTTACACCATGTGTTTTTTCCGTCACTTAGATTATAATGGGGAGAAGTGGGAAAAGAAGGGTTTCACTTTCACCTGTTGTAACTCAATTGAGATAGTTTGGGCTAAACTGGTTGACCCACATTAGAAGTGGGGAGGAGTGGGAATTAAAGGAGGGCTCCGGTTTATCTGTTGTAACCATGGTTCAAAATTGCAGTCGACCTTGAAAATCGTTATCACGAGACATTACGTTATGATTTGCGGTCATCGAGGTCCATCGTAGTGCGGATTTTTATTGCACAGAAAAAAAATCCAAAAAAATATGCAAAAACATAAAATATTATAAAATCCTAGAAAATAATATTTCTCCATTAGTAAATAGTTTTAAAAAAAAATATTGGCCCCCCTAATTCATAACATCATGGATCGTTGCCTTATCTAAAACTTGTACTGTATGTTCTGAATTAAATAGACTTATATGTATATATTAAAATAAATTAAAATATTAGAAATTTTATAATATGTATTGCATCCATAATTTTGGACTAACCATTAATGCTACAAGACGCTACTAGTAGTAGCATAGTACTCAATTACTCGATTTCATGTAAGTTGAGAGAGAGTTTAAACTTTCGTAACATGTACTACTATATCAAGATGAATTAATTAATAAAAGTAGTAGAATATGAACACAAGGGTATTGTGGTTGAAGAGGGAAAAATCCTTCATATGAGAATTCACCAAAATCTTGCAAATCAGTTTAGTTTTGGTGAAGATAGAGGCTTTGGAAGTTTTAACACAGTCTCAAGAAGCTCTACTAATGATTTGAGAAAAAAAGAAATTAAATGAAAGAAAGAAGGGGAAAGAAAGTTAAAAAAAAAGAAAAAAAACCATCATCAACAGACATTTTGACCGTTATTTTCAAAATATTGACTTTCATGGACAATATGACCGTTATATTCAAATTAATGACTATTATGGACCGAGTTTTTCACTTTATTTTAAACCGTAGCCGTTATATTGAAAATAACGTAATGGAATAGCATAGGCTGTTATTGTTTCATAATGGTTGTTTTTTTAAACTACGGTTGCACCTCAATTCATACAGTCCAGTACAAAGGGTTGACCCACATTGGATGTGGGTTAAATCCAATGTAGGTTAAATCAGGTTGACTCGCTTTGGATGTGACCTGGGTTGGCGGGATGCGGTTACCTGGCCCATTTTTAAAATGGGCAGATACAGGTTCATGAATATCCTTTTACCTGATCCGACCTGCTTGCCACCCTGTGCCCTATTATGTGGTAAACTACAAAGTCACTATCTCATGGTCAAAAGTGAAAGCAGTACTAACTCAAATATATCCACACCAAACTCATGTAACTAATCTTGTTTTATCAAGAAGAACCAGTTGGTTCAATGCTACAAGACATAAAGAGTGTAAAATACATCTCTACTGACTTTAGATTTCTACTCTTGCAGGTTCAAAAAGACAGCATGTCATTATAGGTAGGTGATCACCCCTCTTGTTTAATGACTAAATTAATGACTTTTCTTTGGAATTGTTTGTGATTTCCATTTTCTCAAAGTGCAGTTTCAAGTATGGGCACATTGCTTCTGTTGACATCTCTGGTGATTACCATTAAGTTCTACTGCTATTGGAAGTCAAGGAGACAGTTGGATTTGGAAAATGAAAACGAGGTTGAAAAGTTTCTAGAAAATTACAAATATCTCAAGCCCATAAGATATTCTTATGCTGATCTAAAACGAATGACTGGTCAATTCAAAGAAATTCTAGGCCAAGGAGGCTATGGTTGTGTGTACAAAGGAATACTCTCAAATGGGACTCTCGTTGCTGTAAAGATTCTCAAAAGTTTTGATATTGATGGCGGGGAGTTCATCAATGAAGTGGGTACCATGGGAAAAATTCACCATGTCAATGTTGTTCGTCTTTTGGGCTTTTGTGCTGATCGATTGAAGCGGGCACTTATCTATGAATTCATGCCAAATGAATCATTAGAGAAACATATTTTTTCCAAAAGCAGCAATGACTGTTTTCTTGGATGGGAGAAACTTCAAAATATTGCAATCGGCATTGCTAGAGGAATTGAATATATTCACCAAGGATGTGACCAGCGCATTCTTCATTTTGATATTAAGCCTCACAATATTCTCCTTGACCAGAACTTCAATCCAAAGATATCTGATTTTGGGCTGGCAAAGCTTTGCTCAAAGGGGCAAAGTGTGGTATCTATGACGAAGGCTAGAGGAACCATGGGTTACATTGCACCTGAAGTGTTTTCAAGAAACTTTGGAAACGTCTCCTACAAATCAGATGTATATAGTTATGGGATGTTGTTATTAGAAATGGTTAGTGGAAGACAGAACACGGACATTACTGAAGAAAATACAAGTCGAGTATTCTTTCCAGAATGGATCTATAAACGTCTATGTCAAGGGGAAGACATGGGGCTAGAGCTTCAAACAGATGAAGATGCTCACATCGCCAAGAAATTAACAATTGTCGCTCTTTGGTGTATACAATGGTACCCAGTGGATCGCCCTCCTATGAGAAGTGTAGTCCACATGTTGAAAGGAAGCATGGAAAACCTGACGATGCCCTCTAATCCTTTCATTTCATCACTTTCAGGAAATAAGGATACAAAGAATAGCTGTATTACAAATTTGTCAGTTATACCTGAATAAGTTCGAAGGAAAAAATGTTTGCATCCCTTGATTTCAAGACCCAAGTTGTTGGAAGATGAAGTCTAAGAGAAATGGTTAGACAAAGGAAAACATTTAACTATACATGTATTTGCATGTTCTACCGTTGGAGACTATAGTTCTTATCATGGTCAGTTGACTAGAGATGCTTGTATGTAATAAAATAATTTTCATTTTATCATATTTATGTGATCTAACGAAGCCTTTCTTATCCATTAGAAGAATCTTATATATGAAATTAAATCACGTTCGAAGGTATTTGTTGTCACATAGCCAAGAAATGACAAGATGCTAACTACTGTGAATGTTCTAAGATTTGACCAAGGGCACGTACCGAAGGGCAACTAGAGAGAGGGATCAAAGCGGAAGATATAAGAGTGGACCATCTGTTATGAGCTAAAAATAAGATCTGGTGGTAATTCAATAAACTTCAGGGGTACAGTTCATCCGCTAAAAAATAAGTTTATCTAATTTATGAATATACAGTTTTCACTCTTTCTTTTAGCATTTCAAAATAGGGAAAATTTCAAAACAGGGTTTAAGTTTTTGGCAGATTCCAAAAGAGGACAAAATTAGAATGTGATTTCAAAATAGGCCTTTAAGTTTTCCAAATGCATTTCAATTGAGGACATCCGGCGAAATTGGTGATGCCATTTTTTCTCCATTTTTTTTCAAGAATCCCGAAATCGCCATTATGGCTTTATGTTTTTTTTTTTTTTCCTCTTCTCCAATTGAGATCAGCCCTCCTGTTAGCAACTCCTCTTAGCTGAGCATCCAGGGAACGAGGACAACTATATGTGCTCACTCTCTCCTCTGTATTTTGAGAGGCAAACAAGAGATTATCTACAATTGGTACAAAATCAGAGAATTCAAATGAAACATAAATTAAAAAAGAAAGAGGGAAACCAACTGAAAGGACGCTGTATTTATGAAGAAGAAGAGGCTACTCCTGTGTTATGTTCCTCCCAGAAGGTGGGCGATTCAAGCACAGCCCTCCACCGGTTCTTTCCCTTCTTTCCTATTTTTCCAGATAGAAAGAACAAGGAAGATGGAAAGAGGAGAAAACAAACTTGAAATGGGATGAAACTCAATTTCGAGGATGAGATTACCTCCACAATAAACTTTACTGATAGATACTGGATGCCCTTTCATTCCTACATTACTGAATTTAAATACATAAAAGAAATAACAGAGATCTGAAAAACTAACATAATAGTGCTTCCTACATTTGGGCATCCTCAACTAACTACTATCCCCACTTGCTGGAACCACCTGTACATGGAGCTTGGACTAATTCAACTTCTGTTACTGCTTAGAAGCCACGATCCTCCCATGCATGTAGTTGCTCTTCCCAAACTTCTCATACCTCTGGCTCCCCTGCAATGGGTACCATAACAATCCTCCCCTCTAAGCGACACCCTTGTCCTCAAGGGTGAATCCGGGATACCTGGCCTTAAAATTCTCCAAATCCTCCCAAGTTGCCTCTGTTGGTGAAAGTCCTTGCCAATGAACTAACACTTCTACACGTCTGCGCCTAACTCTTCTTTCCATGATGACTTGCGGTGTAGGCAATAGAAGTTCTTTGTCACCTTGAACTGTTGGTAGCACCGGCTGTACTTGGACATTTCCCCCAAGTTGTTTCTTTAACAACGAGACATGGAACACAGGATGAATCTTCGACCCTTCTGGTAGCAGCAACTTATATGCGACAGGTCCAATGCGCTGAATAATTTTGTATGGCCCATAATACCTTGGAGAGAGCTTGAGATTTCTGCGTAAGGATACCGATGCCTGCCGATACGGTTGAAGTCTTAAATATACTTGATCACCAACTTGAAATTCCTTGGCACTGTGGCGTGAATCATATTGCTGCTTCATGCGAGCTTGCGCCTCCTTCAATTGGTCTCTGAGTTCTCCCAGAACATGATCCCTATCCTTTAATTCTTTCTCCACTGCGGCCAGTTTAGTTGTGCCTGGTACATAGTCAAGTAGGTTAGGGGGCATCTGACCATATACCACCTCATATGGTGTTTTTTTTATGGCCGAATGGTAGCTGGTGTTGTAACAATATTCTGCCCAGGTCAACCAGCGAACCCACTCTTTTGGTCGGTTGCTAGTAAAGCAACGCAGATACATCTCGAGAGTTCGATTGACGACCTCGGTTTGGCCGTCAGTCTGTGGATGATACGAAGAACTGAAGTTGAATTGAGTCCCTTGAAGTTGGAACAATTCTTTCCAGAAGGCACTTGTAAAAACCGGATCCCGGTCACACACCACAGAGCTGGGCATCCCATATAGCTTGAAGACATTATCAAAAAATTTTCGGGCCACAGTGGTGGCTGAATATGGATGTGCAATGGGAATAAAATGCGAATACTTTGATAACCTGTCTACCACCACGAAGATGGTTGACTTTCCCTCCGAAATTGGTAGTCCTTCCACGAAATCCATGGATATATCTCTCCATGTTTGCATGGGTATAGGAAGAGGGTGGAGGAGTCCAGCTGGTTTGGTATTCTCTAGCTTATGCCTCTGACAAACATCGCATTCCTTGATGAAGTTTTTTAATTTTTCCTTCAGCCCGGGCCAATAAAAAACTTGCCGAATGCGATGGAGGGTTTTGTGATACCCCTCATGAGTTCCCGAATGCATTGCCTCCATAATCTTAGGTACCAAATCAGAGTCAGCTGAGAGATAAATACGGTCCCTAAAGAATAGGAGCCCATTTTTAAATTTCCATGAAGGGTAGGCTTTTCCAGCCTTGCACTCGTCCAACAGTTTTTGCAAAGTTGGATTTGAAATATATTCTTCCTTTATGGCTTCCACCCATTCCGGGACTGGGGATGAGATGGCAAAAAATTCGCCCTCATTTGTATCCTCACCCATACATCTTGAGAGAGCATCCTCACCCATACATCTTGAGAGAGCATCTGCCGCCCCATTTTCTTTTCCCTTTTTGTAGGAAATAATGAAATCATAACCCATCAGCTTCGCGAGCCATTTTTCCTGGGCTGGGGTGGTGATCCGTTGCTCCCAAAAATGTTTCAGGCTCTTTTGATCTGTCTTGACGATGAATTGCCTGCCCAACAAATAGTGCCTCCATTTTTGAATTGCTAACACTATGGCTAGCATTTCCTTCTCATAAGTGGATAACAAGAGATTTTTTCCATTCAGAGCATGGCTAAAAAATGCAATGGGTCGCCCTTGTTGCATTAGGACCCCACCTACACCTACACCCGATGCGTCACACTCCACAACAAATGGTTGCGTGAAATCAGGAAGGGCTAAGACAGGTGCTTGGGTCATGACCCCTTTTAATTTTTCAAAAGCCATTTCAGCCTGGGGACTCCACAGAAAACACCCTTTTTTCAACATCTGAGTTAATGGTTGGGCTATATTTCCATAGTTCTGAATGAACTTCCTATAATAGCCCGTGAGACCCAAAAACCCGCGCATTGCCTTAAGAGTGGTGGGCTTGGGCCATTCCACCATTGCAACTATTTTTTCATTATCAACCGCCACCCCTCTAGCTGAAATCATGTGACCCAAATATCTGACTTCTCTTTGGCCAAATGAACACTTTTCTTTTTTTACAAAGAGTTGGTGGGCTCTAAGAATGGACAAGGTGGTTTGTAGGTGTTTGAGATGGTCGGTCCAATTTTGGCTATAGATCAAAATATCATCAAAAAATACAAGGATGAATTTCCTTAGGTGGGCTTGAAAAATCTCGTTCATCAAAGACTGAAATGTGGACGGTGCATTGGTGAGCCCAAAAGGCATCACCAAGAATTCATAGTGACCATGGTGGGTTCTAAAAGCTGTTTTTTGAATGTCTCCTGGGTGCATCCTAATTTGGTGGTAGCCCGATCTCAGGTCCAGTTTGGTGAAAAATTCGGCCCCACACAATTCATCTAGGAGTTCATCAATTACAGGTATAGGGAATTTATCTTTGACAGTGATTTGATTGAGGGCCCTGTAATCGATACAAAATCGCCAAGACCCGTCTTGTTTTTTAACAAGAAGTACAGGAGAAGAATAAGGACTTTGGCTTGGTCTAATTACACCTACGTCTAACATCTCTTGTACCAATTTTTCAATTTCATTTTTTTGGAAGTGTGGGTAACGGTAAGGCCTCACTGAAATGGGCCCATTGCCAGGGAGTAAAGGAATTTGGTGATTCTGGGTTCGGTTTGGGGGTAGGCTTTTTGGCTCAGAAAAAACATCAGAAAAGGAATGCATTAATTCAGCCAATTGAGAATCAAGACACTGGTTGCTAGATGGTAGCTTACCTTCTAAAGAGAATATCTGCAAGATTGCTCCCTCTTTCTGTTTCCTCAATTCACGACCCATTTCTTCTTCTCCCACGATTTTGGCTTCTGTCAAAGCCTCTCCTTGCAGCAAGACCTCCTTCCCTCCATGGGAAAACTTCATGCTTAGCTTAGAGAAATCCCACAGAATGGGACCGAGAGTGCTAAGCCACTGGGCTCCCAACACCGCATCACAACCGACGAGGGGAAGAAGATATAGATCCACGCATATGGGCTCTCCCTGCAAGGTCAAACAGACGCCTCTACATCGTCCTGCGCTGCGCAACTTCTCCCCATTAGCCACTGCTACCTCAAAGACTCCTTGTGCACTGGCCGTTACCCCTGCCCTCTTTGCAACGTGCAAATTCAGGAAGTTATGTGTACTACCTGAATCCACGAGAACTTGTAGGGATTGCTTCCCGATTTTGCCCGGAATTCTCATGGTTTGAGGGGCGTGGGTGCCAGAAATGGCATGGATAGAGATTTCTGGCACTTCCTCTGCAATTTCTTCCCCCACACCATTCTCTAGACTTTCTTTTTCTTCCGGCCAGATTCCTTCGATGACAAACAGTTGTTTGCAACGGTGTCCCGGACTGAATTTTTCATTGCAATTGTAGCAAAGACCACGCTCCCTTCTATCCTTCATTTCCGCAGGCGTCAGCCTCTTAGTCGGTAGGGATGAACGTCCGTCATTGGATGCAGATCGGCTGGGTGTTGCCTTTCTCATATCCTGCGAGACGGGCCGTTTCCAGGACTGGTTTCGGGCTTCAAAAAGCCTAGCCAATCCGATTGCTTCCTCCAAGGTTTTGGGTCTGCCCGCCTGTACGTCAGCCCGGAGGTTCTCCTTCAGCCCGCTGACGAACCCCCCTATCTGGTGCTCTTCTTCAAGAGTCCCAATACGTATCAAGAGGCGTTCGAACTGCGTCTGGTAGTCCTTCACTGTTCCAGATTGCTGCAACTTGCTGAATTCACCGTAGAAGTCTTGGAACTTATTCGGGCCATATCGACTGTGCAACCCCTCTTTGATCTCATCCCATGAGACTTGGGTTCTCTTCTTCTTCAAAATTTGATACCACAGTTGGGCATCACCCTCCAAATTAAACGAAGCAAGAGGAACACGATCTTCCTCGGCAGTTTGGTGGAAGTTAAAAAACTGGTCAGCTCTGCAAATCCAGCTGGTTGGGTCTTCTTCGCCATTGTATCGTGGAAATTCAAGCTTTACCAGCCTAGGGAGATAACCACCAGTTGAAGTTTCCCCATTTGCTCGCCTGTGCCCATGGTTAAAAGATCCGAAAGAACCTTCTGTATCTCTCAGATTTTGGGTCTCCGCAAAGTGCTCCATTTGGTTGTTAACGGCTGCCAAAATCTGCTGCAGCTGGGATTGGATGTCTGTCTTGAATGTGGCCATGTCACTTTCTAGCTTCAAGATTCGGTTGTCCTCCATTTCACGTCCGTCGAGATCGACCGGCTCTGATACCAAACTGTTATGTTCCTCCCAGAAGGTGGGCGATTCAAGCACAGCCCTCCACCGGTTCTTTCCCTTCTTTCCTATTTTTCCAGATAGAAAGAACAAGGAAGATGGAAAGAGGAGAAAACAAACTTGAAATGGGATGAAACTCAATTTCGAGGATGAGATTACCTCCACAATAAACTTTACTGATAGATACTGGATGCCCTTTCATTCCTACATTACTGAATTTAAATACATAAAAGAAATAACAGAGATCTGAAAAACTAACATAATAGTGCTTCCTACATTTGGGCATCCTCAACTAACTACTATCCCCACTTGCTGGAACCACCTGTACATGGAGCTTGGACTAATTCAACTTCTGTTACTGCTTAGAAGCCACGATCCTCCCATGCATGTAGTTGCTCTTCCCAAACTTCTCATACCTCTGGCTCCCCTGCAATGGGTACCATAACATCCTGCCACAACCAACTAGAGATGGACAAGGGCTTGGTAATAAATGGCCCAAGAGAGATTTACAAGAGAGCAAAAGTAGGATGGAGGCATCAAGATCTCTGTCCTTTATGTTAAAAAAATATACTGGAATGCCCAGCTCATCTCCTTGTTCAAAATCTTTGAGTTAAAAACACCATCTTATTGGGTTTGGGTTCTTGTATCCTCTGTTCATACCTAGTCCCCCTCTGTTGTTTTCCTTCCGTCATCCACTTGTGCTTATTTTGTCATGTTATTCGCCGCACAAAAAGATTCATTTGGACTGGCATAAGTTGTTAGGTTCAATGTATCAATACACTTATCGCTATTCCTGGACGCTCGCCAGAGAAGAGAACGGGATGGCTGGTCTGAAATGGAGAAGGAAGACGAAGGGATGGGAAAGTGACGACTTGCTCTTTTGTTTCCAACTTAAAGCCATAAGGGCAATTTTGGCAAATGGGAAGAAAATGGCCGGACGATCACCAATTTCGCCGGATGTCCTCTATTGAAATGCATTTGAAAAACTTAATGCCTACTTTGAAATCACATTATAATTTTGTCTTGTTTTGAAATCTGTTAAGAACTTAAGCCTTGTTTTGAAATTCTCCCTTGAAAATATGCTAAAGGATATATGACCAAGGTCGCCAAACATAGGAAAATTTGGATATGCAGTTTCCTCCTTAGAAAATCTTTTTCGTTTTTTGTTATTGCTCATGATTTTTCTTTCTAGGGTTGCTTAACCTTTTGAAGCAAAACCCCTAGATTATTTTACATATAATTATTCAACTTGGCATTAGAGCATACTGGGTAGTAGGGGACCCAACAAAAGATCCCAATGCTATTGGTTGAAGAAAGAAAATGTAAGGTCCCCGACCTTAATGGTGTCTTTAGCTTCTTAATCTTGGTGATTAACTTAATTAATTGTGATGATATCTAATTATGTGGGTTTGTACTTGAGCGGGTCTCTCTTATCAATAGGAAGATGGGTTTGTACTTGAGCGGGTCTCTCTTATCAATAGGAAGATGTTTGCAAAGTTTCATTCGATTCCAAGTACGTTTAGTCTAAATAGGGGGTTAGGTTGTGATTTTTAGGAAAACTGGGTGTTTTTTTTTTCTTTGAAAAAAATTCAATTTTCAAAGGATTTTTGTACCGTTGGAAATCTTCATCTCGCTTGTCATTTTCCCTCTTAGTGTATCGCGATTCAATGTCTCTAAGTCCTCTTAATATCATCGTTTTTGGCGTTGAGTCAGATTTATGAATTTCCAACATTAACCTTTCTCCAATTTCCTTTACCATTCAATTGGCCACGGCATTTTAGTGCTTTCCATCCCCACTTCTTAAAGGAAGTTCAGTTTCTAGCATTACCTTCACCTAAGCCTTCCTTATGCCTTAATTAGCAAGGGCGAATTGGACTTTTCATCATAGTTGTCAATATCGTTCCGGACCCAATTTTGCTCTGGCCTACAAAATGAAAAATTTCGGCCATTTTGGAATTTCGGCGAAACTTTTTGGAATTACATTTCGGGTAACATAATATATATAATATATATGTAAAAAAATAAAAAGTAATAATCCATTTTGCATCTATGTTATGTGCAGTAATGCAAAGATAAGTATCATCCCCTTTAGAAGTCCATATATATATATAGTTATGACTATTCTACTAGAAATTTCTGCAAGGTAATTTTTAATATTTGTCTTCTCTTTCTACCAGAGTCTAATAGCATCATTTCTAGCTATATTTCTTCAAATACTGTGGAATTGTGGTTGACAGTATTTTTTGTCCCATTATTCAAAAAGTTCATTTTCAACAAAAGAAAATGGTAATTCGGATAACACAATCATTTTAACAAGATCTTGTCTAGCACTTTGTGCATTGAAAGAAAAAAGACCAAAATTACTACTACAACTACCACCAGTAGTAGAAATTTTGGTCTATTAACCAAGCCCCTCCTGTCCCTACATCCGTCGGCTTATGTAAGGCTAAACATTTTTGCCTATGTCTTAATAAATGGCCGGTACCCGCTTCTAATTCGGCATCATAAATCTTACTACAAGATTTGCATTTTGCCTTTTGAACTTTCTTTCCATCTTCAACAACTTCAAACATTTCATATATATCCCAAACTTTTGAAGTTCTGTTTCTCTTGGATGCTTTACGGGAACTACTAGGAAAGGGAGGTGGTAAATCACCTACTTCATCTTCTAATTCAATAAAATCTTTTTCTCCCCCTAAATTAACGGAAGAAGATTCTGTGGGAACTCTTTTAGAAGATTATCCAGCCATATTTCACAAAATAAAATTTAAAAATAATAATACTAATACTAATAACCTTCTTTTTGTGATAATTAATATAAGGAAGGGAAGAAAATGAGAGTTAATATAATACATTACAAACTTATAAATATGAAACCTCAAATTTAAATGATTTAAATACGTCAAATTTTTTTAAGGCCCCTTTAGTCTTGTCTTTTGATGACTTGAGCTTTGACCCTCCAAAAACTTCTTAGAGAGGGCGAAAGAGTTGAATGCTTTGAGAGAGAGCTAGAGAGTGTATAGAGAGTGAGAGAATTGTATAAATTGGTGAGAAATGAGAATGAGATGGTTAGCGTATTTATAGAATTTGTAAAATTGAAAAAGGAAAAAGGACACAAAATACCCCTTATATGACCGTTGTATGGCTGTTTTGGGGGGGGGGGGGGGGGGGGGGTGTTGGGGGGTGTAAAATGGAACAATTATTGAAAAGAAAGAAAAGAAACTTGTCATTTTTTGCCGTTGGGTTGGCTAGGTGGCCCGACCATTATGGATGGGTCGGCCTGCAGCGTGCCATGCCAAAATGGGCAGCCCGTGCCCATTCCCTCAGCCCATGGCATGGGCCATGCCGTGCCAAAACGGGCCAACCCGGCCCATTTGACATCTCTAAGCACGAGTGTGCTTGCCTAGTATATATGATAATGGAAAGGAGAAGAATATGTTGCTCACTTTAAAGTATCCAGGTATCATTAGCCAGAATGAATATTATTGCCTTTTTCCAAAAGCTTAGAACAATTTTTTCCTTTCTAATGATTTTAATAGCCTGAAAAAGCCTTTATGGAGGGTGTAGAACATGTGAACTAAATATCCCCAAGTTTTAATCATACAAGGCCATTTAGCATACTCACGTCGGTATCGGTATTTTTAAGGGGTGTTTGGCTGGAGGTCCCTCGATATTGGTTTTTAACTACAACAAATGGGATTTTCAGCAACGAAACTATTTGTGACGCAACCAAAAGTGTCGCAAAAAAAAAAAAAGATTTTTTGCAACGTAAAACTAGACCCATCGTAACAAGTTAAGTATTTGCGACACAAGACTCTATGCGTCGCAAATAGATACTTTGAGCAATGAATATTGTGTGTCGCAAACAAATGCGTCACAAAATCGTTGGCGCCAAATGGCAGTAAAATTATTCACGACGCTAGATACACATTTGCGACACAATCATACGTCGTAAATAAGTATCTCTATTTGCGACGCAATCCCCGCGTTGTAAATAATTTTATGTCGTAGAAAAGTTAAGGTTATTTGCGACAGTTTCCTTTTTGCGTCGCACATAATATCTTATTTGCGACGCTAATATCCTTGTGTCATAGATAATTATTATTAGCGACCTACATCATATGGTGTCATAAAAAATTCAAGCTAAAAAAATTCATTAATTTCTTCCCTCCGCTGCCATTATGAAAAAAATTATACATTTATTTGGGACGCAATTTTGACGTTACAAATAATATTTAGTTGAGACTAACTACAAGAAAATACATTTTTAGGTTTATAGCAGCGGCTAGTTAAATTCGTTGCTATAAGACACTTAAAGTGGCGGCCAAATAATACCTACGTCGTAACTCAATTTTTAAGTTACTTTTAACTGGGGCCTTTATGTGACTGTCGACAAAACTATTGATGGCGTCAACGGTTCACGAGAAACCTTTTTATTTCAACTGTCAAATATATAGCGGCGGTGTGGTGGCCGTTGCTAAAAATTATTATTTTTGCGGTGGTCACTTACATTACAAGTCGCAACTTTATGCCTTAATCTCCCCTCTCTTTCTCTCACCCTTTCTCGCCCTCGTCTCCTCTCTCACTCTCAACTCGCATCCAATTACTCCCAGGCGCACGAACCTGATCTCCCTCCTCGGCATCACCTCCATCACCACTCACATAGAACCCGCCATCTCCATCCCTCACCTCCATCACCACTCACACAGCCCTCACCCTCTCCATTCCACACCCACCCTTCTCTCTCTCTCTTCTTCTTGTTCTTCTTCTGCTTCGATGTTAGGGTTTTGATTTTTTTTCTTGGGTTTTGCGCAGGAGAAGATGCAAGAGAGACTACTCAAATATGAAATGGAGAAGAAGAAGATAGAGGGCAAGTTAGAATTCCAAGATTCTCCTCCTTCCCCTCTCTCCGAATCTTAGATTTCTCTTTACCCCCATCCAACCCCCTTTTCTTCTTTTCTCTCTGTCTTTCTTGTTTTTGAAGCCTAGAGAAGGAGGTGTCCGGGGAAAACTGAAATTGTAGTGACATTGGTAAGCATCTTGTTTACGATTTTGTTTCAATCAGATATATAGGTTCTGAAATGTTTTCTATTAGATTGGATTGTTTCCTCCTATTGGTTGTTACAACTGCATTTATCCAATGTTGTTACACCCCGACCCGAACTAATCGCGATTAAGGCTAATTAATCGTGATTAATGCTAATTAAGCATGGATAATTGGATTAACTATGGTTAATGACCAAAGAGGGACAAATCAGTCTCTAATGACACATTAAGCCTAATGAAATGGATTTGAATAGAAATTGAATTGATTGGAATAAGTTTGGGCGCGAACAAGATAAACTAAGGACTTTTTCGTAAATACGGGTTTTCACGTATTTCGTCAAATACGGAAATTCTTGATACCAACGTGTGTATCTCGAAGAGTACGTCAACTTTCATAATAAACGCGATTTCATTTGACCTAGGATGGGCCAAGTGAGGAGTCATTTGACTCAAAATGAAAATAAGCCAAAGAAGAGGGGGTTTTAGTGTGAAGTGGCTTATATTAGAGTGAAATGGGAGAGAGGGCTTCATTTCTCATTCCATTGCAAGAAGAAGCCCTGGAGCTCTCCATTTCTCCTCTTCCTCTTCCATTTCTCTCCATCAAGGGTGAAGTTAAGAGTGATTCAAGGGGATTTTGAGGAGTTCATCTCCATCTACATCCTCTTCCTCAAGGGTTTCCTCCATTATTGAAGTATAGAGCTTGAGAGAAAACTTGGGAACCCATTTCTTTGGAGCTACAAGTAAGTAAATGACCTTCTTTGTGATTTTCCCAAGTCCATTAGAGATTAAGAAGTGATTGCTAGCACCAATGACTCATGGGAGTTCATTTGGGTGTCTTTCTTGATTAGGGTTTGAAGAGGGGATTTTAATCTCAAGCCAAACCAAGACAAGAGAGGGTTTTTGAGTTAATAGCTTCCAAAGGCAAGTATAAACCTTGCTTGTAATTCATATTGATCATTGCAATTGTTTATAGAGATGTATGATAGATTTGCATGGGTTTATATGCATTTTACATTGGTCTTGGATTATTATGAATGTTTAAATGATGTGATTAATGGATGTTTAGAAGTGTGATTGTGGATGAAAGTACATGGATGATGCATGAGGGGGGAACAGGAGGTTCCAATTACCATGCAGGTTGTAGGAAATGTGGTTAAGGAAGTAGAAGAAGGAAGAAGGATCAGAAGTTCGGAAGCTCGAAAAGTGAGTTTCTGGGTGCTGGCGGCTAGCCGCGAGGCTAACCGCCATGCTAACCGCCATAAATTCGTAAAATGGTCAGCCTCTGGAAAGCTGACCGCGAGCTGACCGCCGTTTCGCGGTTAGCCGAAATGGAAATTTCGGCTAGCCGCCAGGTAACTGCCAAGCTGACCGCGACTGAGTCAGGATTTGCATAGCTTCTGGAAAGCTAACCGAACTCGGTTCGGCTAGCCGCCAACTGTACCGCGGCTAACCGCCAACTGGACCGCGGCTAACCGCCAGGATACTGTTAGGACATTAATTAAGCTAACCGAACTCTGTTAGAGTCCGGTGAATTTCGAGTTTTGGATTTTTACGAGAATTTGGAGTGTGACTCTTAGGTAAAAATGCGCTCCCGATTAGTTTTAAGACTAATCGTGGCTCAACTAAATTGTTGAGAATTAGTAAGGTTTCAAAGGGGTTCATTGAGCGAACCATAATTGGATATTGCCTAAGCTTCATGGGTGTTAATTAAGGGGACTTGAAATGCACATATTAAATATATAAATGTGATGTCCATCAAGAATAACACGTGCATTTGGAAACCAATGATTACACCCGAATGGTTGCTTGGAATTGAGATAGGACTGAGTAAAGTCATATGTGGTGAGTATTACCCTCATTGTGTCATTGTGTTCAATCTAGTGAGATTGACATTACTGTCATTCCTTTCCTTTGTCATGAAAGGAATTATTGAACTGAATTGGATCCATGAGTGGATTTCCTTACTGACTGTTATTGATTATTGAGTCTGGCACTACCTAGCGATTGTATTAGAACTCCAAGTGAGTTCAATGATAATGAATGACTAATCCTGCTGCAGCAGATGGTATTGGGGGTGTTCCGGAGCTCCGTGGTGATGCTAGTGTCCCTGGTCCGGGTACTGGTAAGTCCCACTTATATATCCGATCATACATTCGGGTAGTGATTGAAGCCTCCCTTTGAGGGGAGATGGTAAATGAATAAATCCCGATCATATCTTAGGATATTGATTGAAGCCTTCCTTTTAGGGAAGATGGTAATGAATTGAATGAAATACAATTTAAGAATGCTATGGTAGTTGCCAATTGGTACATGTATACTGACTGTCATTGTCTTACTGTTATTGATAAATTGTCTAGATTTCTCTAGCAATGAAAATGTTATTATTGCAATATAATTGTGTTGATATACTATTGCAAGCACTGTTTATACATTGTTGAACCGTCGTGTTCATTCGTGTTATTGATGGCATTACAGGCCAGATTGCCCCTGCCGGCATTGCAGCGCCCCCAGCGCCAGCGGAGGAGACCGCTCCGGTTCCTCCAGGAGGCTTGATTGAGTGGAATCGGCGGGATACCATCTGATTTGGTATCCGAGGGCGAATTTGGGAGTTGAACATTTTGTTAAAAGTATTGAATAGTTGTTCATAGATTCATTTTGGAAATGTAACTAATGACATCTGCATAATGTTTTTGAAATGCAGTGTTGACCATTGTATATTGGGAATGATACATGTATAAGGACTGTATTTTGTATACATGTAAATGATAATGGTTATTGTCAAATATATATTATTTCCGCAAAAGTTTTATATTTGACAGGTATTTGTGTTTGATATCCCTTGTGGATCTCGTTTTAACTTCGGTTAATTCGGGGTTTACGGGAGTAAGTATGGATAATCACGGCTCGGCTCAGGCCCGGGTCGTGACAAATGTCTTAACTGATGTACAGATGGAAAAGAAATAATTTTTCGACTTAGATTTCTGGTGGGAATTGATCTAGCGTTGGGCCGTGGGCGCCTCTGATTTTTCTACATCAGTTGCTAGTTCTTATGCTTTAGTTGGATAGATAGTTGAGGGAATATGATTTAGTTGCATTAACTTAATGGGAGCATAAGTTCTCAAATCTCCAACAGTGAATGGTTTCTCTTATATAATTGTTTCACTTCAATTGCAATTTGATAATTTGCTGTACAGAAAGAGTGATAGAGACCATATGATCCGGTTCTACTTCCGTGGAAGTACTCGGCGCTCCTCCTGATTTCCATTCACAGGTCTAGATTTTAGATTTGAGAATCTTATTATGCTATCTTATTTATTCTTTTCCTATTGAAGAAAAGCAGGAGAAAAGGTTGGATTTTTCTCAGTGCATCTTATTTATTCTTTTCCTATTGATGAAAAGCAGGATAAAATGTTGGATTTTTCTCAGTGCATCTAATACACACATATTCAATTAATCTCTCTTTTCAATACTTTCTTAGGCTGATTATGTTTTCCATTGGGATAGGGTTAATGAATGTCTGCCGGAGAATGGGCATATGTGTAGTCTTTATTTGATGCAGTTTAAAATGATGTGCATTCCTAAGTTTATTTATTTATTTTTTTTAAGATCAGCATGGAGTATTTTGGGCATCGTGAGGGTGAGGAGTTAGAAATCGATTAAAGCCATGACTGGAAGATGGGGTTTGAGATCTTTTCTAACTCATATGGCTATATGAGCTAATAACCATTCACTTTTTAAGGGTAGCTTGTTATGGAGGTCTTTCGGAGATCTTTGATGGATTTTTCATTATATTTTACAAGGTTTAATTGCTTTTTTTCTGTTTGGTTTATGTTACATTGTTGAGATTATTTTGAGTTTGAGTGATGTATGTGTAAATAGGTACTTAAATGGCTTTTAGTTGCATATCAACATTATTTGAGCTTTAGTATTTTATTTTGAAGTTGACATCTAGCTAATCTTATCTTTCAGAATAAATAATTCCTTAAACTACAGCAGTTAACAGCTAAAGACTTATTTCTTTCAGTGTCTTTAATACTTTAGTATGCATGCAGCTCAATTTCAGGTTGTATTGTGACTGTTCTTTTTATCCTAAATGCATAAACACAGCTTAAGACTTCTTTATATTGCTCCTAGTATAATTCATCAGATATCATTCCTTTTATCCTAGTGAAATTCTTTTTGATGTACTTTTTTTTTGTCATTTATACATCTGATAACTAAAATTCATACGGAAATATATTTCATTATTTTTTATGTAATTGGGTCAGTCTTTTCAAGGGTAAGGTATGTAATGGGTTTAAAAAGTCACTTAAGGTTTTGGGATGATATAGTGTTGATGTATATTGTTATTGTTATTGTTATGCCGTTCACTAACAACTCAATCTTTTGGCATTACTGGTTGTTAACATAGTATCAAGAACAGAGGTCACGAATTCGAAACCCTTGAGAGGCATGTTACCTCCATCTATTTGTCTGGTTTGTCTGTTTCATCTGTCTTTGGGTTTCATTTCACGCTTAAGTAAGCTTAGTTTCCCGAATGATATCAAGTGGTGATCACTTTAATCCACACAAGGCAAGTGTTTACAAATAACCACCAATCCACCATTGGAAATGAACATCCACCAAACACCATGAAAAGTCACAGTAGAAATAGTATGAACCAGAACCATAACATATTACCAGTCAATTTCACCAATCTTCAGCAATATTTAACATATTAACTTATAGATCAGGGTAACAATATTATTTGTTGAATATGATCTAGACAAACTGTTCTGTCTTTTATTCCATAAACATCAGCAATAACTAAGCTTCTATCGTAGCTCTTTAGTTCTTGTGGACAGTCCTTTAGTTTCCTCATGCTGCCTTGATTTAACTTCCTCTACTACACTTGTTATTTTGGTTATGCTTTAATGCATCAGGAGAGGTAGCTTCTTATTCTGCTTTGGTCCATGCCCACTGAATTTTATTGAATAATTTGATTTTTTTTAAATATATTATAGGCCACTATTTGTGGGTAGCTTACTAAACATTATTCAGACTCTTCTGGATCAAACGAGGCAGGATGGTATGCGCATTATAGGATGTCATACTCTTTTTGACTTTATAAATTGTCAGGTGGGATTCATGATCTTATTCTATTTCCCATCTAATTTCTTATTCTGGGAGTCACATATGTTATCATGAAGTTATGCATTAGGTTCACTTGTGTATGGCATTCTGCACAGTTCCAGTCATTCAAAGTTTGTTTTGTTAGTCCGAGTACATACAGTAATAGTTCAGTATTAGGAAACAGTTCTTCACAACAGTGAAGCAAACCAATAAAACAGAATTCTAAAATTAAATTGAAATACACTTACTGTTTGAAGGCAGAAAAACAGTACTCTGTAAGGAAATTGTAGAATAACGTTGATCAAGGCTAGTGTTAAAACACTATGTCCTTAAGACAAAATTCGCCCTCGCTAAGGTGCTAACGAGCTTTAGCAGCGTCTGTCTCCCAGGATACAATGATCGATCTCACAACAGTTGCAGCACTACAAACTGTGTGACTGGCGAACCAACAGTGCAACAGGACTCTCTCTCTCTGGACTCAGATGACTCAAAATGCAATGTAGCAACAATGGATTGGATGAGCAAAATGGATGAACAAGATGCATATTTATAGTATGCTTCATGTCTATTCATGGGATTGGACACACCCTTTCATATGTGAAAGGACACATCACTTTGGACACACCCTTTCATTTGTGAAAGGATACATCACTTTGGACACACCCTTTCATATGTGAATGGATACATCCTTTCATATGTGAATGGGTAGTGGACCGAGCCAAGCCCAACTCGCTTGAAGTCCAAGCCCAAGCCCAAGCCCGGTTCGGTTCGGTTCGGTGCAGGGCAAGTAGTGGTGTTTTAGGAGGCAATTTCTCATTCACTCCTTAATGGATTAGAGCAATCCAATACATGTTCTTAATCTACTCATGGAGTAGATTACATTCTCATGTATTTCCACCTAAAAAGATAAGTGGGTCCCACTTAGATTTTGGCTCAAAGTTTACAAAAATTAGTGGTGCTCTTAGCCATTTTTCCAACAATCCCCCACATGAATGAAATTGACTGAAAGCAATGAAATGATATGCAGACACACAGAGAGAGTACAATGGGAAATCTTCTGTATAGAGAAAGGTAGCTTGTGGCCTTGAACCTTCCCTTGTGAATTACTATCGGATTTACTGGTTGAACAGTGAACATGATGTCTTGAACTGATCAACCTTTTGCGTAAACCGAGACAATAGAGTTCACACAGAATCTTACCGGACATAGTTGGTTCTCATGATTGTGTTCGTTTTGGCCCTGAACAATGCCTGGTTTCATGAGTGCTTTAGAGAATCTAGCCTTATTATTCTCATAGAATCGGCCCAGTTCACACTCACATAGGTGATTCTTATTAAGAGTATCCTGCTATACCCCATCTGATAAGTCAAGATATAAGAATCATTAAAAGCTTTGCTTATCCCAATTACCGCTGCAGGTATCACTATTAATATCATAGGAATGGGCATGAGAGTTTATCTCCATAGTGATATCGTTAAGTCACACACAATTTAGTTGTCCCTTTGAACCTAGATCTTGGGATCTCCAGTCAACTAGGTAGGGTTTCCATTATGGCAACTTTTGCATTCATAGGCTTTAAGCCCATTCCCCTCGATGAACGAATTACGTGCTCTCTCGCTAAACCTTTGGTAAAAGGATCAGCAATATTATCTATGGACTTTATATACTCAATCGTTATAATGCCATTATAGAGCAGTTGCCTCACGGTATTATGCCTTCGACGAATATGTCGAGACTTATCGTTATATATTTTACTCTGTGCCCTTCCAATTGCTGATTGACTATCACAATGAACGCAAATAGGAGGCACAGGTTTCGACCACATTGGAATATCTTCGAGGAAATGACGAAGCCACTCAGCTTCTTCACCAGCTTTATCCAATGCAATAAACTCAGATTCCATAGTGGATCTAGCAATGCATGTTTGTTTAGAAGATTTCCATGATACTGCTGCACCACCAAGCGTGAATACATATCCACTTGTGGATTTTGAATCTTTGATATCTGATATCCAGTTAGCATCACAGTACCCTTCAAGTACAGCTGGATATGTAGAATAATGCAATCCATAGTTTTGAGTGTATTTTAAATATCTTAAAACCCTGACTAAGGCCTTCCAGTGGTCTGCTCCTGGGTTACTTGTGTATCTACTCAATTTACTAACAGCATATGCAATGTCAGGACGAGTGCAATTCATTACATACATTAGGCTGCCAATTATTTGCGCATATTCTCGTTGTGATATGCCTTTTCCATTATTCTTGGATAAATGGATACTAATATCTATAGGTGTTCTCGCTGGACTGCTACCATCTTGATTATATTTCTTGAGTATTTTCTCAATATAATGTGATTGAGATAATATCAGTCCATCCGATGTTTTAGAAATCTTTATTCCTAGTATGACATCAGCAACACCTAAATCTTTCATATCAAACTTATTGTTTAACATTCGCTTGGTAGCTTGAATGATACCATCATTGCTACCCATAATAAGCAAATCATCAACATATAAACAAATAATGACACAGCCATTGTTAGTGTTCTTGACATACACACATTTGTCACATTCATTGATCTTAAACCCATTTGACATCATCAAACTGTCAAATTTCTCATGCCACTGCTTTGGTGCTTGTTTTAATCCATATAAAGATTTGACAAGCCGACAAACTTTCTTAGTTTGACCTGGAACATTAAACCCTTCTGGTTGTTCCATATATATCTCTTCGTCTAATTCACCATTTAGGAAAGCTGTCTTTACATCCATTTGATGTATCTCGAAATTGTGTATAGCAGCAATTGCAATTAACATTCGAATGGATGTTATCCTCGTAACTGGTGAATAAGTATCGAAATAGTCCAAGCCTTCTTTTTGTCTGTATCCTTTAACAACAAGCCTGGCCTTGTACTTTTCAATTGATCCATCTGCTTTCATCTTTCTCTTGAATATCCACTTGCATCCAAGAGTTTTGCAACCTTGTGGAAGATCCACTAGTTCCCATGTATGATTTTGCAAAATGGATTCAATTTCGCTATTTATGGCCTCTTTCCAATATGGTGCCTCGGGACTGGACACAGCTTGTTTATAGCTTTGAGGCTCATCTTCTAACAGAAATGTTAGGAAATCTGAACCAAACGTTTTTGATGTTCTAGCCCTTTTACTTCGTCTAGGTTCATCAATCTCTTGTTGGTTTTGATTACTGCTACTAGCAGTATCATGAGTTCTTTTAGTATAACTCGTTTCCTCCGATGGTTTATAAGGAAATACATGTTCAAAGAACGATGCATTTCTTGACTCAATAATAGTATTAGGATGCATATCGGGAATCTCAGACTTGTGAATTAGAAACCGATACGCACTGCTATTATGAGCATACCCAATGAATACACAGTCAACTGTTTTTGGTCCTATTTTAACCTTTTTAGGTGTAGGAACCGCCACTTTAGCCAAACACCCCCACACTTTCAAGTATTTGTAAGTAGGCATTATGCCTTTCCACAATTCGTAGGGGGTTTTATTGGTTTTCTTTTGAAGTATACGGTTGAGAATATAATTTGCGGAGAGGATAGCATCCCCCCACAAATTTTGAGGTAATCCGGAACTTATTAACATAGCGTTCATCATTTCTTTTAAAGTTCTGTTTTTCCTTTCAGCAACACCATTTTGCTGAGGTGAATAAGGAGCAGTAGTTTGGTGTATAATGCCATGTTGTGAACAAAATTCACCAAAAGGTGATTCGTATTCACCACCTCTATCGCTTCTTATCACCTTGATTTTCTTGTCAAGTTGATTCTCAACCTCATTCTTGTAATGTTTGAACATTTCCAAGGCCTCATCTTTACTTCTCAATAAGTAAACATAACGGTATCTTGTGCAATCATCAATGAATGTAAGAAAATATTTCTTACCACCTTTAGTTTGAACAAACTTCAGGTCACAAATATCAGAATGAATTAACTGAAGGGGTTCAGAAGTTCGTTCAATTGAATGAAAAGAAGTTCTAGTAAGTTTAGCCTCTACACAAGTTTCACATTTGATATTAGAATCAAAACTACATTTAGGTAAACATTCCATATTAACTAATCTACGCAAAGCATCATAATTAACATGACCTAGTCTACCATGCCACACATTAGAGGACTCAAGCATATAAGCAGAAAAGTTTTTCTTATTAGGTACAATTGTCATTACATTCATTTTAAAGAGCCCATCGCTCATGTACCCTTTTCCCACATACATCCCAGATTTAGTGAGTACAAACTTATCCGACTTAAATACAAGTTTAAAACCCTTCTTACTCAGTAATGAGCCTGATACCAGATTCTTACGAATATCAGGTACATGCAGCACATTGTTGAGGGTGAGTTCCTTTCCAGAAGTCATCTTTAATACCACCTGTCCTTGGCCTTCAACCTTAGAAGTGGCAGAGTTGCCCATAAAGAGTTGTTCTCCAGTTGATGCATGGTAAGTGGAGAACATCTCTCTGATTGAGCAGACATGTCGAGTGGCCCCAGTGTCCACCCACCATTCTCTGGTGTTACCAACCAGATTGACTTCTGAGACAACAGCAGAAAGATTGATGTCTGAAACATCAGTGGAGAGAGTGTCCAGTTCTGTCATGTTGGCCTGCGCTGGTTTCTTACTTGTATTGCCTTGGTCCTTACGCTTACGACAGTCCTTAGCACGGTGGCCTGGTTTGTCGCATACATAGCAGTTCCCTTTGAAGTTCTTGTTGTCATTGGGACCTTGCTTTGGACCGTTGGGATTGTTCTTCCTCTTCTTGGGATTCTTCCCATGTTCCACCACATTTGCCTTGGCTTCAGTGAATGTTTTTCCTGCTTTCTTCTCAGATGCACGATTGTCTTCCTCTATCCTCAATCTGACAATCAGGTCTTCAAGTTTCATCTCCTTTCGCTTATGCTTAAGGTAGTTCTTAAAATCCTTCCAAAGTGGTGGCAATTTTTCAATGATTGCTGCCACTTGGAAAGACTCACTACGAGACATTCCTTCTGCATATATTTCGTGGAGAATTACTTGAAGTTCCTGAACTTGATTGATTACTGCTTTGGAATCAATCATCTTGTAGTCAAGAAATCTGCCAACAACGAATTTCTTCATTCCGGCATCTTCAGTCTTGTACTTTTTCTCAAGTGAATCCCATAATTCCTTAGCAGTCTTCAATGAACAGTACACATTATATAATGTGTTGTCTAGTCCATTGAGGATATAATTCCGACAGAGGAAGTCAGCATGCTTCCAGGCCTCTACAGCAGCAACAACTTGCTTGTCTGTCTCACCTTCCATTAAAGCAGGGGCTTCTTCATGGAGGAACCTTGCCAAGTTCAAGGTAGTGAGATAGAACAACATTTTCTGTTGCCATCTTTTGAACTCAGTACCATTAAACTTCTCAGGTTTCTCCCCATGGTTCACCATAACAGGGGTAGGGGTACTAACTGGAGTATTATTCTCAATACCCATTACTGTTAACAAAACAGAAATTAAATGAATACAGAGAGTACTGCAGACTTATAAACTCAGTTACTGTATACTGAGGCAACTAGAAAGAATTTACAGAACACACTGAAGTTCTGTAATGTTATAGAAAAGAGAGAAACTCAGTTTCACAATACCAGTTTCAGAACTTAGAAGAACTAGAAATCAGCAGTGAAATTGATATAAACTGAAACCAAAAAATACTGAAGTAAAATTGTAACAGAGTGTACTCAGAAATGAATAAAAGATTTTGTCTTAAGATTGTTAGTCCGAGTACATACAGTAATAGTTCAGTATTAGGAAACAGTTCTTCACAACAGTGAAGCAAACCAATAGAACAGAATTCTAAAATTAAATTGAAATACACTTACTGTTTGAAGGCAGAAAAACAGTACTCTGTAAGGAAATTGTAGAATAACATTGATCAAGGCTAGTGTTAAAACACTATGTCCTTAAGACAAAATTCGCCCTCGCTAAGGTGCTAACGAGCTTTAGCAGCGTTTGTCTCCCAGGATACAATGATCGATCTCACAACAGTTGCAGCACTACAAACTGTGTGACTGGCGAACCAACAGTGCAACAGGACTCTCTCTCTCTGGACTCAGATGACTCAAAATGCAATGTAGCAACAATGGATTGGATGAGCAAAATAGATGAACAAGATGCATATTTATAGTATGCTTCATGTCTATTCATGGGATTGGACACACCCTTTCATATGTGAAAGGACACATCACTTTGGACACACCCTTTCATATGTGAAAGGACACATCACTTTGGACACACCCTTTCATATGTGAATGGATACATCCTTTCATATGTGAATGGGTAGTGGACCGAGCCAAGCCCAACTCGCTTGAAGTCCAAGCCCAAGCCCAAGCCCGGTTCGGTTCGGTTCGGTGCAGGGCAAGTAGTGGTGTTTTAGGAGGCAATTTCTCATTCACTCCTTAATGGATTAGAGCAATCCAATACATGTTCTTAATCTACTCATGGAGTAGATTACATTCTCATGTATTTCCACCTAAAAAGATAAGTGGGTCCCACTTAGATTTTGGCTCAAAGTTTACAAAAATTAGTGGTGCTCTTAGCCATTTTTCCAACATGTTTTTGTTTTAGTAGTTGGTTACAAATCAATTTAGGTAGGCAGAAACTTATTACAAGTAGTGACTGTGATATTTGATCCTTCGACTCTGTCACGCCTCGAGATCTGAAGTCCTTGGGACCCTCAAATTTCGTGACGCGACGGTCCCACTTCATGTGTTGATTAAATTATACCAAAATTAAAAGAAACTAATAAATATGTCATTGCACACTAAATAAACCATTTACATCAATATGGCAATCTCATAATGTTTTATATCTAATCTAGGAATCCAAATGATCCACAAACTAAATACTTTTCTTAAGTCTACTAACTGATAAAATAATGTGATGCGCTGCTCATGTCTCTGCCCATCCCTGTAAGCACCCTAAGATTTCTCAGACTCTGGATTGACCTCAAAATCTGAAACAATGGAACAAAACAATCATATGAGTAAAACTCCACAAGTAAACAAACTATGAAACCGTAGCAAACGATTTTTCAGTCAATTGACAGCAATTTTGATC